>LR812538.1:29443728-30043728 GCA_903798195.1 Danio kyathit | reverse complement strand
TGTGTGTGTGTGTGTGTGTGTGTGTGTGTGTGTGTGTGTGTGTGTGTGTGTGTGTGTGTGTGGTGTGTGTGTGTGTGTGTGTGTGTGTGTGTGTGTGTGTGTGTGTGTGTGTGTGTGTGTGTGTGTGTGTGTGTGGTTATGAATAGTTGTATTATTATGGGCGAGATCTACCTGAAAGGCTCGTACAGTTCTTGTGTGAGGTATTTTTTCTTTACATGGCATAAAAGAGCTGTCGTGTGTGAGCACTTTTTGTTCTTTGTTGTGTTGCAATCGTAAATGCGTGTTTGGTTGAATTGGATTCTCAGTGTTGCAGAAAGAACTGCAGGTTTGTTTATCGCAGAGTAACAAACTAAAAGCAAATGTAAATAGTTGAGATGTTATATTGTAAATGAGAGAAGTTTGTAGGATTTATTCTTTTTTTTTATGGGGCAAAGTTACCATTTTTGTCCAATTGTGATATTACAATATTAATAAAATGTCCATGTTTATAAATGGAAACTTATACACTGTAAAACCCAAAAAGTTAAGGTGACTCAAACCGTTTCAGGAAACCGATTGCTACAAACCATTGGAGTTAAAAAAAAAAACTAATCTATATGAGTACTGTGAACTTACTCCATTCAAGTTAAAGTAATGAGGTATTTAATTAATTCATTACCTTCAACACTGAGTTTAAAACTCTTTACAAATGAGTAGAATTAACTTTCAGTCAATTTTGAGTTAACTACACTCATTTTATTTGATAAAGTTGACTGTTGGGTTTTACAGTGTTCTTTATATTTTATGTTTTACTTCATGCTTTTATATATCTTTTGCTTAATTTTTACCTTTACCTTTCAGTAATTAACCTTTAACCAATAAACCTTTTTTTCGTACATTTTTATTCAATATAATTATATTGAAAATAGATAAGTGTATAATTGGACAGATTTATTATTTCTAATATTTATATTGAATTTAATATTTTTTTATTTTACAGTAATAAAATCTATTGTTTAATATTGACTAATTTGAAATTTCGATTAAGGATAGTCACAACAAATATTTTTTACATTAATATTGTATTTTTATTGATATTTTAAATTAGTTTAGTTGGTATTTTTTACGCTCTTATTTTATTGCATTTATAAATATTATATGAACAATAAGTGTTCAACGCTAAGGATTTTTTCTACTGGCCAAATCGGGTCAATGAGTCAGATTTTTACTTGCTCTGCCAAAATTTTCACGGTCCCACCAGAAAAAAAAAAATCTTATCCACAAATTTTAAATAAAGTGTCAAAAATAACGTCTGTTAATCTACAATTTAAATATTTAAATAATGTTAATAAATGTATAATGAGCAAAATTCAAAGTGTTTTGCAAACAAAAATGTGCAGGTATTTTATTGCAGTTCTAAATTGTTTAACAAAAGGTGGCAGACTTGCCAAACTGTGCAAAACACCACTTAATTTTTTGTTGTTGTGTTGTACTCATGTAAATGTCTGCTCCCACGTTAGAAACAGACATTTTCTTTTAGCCTCATAATTTGATGTTGCCTCCATGTTGCCCTTGCTGTACCGGTTGTTACCAGCTTACGGGAAAAAATAACGTGCTCACAACATTTAATCTGATAAGAGAAACTGAAAAGCAATATGGTGTTTATGACAGAATAGAGAAGGTAACATTTAAGGCTTAAGCTAAAGAAAAATTAATGAATGAAAAGCACAAACTGTTTCTCGATTATAAGACTGTATTTGCACGCAATTGACAAATTGTCACAGGCAATCGATGTTTTCGATGTTTTAACTTCAGAAGAATTATTCAATATTTGGTTGAAAAACTCAGATTTTCAATCACAACTAATAAAAACACTTGATATTCTGACCAGTTTTTCAATTTAAAGGAGGGAATATCACTCTAAATGACAATATTTTTGTTTTAATTTTGGAAGAAATGTTTTTCGATTCTTATAGAATAAAGTATTACATTTTAAAGTGTTCAGAATTGGGATCTAGACGGAGGATGTCTACTTAGAAGAAGATTAACAGTATAATATGTTTTGCCACCGCATACCTCCCATACTTCAACCTATCAACCTGCTTCATCATAGTTTTGATCACTTTACTGTTGTTGTGTAAATGTGTAAAAACCGTAAGAATGAAGAACGAGTTAGTGAGCCCAGCCTTTTGTCTGCTAGTATAAACATTTATCACAGTTCCCCTTTTATCAGCCATCCAGGTAATGTAAATTAGTTGGAGATCTGTGATTGGACAAATCTGTGTCACATGACCAGCGATTGCATAATCGGTCATAATTTATCATTCCAGAAGTTGTGATTTGAATATTTGAAGCTTGTAAAGCGCCTGCGGGGGAATAAAGTCACTCACGCCTCGATGCAGCAAAACAAAAGAGGCATTGAAGCTCAGAAGAGGATGTCATCACAGTTAATCCTTTGTTTTCTCTTTCACCTTCTTTCAAACTCACCTCTTTCTCTCTTCCAAGTCTGTGTTTGCTTGCATGCACTGATGGCAGGAGGAAAACTGACACAGATTCAAAACAAACGGCCAAACATGTCGTTTTTGGAAACTGCCCTTGAACCAGCTTTCTGCTCTACTTCTGTGACCCTCGAAGTGATCCGTTAAACAGATGGATGTGTGTGTGTTTACTGATCTGCGCACTAGTCCTGGATCACATGGCTGGTTTAGCATTAGGGCTGTGTTAAAGGGAAGTGACTTAAGCTGTACTGAAAGAAGCAGTTTGAACCCGTTTGACCTTTTTTTGTATGAGAAGCACAAAAGATATTTTGGACAAAATAAAGGCGGTGTTTAAAGTTGTTTTGTAGCCGACTGACCTGTGTGCAAAAACTGTTTAAAATATCTCGTCTTTCACATTAGAAAAATGAAGTCAATACATGTTTAAAACAACAGTAATAATGACTTAATGATTAATTTAATAGGTAAATAAAACTTGTACACTAAAAAAAATTATTCAATGGATTTAATACATTTCTTTAAGTTAAGTGGTTGTAAACTATTTATATGGGCTGAATGTAAACAAACAAATTAAAATTAGCAATGTTCAACTTTGTTTAAATTCAGCTTATATAAACTGTTTGCAACAATTTGTAATATAAAATCTAATAAATATAGATTTTTGTTTTTTATTCAAATGTAACGTAATTATTACAGTATATGTAAAATATGCTTTAACTTTAAAAAGTAGAGTTGATGAAAAAAAAAACATTCTTAGTGTCCATAAAATTATTTAAGCCTTGCTAACTGGGTTTCAATCCATGTATTTTTATATTATTTTTAATGTAAATGTGAGTTAATGCATTTACTAACATGAACAAACAATGAACAATACATTTATTACAGTGTTTGTTCAGGTTAGTTAACATTAGTTAATGTAAATACAGTTGTTCATTGTTAGTTCGTTAACTTACGGTGCATCAACTAATGGCAACAAGCATGTATTTGGATGTTAATAATGCATTAGTAAATGTTGAACTATAGTTAATAAATGCTATACAAGTATTGTTCACTGTAAAAAAGGCTGTGTTCCACTCAATTCCTTCATGTTGTCCCAACACAAATCAATGAAGTTAACTTGATTGTTTTTACAATTTAAATGGATTGAACATAAAACAATTAAGTTGTCCCCACAAAAACCTCAAGAATTGTGTTAATTCAGCTCATTTTAAATAAGTAGTTTGGTCAAGCAGCAAAAATTAATAAGTAGTTCATGTAAGAAATAAATGCATTAACAAATGAAACTTATTGTAAATTGTGACCAAAAAAAAAAGTTATTTTTATTAATTATAAAAGTAAAATGGCATTTTAGAAATGATGGTTAAAATAAAAGTAATGTTACTAGAGCTGTGGAAAATTATCATTTTATGATAAGTTATTATGCAGATGTAAACAATTTAACACTGATGCATGAAAACAAACTGTTTTTATTCGAATTAACTTATTAATGTACAGTTTCATTGTAAATAAAATGTATTTTGTATTAATCCTTTTAAATTAATATCTATTAATATCCAATAATAAAACAAAAACGTTTCAATTATTACATTTAATTGTTCTACTTTTTTCTATTTATATCTTAAATAAGAATAAAGATTAATAAAGATCTTTATAGCAGTTATTATTACAGGAACTAAAAGAAAAGAATATATGGCAATGCATTGACAATTGCATTATTGAAATCAGTAGATTGTAATTAAATCAAGAGGCAAATGAAAAATTCATACCCTTTTATGTTAACGAAAATATATTCTTTATTGCTCTATGTACTCATTATAATATACTCAGTGTGTCTTAGTGTAATCCTTATGAAACATATAATAATCTAAACTCTAAATAAACCTTTTTTTTTAATTACATTTTTTTAAAACCCCAGTAGTATTGTATGAAATGATTTAATATAAGGCAGCACGTTATTTCAATGGCAAGGTTTGAGATGTGACCTGCAACACAGACAGCACAATCATCTTCTAGTAGTTTACTAAAAAATCATATATGAAAACTTTGTGTGATATTGTGGGAATAAAGTATGTATAATATATGAGTTACCAAACTGCGTAATCAAATAATAAAAGCATTTTACTTTTTCTTTTTTTAATACATAAATAGCTTGCACATTTACTGCTGAAATACCCTGAGGTCCTGCAAATGTCCAAAGCCCTCCTGTAACACCAGTAGAGAGAGTGTGTGTGTGAACAGGAAGGAAGGGGAAGGGAGTCGAGCTGCAGGCCTCTCAGCTGTCTCTCACAGTGCTAATGATCCTTGGAGAGAGAAAGAGAGACCTGAGGAATGGAGAGAAAAGAGGACAGAAAGACAGATACAGCACAGGCTGGGGTTTAGTTCAGAGTACTGCTCCTGCTGGATACATTGACGGTGGCTTTAAACCATCTCACATTTCCCAAAAGTCTTTGCTGACAAATCCAGAAAGTTGCTGAATAACGCTGTCCGCAAAAGCAAACACAATGGAGATTTAATGGAGATTTGAATGTATTTTAGTGATTCGCTGGGTAGGTTTAGTGAGAACGAGGGAAGCAAATTGTGCAAAAAGTGGAGAATGCTGTTTGCTGTGACTAAAATAAGAGCAGGGAATGTTGCAAAAGCATTTCCTCCTTTCCTTTGACCTTTAAGTCTGTCTGTCTTGTTTTTTCTTTCTGTCTCGCACATGAACACATGTTTACCTCTGTTACCTGTAGGTTTCATCATCAATCATGTTCAAAGTTACTTAAAGGCATAGTTCACAAAAAATAATTTATTCTGTCATCATTAGCTATGTTTTCATTACCTATTTGTATGCAGATTGTAAAATATCTGAGATGTTCTGCTCATTTTAAAACCCATTGGCCAAAGTCCATCATCAAAGTGGTTTAGTATTATTACGTCCCAGAACTGTCTTAAGTGGCTTCTCTCCAAAAGAGTGTTTTTGTATCTCCAAAATTCACCCCGTGGCTTCATAGCATTTTGTATTAGACAAGTAATTTAGTCTAAGAAAAAATGCCCCCAGTGGCGTCTCATTCCCCTGCAAATTACATTTTTCTTTTAGATGTTTAGTGCCAGTTTATCAGGAAGTGTTGATTTTGTTCTCTTTGATTCAATGGATGGAAACATTCGCATATGCTTTATGGCATGTTCCAGTTTTGCGACTAATTTGTGTCTTTGTATGGAAACATCTCTAAATACTCTTCCTCCACTTGTTTCAAAGCTCTTTGAGTTTCTTTCTTTAGTTGAACTCAAAGGAAAACGTAGTGAAGAATGTTGGATAAAACACTGGCTTCAGTAGTATTTATTTTTCCCACTATGGGTGTCAATGGCTGCTGGATTCCAACATTCTTCAGAACTGTTTGTTTTGTGAAGAAAGAAACTCAAAAGTTTACAACCACTTTAATGTGATTAAATGACGAAATATTCATTTTGGATGGACCATCCCTTTATGCCATCCCTTTTCTTTTGCATTCTGAAGCTTGGTTTGAACATCTTGACCATGTCTTCATGTACAAAAGCATTGAGTTGCTGCCATTTGGCTTGTTAGATTTACTTTCACAAGCTGTTGCGTATGTACTTAATATAGTGGCCAGTGAATGTATATTACAATCAACACTAATGGATGATAATATTCCCTTTTTTTTAAAGACGTTTGAGGCTTAATATAAATGTGCTGAATCAATTTCATAATAGATTATAAAATTTATATTATTCCTTAGTATATTTTAGTATATTTTATTTAGAGTCTAATATTTACTAATTATTAATTAATAATTAGTATTATGATTAAATACTATCGTTCAATAAATAATATATTTTTTAAAGAGCCTGTATTATAGGTTTTTGAAAAAACTTTCCATGCAGTATGTAACCTAGTTCTAAATGATTAAAAATATTCCGCTGAGGTTTAAATCTAAAAGTGCACCATGTATAAAACTATTGTCTCTCTCAAAAAAAAAAAAGTTAAAAATCTAAAACCGATTTGCCATGCATTTGGATCTTTAGCCCTTTCACCGTGATGTCTGAAGGAAACATTGCCCTTCTTGCTTGTTGCTCACGTGTGTACCATGGCAGCTTGTGCTTCAACACTGTCTTGATATGATGTGATGGGCATTTCGTTTCCAACACACACAGCACAAAGTAGACCAGTCTCAACAGACTGGGTTATCAGACCAATCACTAGAGATTAGCATCACACAAAGGAGGGATTTGGAAAAATGAATCATTGAACAAACAATATGGGAGTCATTGAGATAATTAGGTAAAAAAAAATGCATATTATAAGTCAATGAAAGTGAGTGCATATCAGCCTGTTCTTAAGGACCGCCAAAACTATGACCTTTTATAATCCATAATAGGGCCTCATTAATAATAGTGTTTAATACAACTGTTTGCTATTATAAAACATCATGTTTGTTGATGGTGATTTCAGTGCAGGTTACAATTTTCTCTGTCTCATAAAAATACTATACTTATTACAATAGATTATTAACGTCAACAAAAAAACTCAACATTTCGTTGTTACTAGTTTTAAAGTGACATTTGCAAACTAGCAACTGTGGCTTTTGCTCAGCTGTCAACCTGTCAGCTTAGAGGTCTGAATTCATGGCAGATGACAATAGTTCTTCACACAAAAGGTGTTTAACACTCTGGTGGTTGGTTTTTATTTAATTACACACCTGTTCTGTCAAGCTGCTGTATAAACACAATATGACACTTGTATCCTTTTGATGGCACATCGTTAGCCATGTGGTGTTGCTCATACATTTAGAATGATTTGTAGAACTGTATGTTTATCACTATTTATATTCCATAGTGGGAATGGGCCTTTAGATACTGCATTAGTGAAGATGGAATGCTTTATCTTGTCCATTGTCCTCTCAAATTCCCTACATTAGCCTTAGAGTCTAATATTTTCATTAGTACATATTTTGCGTGTGCGTATTCTCTAGAATTGGCAGTCAAATGTCACCAACTGCCAGTGAAATTCTTGTGTAAATAAAATGTAGTTTTATTAGGAATTGCAGTAATATATGGTTTATATCAAACGTCGAGTGTGACCCCTGCTTGATGTTAACTATGTGCTTCTTCTAAAGAAAGAATCTGTTATGACTAGCAGTTTGCACTTCAGGGCAAAATGTACTGCCAGACGTTTATCTTCTCCAGAATTCCATGTGACAACACATATGTGCAGTATTCCCCGACAAAAAAATATGAGGAACAACTTCACAATGGGTCTTCTTCATGTTTGTGTGACAGACGCTAAGAGCTGCTCTGTGACTGACACTGTGACATCAGTTGTTTGTCACAAGTATGTTGGAAACACACAAGTAATAAATCAGATGTCAGAGGAACTAGATAAATCAAGATTAGGTCCTGCACACTTCAATAACTCTCACAGATGCTGTTTTATCTTTGTTAATCGTTTGTTACTAAGAAAACTTTCAAACTTAATACTAGGAGAAGTTTTCCAACAAATTTAATTAATAGTATTGTCATTTAGCTATAAAATTCATAAGTCTAGAAGATAGATATATTTAATAGATTTTTTGTCTATCTTTTTTGCTCTGTATTAAACTTTAATTTCAGATCATTTAACAAGAAAATGTGCTCACTGCATACCCCAACATAGGCTAATTCTGAAAACGTAGCCTGTATACATTTCTGGAGATCGTGAATTATGTAGCCAGAAGTACGTGTGGCTGCATTTCATCTATAAAATGAATGCTACGGGGCGGTATGACGCCGTTCCTTTTTGCACTTACCAGCTGACCGATTACCTCCGTAACATCTCGCTGTTACCAGTTTGTCCAGTAGCTCGCCATGTACGTCGGTGGACTTGAGATGCAGATAGGAGTTGACCATAACTGGCTTCGAGTCCAGTGAAGAACGGTTCCAAAAAAGCGAGTAAGACAAAAACAGAAGCCAAAAAATTAAATAAACAAGTAAATAACAGGGTGAGAATGTAGTAAAATCTGAAAACATGTTAAAATCAGGCCAGGGCTTTTCTTTTTCTGGGTTGCTTTTGAAAACTGTCTGTTGGGTTTAGGGAAGTGGGTGGGCGGGTCAACCGGTGCTTTTGAAAACACTATCGGTTGGGTTTAGGGAAGGAGGGTGGGTCAGTTGATCGGTCAGTCAGTTAGTCGACAGCTGCCTCTGGTGGATTTACACGAGAACAGCATGCACAAATAGCACTCGCAAGACAAATTTGAGATCTCAAAAAACATAAACAGTGGCCTCTGGTGGATTCACGAAAACAAAAACTGCAAAAAAAGTACCTCCTGGGAAGTATTTGGTGCTCTCCAGAAATGTATATAGCGGTTAGGGCTGGGCCGATAAATGATATTATATCGAATCGCAATAAAATTTATGTCAATAACAATGATAATCTATGGACAATCACACTGCAGAAATGTGCAACAATGGGAATCTAAAAGTGTGTTGATATTAGAGATATACCGAAATTTCGGCCACTGAAAATTTATCATCCAAAAATATGTCATGCTATGTAATGGACCCTCTAATTGTGTGGCTCCAGTCATTGTAGGGGGACTCTTTTAAATCTGGAAGCATTAACAACTTGTATCGAAATTTATATCGTTATCGTTCAATATGGAAAATAATTATCGAGATTTCATTTTTGCCATATCGCCCAGACATAATAGTGATACGTTTTTAGAATTAGCCTGGGTTGTCATACCCAAGTCCAAAATGACCCAAACACGAAATCTGCAATATTTTTGTATCTTTTCATATTTAAAATATTAATTAATTTATGCATTTCTTTTTAGTCAAAATGGCCTTATGAGGTTAATACAATTCTACATTTCAGATTAGCCAAAATCAAACAGCAGCTCTGAAATGGCCACAGATGCTGAAAATGTAATTTGTGCTGCAATAAAATCCAGAGCTGTATTAGTCACAATGCTGTGTGAGTTCTCTCAGTACGTTTCATTTTTATGGTTTTCTTTTTCTGTCTGTCTGTCTGTCTTTCTGTCTGTCTATCTGTCTTTCTGTCTGTCTGTCTGTTATCTCGTTTGAGAAGTTTTTTAAATTGAGTGCAGCAACAGTGAAATATAAATGAGTTAGGCGGCCAAGTGCTGCGCTCCCACTGCAGCGAATAAAACGTGCTGATGGGGTCTTTATCCCTCCATCAAGCTGAGGGGAAGAAAAGAGCGCAGTCCTGTCAAGGGAACAGGGTGATTCTCTGGCCAACTGGCTGAACACTGAAGCCCTGGAGTTAGAAAATGTGTATGAGAGAGAAGCAGCGAAAGCTAGAGGAAGAAGACAAAAGAGTATCACCCACTGACCTCCTGGCAAGCGTTCTTGTTTTAAGTATCTCACCATTTATTTCCCCAAAAGCACTGTCTCTTTCATCTAGATCGCTGTTTAGATATAGTCTGGACGTTTGTCTCGTCATGTAGTGGCTGTATGGACTTGGGAATTTTGTGCTTTATTCCCACAATTGACATCCCATGGGGCCTGATGTTGACGTCAGAACGGGGATGGCCGTGTGTGTTTGTGTGCTGGGGTGTGTGTTAGATCGTAACCACATAAAAGCACATCCTACTGGGAGCAGATGTGTCTGTGTTAAGTGTGTGTCGTGTGGATGCGGGGGAGTCTTGATACTTGATCCCAAATATGAACCTGAGAAAATAAAGCTGTTTTATACCAACATTCCTTTGAGGTTTTTATATAATTTGCATCTTGATCTGGTGTCATCAATCAACTGATGATGTATACACTCACTTTATTAGGTATGCCTTCTTATTGGACCCACATTGAACCATCTTTTGCCTTGATCTGCCTTTAAAATATTCAATTCAATTCATCTTTATTTCTATACCACTTTTACAATGTATATTGTGTCAAAGCAGCTTTACAAAGAAGATTATAGTCAATTGAAACAGTGTCAGATCATAATAAGTGGCATTGATTCAGCAAGGTGCTGGAAACTTGCCTAATTTTGCCATGATAGCATCACACCGTTACTGCAGATTTTTTGGCTGCATGTCCATGATTCAAATCTTATTTAAACAATATTTAATTGGTACTAAGGAGCCTAAATTATGCCAGTAAACTACCCCCACACCATTACACCATCAGAAGCCTGAACTGTTGATATTGAGCAGGATTTTTTGACAAGTTTTGAGATAAATATTAGATTCACCAAAGCCAAACATTTTTCCAAAATGCACATAAAAAATATAACCTTTGATTAATCTGCAATTCTAGCCACTAATGGGGTTTTTTGATGCTGTAGCACATCTGCTTCAAGCTTTCATGAGTTATGCATTCAGAGATGCTCTTCTGCAGACCTCAGTTGTAACGAGTGATTATTTGTGAGTTGCTGTTGTTATCCTATCAGCTGAGCCAGTCAGGGTATTCTCCTCTGACCTCTGGAATCAACAAGGAATTTTCACTTTCAGAACTACCTTGAAATGCTTGAGTATATTAGCAGTATCCGAACCAGTCCATCACACACCACAAACCTTGCTATTAACTTACCTCCCCATAACTTGTTTGATATTCAGTTGATCTTTTTGACCACGACTGATAAGATTTTTGGGTTAACAAACATTTTAATCGGTGTCCCTAATAAAATGTTTTTCAAGTGTTTGAAACATGTCCACAAAGTGATTTAATTAAATTAATATAAAATTATTTGCCACAGTAACCGCACTCACAGGCTCTGCATAATGATATCACTTACATCAGGGGTGTCCAAAGTCGGTCCTGGAGGGCCGGTGTCCTGGTGAGTTTAGCTCCAACTTGCTTCAACACACCTGCCAAGAGGGTTCTAGTATATCTAGTAAGAGCTTGATTAGCTGGTTCAGGTGTGTTTGATTAGGGTTGAAGCTAAACTCTCCAGGACACCGGCCCTCCAGGACCGACTTTGGACACCCCTGACTTACATCATCTTAAAAGCAAGATGCTTTATAATAATGTGATATTGATTTTTGTGTTTGTCTTACAGGCGATGTGGCTGATGTTGCAGCAGGAGGAACCTGTGGATTTTGTCATTGCAACCGGGGAAGTGCACAGCGTACGAGAGTTTGTGGAGAGAGCCTTCAAACATGTGGGCAAAACCATTGTGTGAGTGCACACAAACACACACACACACACATCTACCTCAGATTAAGCCCATCTGGTTAATCTGGCACATCTGGTGTTGATTCGTGGACAGGCTCGACAAGACCGCAAAACAACACGCAAGCACACCATAAATATCGCAAATTTGTAACACATATGCTGACAGCCGAATTGGGAAACAAATAAGATGAAAGAATGTGTTCTTGTTTTTAGCTGGGAGGGGAAGGATGAGAAGGAGGTGGGCCGCTGTCAGGAGACAGGAGTCATTCATGTGAGGGTTGATCCGAAATACTACAGGCCAACTGAAGTGGTGAGTTGCTTTGTTTTATACCATGTAGTCAAAAGCTAAATAAATACACTGCACATCTTTTGCTCAGTTCTTTGCCCTGATTTACAATTCAATTTATTGAAAGTCAGGGATATTCTACAGATTGAAAGGCATAGAATATCATTTTCGCCACTAGTGGGCGTGTATTCATCTAAAAAGTATTGCAGTTTGATGACTGAGTGTGGAATCATGGGAGTTATCGTCATCATTGAATTCCACAGGTGTCTTCAGAAATCATGTCTTTTGAGCTAAAGTATTCAAAACTTATCATTGTAGTATATTGCAGAGAAGCTGAAATTCTTCAAAGAGAAAGAAGACCACCAAAGCAATTGCTAAGAGACGAGCACGATGCAGCACGAAAGCAGAGCTTTTATTATGCCACAGTCAACCACTTTTGGTTGTGATCACATGCCGACAAAGCAGAGCTGTTTTATCAAAATAAATACATTTTTGGGTTCTGTTACTGTAATATAAAACAGGGTGTCTGCGGGGTCTTGAAAAGTATTAAAAGTTGATAAATCAATTAGGAGAAAATTAAGGTCCTTAAAAGGTATTAAAAAGTCTTAATCACGTTTTTACGAGGTCTTTAATTTTGTTTAAGCGTTGTCCAAAGTGTTTGATTCCAAAAAAAATTGTTAATATTTTTTTTTCTCCTAATATTAACAACGGAGTGCTCGATCCACGTGATTGGTTTGGGCCGGGGCGTGTCAAGCTTCTCCGTCCGGGTAATGTCACATATTTGGCGACAAACGCAGGAAGGTGATGTGACGTTCTTCACATGTAGCAAAACCATAGCGCGAAACAGACGGCAAACTGGAAAAATATAAGTTTGCGTACTCCTGGTTAGAGAAAGACGAGTTTAAACAGTGACTGATGCCTGTCGCTGAAAACAACTGCGTAATTTATTCTTTCAAGCTTTGTTTTTTACGAGCTCATCTAAGTTCTGTTGCATAGTTGTGCTCTATTGATTAATTTAACTAGAACTGTTTATTAAGTTTAAGGTTTTATACTGATAAGAACTTGAAGTGGCGATGAGGTCTTAAAATATTCTGAGAAAGTCTTTAAAAAGTCTTAAAAAGGTATTGAAATTACCTTTAGGATTGCTGCATATACCCTGTAATATAATATAATATAATATAATATAATATAATATAATATAATATAATATAATATAATATAATATAATATAATATAATATAATATAATATAATATAATATAAAACTGAATTAGAAATCAAGTGAGTTGGTTATAAAATATATATAACACTTTTCTAGGTTTTGGATATTTTAATGGTTTTTGGATTTTTTTACAGATTTCAGTCATTTACAGATAGGATGAACACATTTATTAATAATATTTTTACTAAATATATGTCAAACAGGTTTTCATACTTATAAATCAAATAATTCATATTCAATTTCCAGTTTTCTCTTACAAAAACTGTTTAAAAATACGACGTATAATATTCAAAATATTCAATCAATTGTTTTCCTGCAGTCCCCAGATGTAATGTCTAATTTTAACAGTCGAATTTGAACCACTAAATTTATGGAAGCGAAATTTTTGAACTGAAATAAAAATGAATATTTTTAAAATTATATGTCGTATTTTTAAACAGTATTGAATATTTTGTAAGTGAAATCTGGAAATTGAATATGAATTATTTAATTTAGAAGTATGAAAACATGTTTGAAATATTTTTAGTTGAAATATTGACAGCTTAAATAAACAGCTATGTTAAATTTCAGGACCTAAAAATACAAACCCTGGCAATTTAAGTCATTCAAATGCAAGCACTTTATTCAGTGTATTATTTTTTTTTCAGTTTGTGCTATTTAACAAGCTTTTTAATTCAATACTTTTGGCATTGATTTTGTTCCATAGAATATCTCCTGATTTATACAGGCAGGGACAACACCACTTACAAAAATATGTTATATGTTATATTAAATATGTTGTACGAGTACACAAAACTATACAACTTGTAAATCATGAATTTGTAAATGAGTTTTCTCTCTCCTCTAGATGAGGAATGACAAGGCCAACTCATTAGTGTTGCCAGGTCTTAGTAGAAAAAATGTAACATTAAACTTCTAAATTTGTAATAATAAACCACATACAAAACAATGATACAATCTTTTGCAATAAAACAAAAGCGTTGTTTATGATAAATGGACAATGCATTGGCAACAAAACACAACACATCTGCACTATTGGCTTTGATTGAACTACGACCTTAACAACTGTAATTTTACTTTTATATATTTATATTTAATTTCACTAAATGTAAATTGTTGCAATTTTGGGAGTGAGTCGTTTTCTAAACACACACTATAAACTATAATTTTGGGGACTCCCCTCCATATTTTTATATGATTTTCAATCCTAAAACTTTGCTTTGTGGCTGTGATTTCATCCAGTCTGAAGATGTCAAACATGTTTGACATTTTAAACCAATTTTAGAACACATTGTTTTTGTTTGTCATACGCCTCCTAGCAACGAGGCGCACGTTTCTGCATGAGTTTGCTGTGTTAAGAATGACTTGAATGTCTTGTACTCATTTTTTTCTGTGAAACCCTTTACAAAGACACTTAACAAGTGTTTCTTCTGTTTTACAGTATGTTCAGATTTCGAAAGGGTTATGGAAAATAAGTTTCAATTCTGAGAATAAAAATCAGCATTATAATGTTACCTCAAAATTATGTGGTCTAAACTGAGAATTGTAAGATTAAAATGTTACTGATAGCTTTTTTAGGTGAGTATTTATGGATAGTATTAAAAATAAATATTGAAGTAGACAAAATGATGAAAATCCTTTCTCTGACCTGCATATGACACATAGATGTCAGTTTGTGTATGCGTTTGTGGTGGGTGGTCATTCAGGAATGAGAAGGGGCACTAAATCCTTAAAGAAAACATGCGCACTAAATGATTGTTGACAGATCAGAGGTTTTCTCTAAGACACATGTGCTATGCGTGGGTCAGCGGGGTGTTTCAAAGGAGATCTTTCAGGGAGAAAAAAAGAATCATGCGGAGGTGAGACAGAAAGACGTGTGACTTTATGCAGTATGAAGATGAGTGACATTAGTTGATTATAAAGACTGCTGTAGAAAGATGTATATCTGTTGTTCAGATACCGATACTATTACATATTTGTGGGATCAGGTTTCTGATGATCTCACAACACAGCCAGTGTTATAAAATATCAGTAGGAGATACTTAGGCTGCATTCACACTTGGTAGGTTTGGGTTGATGAAATTTGATTGACTGATTGTTCTGTTAGTCCAGTAATTTAAACAAATGTAAATACTGCTATCTGGACCCTGGTGCACACCAAACAAATGAATTAAAACCGATGAAAAGATTTGACTTTTGGATTGGATTTTTTCTCTTTTATTGCTTCACAGTCAGTGCTGCCCCTCAGTGTTAATTTCATTCACAAATTTTTGTCAACATTTTTGATGAATACAAAATCCTAAAACTCCTCTCTGAATGTTGAAAAATGCCAATGTGTGGGAGAAGAAAAGCTAAGAGTGGATAGAAATAAATCAGAAGCACACTTGAAATGCATTTCTGCTGCCATTAGTATGCCTTAAAAATGCCATCAGTAACGTTTATCTTTGCTTTTTGTAATTTGCTAGTGATTTTAATTACCTTTAAGTTGGACAGCAAACAACATACAGGGAGTGCAGAATTATTAGGCAAATAAGTATTTTGACCACACCATCCTCTTTATGCATGTTGTCTTACTCCAAGCTCTATAGGCTCGAAAGCCTACTACCAATTAAGCATATTAGGTGATGTGCATCTCTGTAATGAGAAGGGGTGTGGTCTAATGACATCAACACCCTATATCAGGTGTGCATAATTAGTAGGCAACTTCCTTTCCTTTGGCAAAATGGGTCAAAAGAAGGACTTGACAGGCTCCGAAAAGTCAAAAATAGTGAGCTATCTTGCAGAGGGATGCAGCACTCTTAAAATTGCCAAGCTTCTGAAGCGTGATCATCGGACAATCAAACATTTTATTCAAAATAGTCAACAGGGTCGCAAGAAGCGTGTGGAAAAACCAAGGCGCAAAATAAACTGCCCATGAACTAGAAAAGTCAAGCGTGCAGCTGCCAAGATGCCACTTGCCACCAGTTTTGCCATATTTCAGAGCTGCAACATCACTGGAGTGCCCAAAAGCACAAGGTGTGCAAAACTCAGACATGGCCAAGGTAAGAAAGGCTGAAAAACGACCACCACTGAACAAGACACACAAGCTGAAACGTCAAGACGAGGCCAAGAAATATCTCAAGACTGATTTTTCTAAGGTTTTATGGACTGATGAAATGAGAGTGAGTCTTGATGGGCCAGATGGATGGGCCCGTGGCTGGATCGATAAAGGGCAGAGAGCTCCAGTCTGACTCAGACGCCACCAAGGTGGAGGTGGAGTACTGGTTTGGCCTGGTATCATCAAAGATGAGCTTGTGGGGCCTTTTCGGGTTGAGGATGGAGTCAAGCTCAACTCCCAGTCCTACTGCCAGTTTCTGGAAGACACCTTCTTCAAGCAGTGGTACAGGAAGAAGTCTGCATCCTTCAAGAAAAACATGATTTTCATGGAGGACAATGCTCCATCACACGTGTCCAAGTACTCCACAGCGTGGCTGGCAAGAAAGGGTCTAAAAGAAGAAAAACTAATGACATGGCGTCCTTGTTCACCTGATCTGAACCCCATAGAGAACCTGTGGTCCATCATCAAATGTGAGATTTACAAGGAGGGAAAACAGTACACCTCTCTGAACAGTGTCTGGGAGGCTGTGGTTGCTGCTGCACGCAATGTTGATGGTGAACAGATCAAAACACTGACAGAATCCATGGATGGCAGGCTTTTGAGTGTCCTTGCAAAGACAAGTGGCTATATTGGTCACTGATTTTTTTTTTGTTTTGTTTTTGAATGTCAGAAATGTATATTTGTGAATGTTGAGCTGTTATATTGGTTTCACTGGTGAAAATAAATAATTGAAATGGGTATATATTTGTTTTTTGTTAAGTTGCCTAATAATTATGCTCAGTAATAGTCACCTGCACACACAAATATCCTCCTAAAATAGCTAAAACTAAAAACAAACTAAAAACTACTTCCAAAAATATTCAGCTTTGATATTAATGAGTTTTTTTGGGTTCATTGAGAACATGGTTGTTGTTCAATAATAAAATTAATCCTCAAAAATACAACTTGCCTAATAATTCTGCACTCCCTGTATTTCTAATCAACAACAACAAAAAAAAAACCATCTGTCATATACATTAAACTTGCCACAATATGCTCTGTTGTTTGCTTTCACTTCTAATTTGGTAATTGTGCACATTTACCAGTATAAGGATCTCCTTGCCGTGACATCCCTACTCTGCGTCGGTCTCATATTAGCAAACAGTTTTAGTTGTTTGTTTGTGGATGAACTGGGCACAGTGTCAGTGCTTTAGTGTGTGACTCTGGCACAATTACAATGTTTGTTTTCTTAAAATACTCCTCATTTGGCTGTGTCAGTAAAGCCTATCATGCTTTCTTTTTTAAACTGACAGCAGCACAATAAGTTCTGTACCTGTAGTTTAATTATATTTATGTAAATAAGTATGTCAGCCTGAAAGAATGAAGCATGCATTATATAGCTGGTTTATTGTAAAGAATGCATTTAATGAGGTGTTTTTAGGCCTAATGTTGCACCAAACTCTTAAACCTCGGCCTGTATTTTATATATATATATATATATATATATATATATATATATATATATATATATATATATATATATATATATATATATATATATATATATATATATATATATATATATATATATATATATATATATATATATATATATATATATATATACACACACATCACTTGAACTGAGTGCAGCATACTGCATTGTTTTTGAGCAATTCTAGTGTTATGGATGTGACATTTGCAGTAAAAACACAAAACATAAATTCACAGAGAATGTCTACTGTATGTTAACATTTATATTGAAGCATCTGTTTATGTTTTCCAAAACCACTAAACACAGACTTATGGGAGCAGAAAAATATCAATCTGTAAACATTTTTTAGATTTTAAATAAGAGGAAATAAACACGCATTATGGATGTGATCAAAAACGTCCGCAAGTTTACAGTAGACAAAATACTTTAGAAAATAAAAATTCTGTGAATTAAACTGCACAACCCAAAAGAAACAATGCTAATCAAAAGGATAAGAGTTGTCTAACTGTAGATCAAACATGATTGATTTTATTTTATTTGACGTTTTCGCATTTATGAGGGAAAAGCTTGGTTATAGGTGTGATACCACTCCGTTATGGATGTGACAGATGTGAAATTGGCACTTGTGTGACTTTGGTAAATCAAATATCATTGTTTGAAAACATTGACAGAGACCTTTTTAAGTATTTTTACACTACTGTAAAATACTTGCTTGCACCAAAAACTTAAAAACGGTTTTGCTATTTTGGTGTAAACTTGAACCTTTTCATTGCAAGGTTGATTTTTGCATGGAATTGCTCTTTTCATTATGTTTCATTGCAAAACGTATGCTGTAAAAGCCTATTTTTTAAACTTGGGTTCCTCTTAACAAATTTCTGGGGTCTATACTGAATGTGAACAAACCCTCAATGGCACAAACCCTACATGCCATCCATCAACACGGAGGTGAAACGGGAATGTGACCTTTAACCTCAGTGATAGGAAGTAAATCACTGCACTTCCTCAGGAGGCAGAAGTGTCAGTCCTGGACGCAGTTCACTTACGAGAGTCAATGAGAGCGAGTGTTTGCGATGGATTTAAAAAGGCATTATCCACAGGCTACATGTGTACATGTTTAAAACCTGTTGGATCACACCGGTAATTAATCAACTCACTTACTCTGGCAGAAACAAAATAGAAAAAGGATACTTACTTTAATTTCCAACACGTAATTAAGCTACTTAGTGCTCTTTGCCTGCAAACTTGCTTCGCCTGAAGGAAGGAACTAGATGAAATACCCATTAATACCACACCTATTAATAGGAAAAGCAGTAGGATGAATGTGCCACATGTTTATCCAAAAAAGACCCCCATCAGTCATCACACTTTTTTAGCCCATCCTAATATGTTTTCATTTGCACTTCACCTGCATGATTTATGAATGCATAATTACTGACAGATAAAAATCTTCTGGCTGAAATATTTCCACATTAATGTTAAAAATAACCGTCACGCCCAAAACTGCTGTTAGATGAATGGCTCTATGCATTATTATCATTCCTAAAATCAACAAGTGAGGTCTCTGAGTGATAGCTATCATGCCAGACGTAACTTGCGGTTGGACGTGCGTAAATTGCAAGCGAATGATGAAACTCAAATCGCCATCTTTATTTGCATAACCTTTAGAGAGCTCATAACAAGCGTATCTGCATGTGCGTAAAGGAGGATTTCATCCATGGCTTTTCTGCAAACACAACCTGTGTCTTGCGTTCACTGGATGTGTTCTTTCAGTCGACACACACTCGCTCACATTCCTTCAGGAGGAATGAGAAGTTTTTGCTGCACAATGAGAAAAGCAGGTAATGCGCTTGGCCTTGTCTGTCCATCACACGCCATCCACTCGCTCACAGACAAAGAAACCGTGTGTGTGTGCGGTGAAATAATGCACTAACTCACTTTTAAGGCCTGAAATACCCCAATTTAAATGAAGCTTGAAATATTAGAGCGAATTTTGCAAACTTTTTACGATTTACAGCAGGAGAGAGTGGTAAAATAAATAGTGGCCTTTATTTTTTCCTTCCACTCTTTTATTCACATACATATACAGTAGACTTGGGTGCAATAACAAACACATCAAACCCGAGCGCTCTGTCTTTTAGCTGATTGAGGGGGTTTAATGGTGTAGACTTGAACTGATGAATGTGGCCCCCAGACGGCTGCTGAAGACCGCTGCATGAACCCTGCGGTCCCCGCTCTGCCTTTCAGCGAATATGAATTTGCACATCCATTTCATTCTTTGGGATGCTGATTTAAACAATTTTTATGAGGCACTTTGGGGAAGGAGGACTAAAGTTAGCCAAAGGCTTTTTTTTTTCCTTTTTCACTTTTTATTTTCCAGACAGTCCCCAGGAAACCCTCATGGCTTTTTTTTTTCATTGCTTTTTTCATTTTGAAAGAGAGAGAGAGAGAAGGGAGCACGGGAGAGGGCATAATGAAAGCAAAAAAGCTTTGATTTATGCAACAAACCCCACAGTCACCGAGTTTACAGGAGTCACTCAGTTTAGTAACTCATTTATGAATATCTTGCCCTGCTGAATTTGTGTGCAGATCTCAAAATAAAACTTTTTTTTGTCATAAATTATATTGTGCATTTTTATGGGGAATAGTATGCTAAAAAAAGCGATTAGTGGACTTTACTTAAAGAAGTGAGTAAACCTGTTGCCTTAAATTTATTAATTAAATCTATTGTGCATAATTATAAAATTAAGTTAAGTGAACTAAACAGTGCAGTGGGTGGCACGGTGGCGCACTGTTGCCTCGCAGCAAGAAGGCCGCTAGTTCGAGCCCCGACTGGGTCAGTTGGCATTTCTGTGTGGAGTTTGCATGTTCTCCTCGTGTTCACGTGGGTTTCCTTTGGGTCCTCCGTTTTCCCCCATAGTCCAAAGACATGCATTATAAGTGAATTGAATAAGCTAAATTGACTCTAGTGTATGTGTGTGAAACAGTGTGTATGGGCGTTTCCCAGTGTTGGGTTGCAGCTGGAAGGGCATCTGCTGCTTAAAACATATGCTGGATAAGGTGGTGGTTCATTCCGCTGTGGCAACCACTGCTAAATAAAGGGACTAAGCCGAAAAGAAAATGAATTAATGAATGAACTAAACCGTTTCAAGTGGGTTTACTCACTTTAAGTCAACTTAATTATTTTATTATATTTTGTTATTATATTTATTTATAATTTTCATCTGTTGCTCCCTGTTAGATAATAATTTATAAATGAAAACTCAACACAAACAGTCACATCAAAGCTGCATGCAGTAGAACTGTTAAAAATAAATAACAGTGTAATAAAAAAGAGAACTAATTACTTTACACTGTTTTATTGGAATCTGTCAACAAGAATCAATATCATCCATGGAATTTTTCGTTTATATTAGTTCTTCATAGGGCTTCTTCATAGGCTAATTTCTTTGATTTGAATTGATCTTTAATTTAAAGAAGCTAAATCCATTCAAGAAATCATTGTGATTTCTTTAATTCTGTGGATGTGAATATGATCTGTACTGCACCTTTTGTCCTGGAGGTGTAGCCATCTTTCATGTTGCTACACAAAACAAACAAACAAACAAACAAAAATAACCAAAGCCAATTGAAGCCAGAACCGGTGTTCTGTAGATTTGTCCAATCCTGTCAGATATTCATACGTCACATTCAAAGAGTAGGTACACCGTTTGATGGCGAATTGTATGTTATCTATCAGATTGTGATACCAGCATAAATTTTGATGTGGAGTGGTGTGATATGAGGATGGAATATTGCTATAACCTTAACCCCAATCTCAGAACCATTCAAATACAGTGTTGCTAGCATAATCTGAGGGGTAGGATAAAATGTCAGCACTCTGCCTAAATCAAAGTCTGGTGTTTGGAAGGATTTCATGTTCAAAGACAATAAGGAATAGGTTGACAAATTTTTCCGAAACTGTCATTCGGAAGTCATGCATACAAGAGCTAGTACAGTGTCTATGCCAGCTGCGAAAACAACAAGTGATAGAATCAACTTTAATCAATGACTATGTCTACACTAGAGGTGATGTAACGTGGCACAGCAAATTTGCAACAACTGGTTCTTCATTGTATTTCTGCTAAGCTCCAAGTGCTGCTGACACAGAGGACAAATGTCAGTCTAGACAACTTCCAGAACCCAAATGGTTCTTCTATTGCATTGCTGTGAAAACCCCCATTGGGAACCATTGTTTTTTAGAGTGTCCCACAGGAACTACTGAAAATAAGAAGTAAAGCTTGTATGAATGCTTTCAGGATGTGTCTGCCAGGAATATAAATGCAATATACAGTAAATAAGTGTAAGTGTGAGCATGCATGCTGATGATAGACGAAACGCACAAGCTGTGCAGGCTGCAGTTCAGCATGTGTGTATTTCATCAAATCAACTCACAGACTTGGCGACCCTAAGGAATTGCCACAACATAATGATGGAATTATGGGGATTATCAGAGATTAGGACGATGTGGTACATATGTCAGCATGTTTCCTCCAGCTACTCAAAGATACATTACACATGTCTCTCTTGTAGACTTGGATTGGAGACCTTTGTTCTTTTGTTGCCCATTGTTATTGTTGAGAGGTGCAGGCATCCTGACTTGATGAAATCTAATATACCTTGAAATTATTATTAGTGTCTTCACAATAGGTACTGCATGTCAGTATCAATTTTTCATTTTTATAAGAACTTTAATACTTGCAAAAATACAGACTTTTATATAAAATGAAGACAAGTCAATAAGTATTGGTAATAATTATATATATTTTCAGTTTTATTGATTAGTTGATATTTAAATGTCTTATTATTAATAATAATAATAATAATAATTTTGATAATGATGATAAAAAAAGTTTTTACTATACATTTTATTCTATTATACTATTTTGTTATAAATTTAATTCTATTATAAATAATAATAAATAATATTATGATAAAATATTTGTCTTATTTTTATGGTGTTGTTCTTGTTAATACGATGGTAGAAAATACTCATTTGTTAATTGTATTATTGTCTAAATTTTTATAATCATCATCATCTTGAAATAGTGGGTTTTGTTTTGTTTTTTTTCCTAGGTTTTCTGTTTTTATATATTATATTACCTCTTTTTTCTTTTTTTATTTGTTTTTAGTTTATATATCTATTATTATTACTGTGTTTAATAATAGTAATAATAATAATAATAATAATAATAATAATAATAATAAGAAGAAGAAGAAGAAGAAGAAGAAGAAGAAGAAGAACAAGAAAAATTTATCTATGATAGAAAACATTTGGAAATCATTCGGAAATATTTTCTGTCAAAATATTATTATAACAATTATTTTTTCTATTGCATAATTCATTATAATATAAAAAAAAATTACATTATCCTTTAATACTGTCATTGATAATTGTTCAGCATTCATAAATTTAAATATTCAGTTACTTATTTTGAACAAATTAGAAATCCCATATTCCCATAAAGCTGTTTGTCATACCCATTGTTGCTCCTTTCAAACCAATCCCACGCAACTACAGTGCACGAGTACAAAAATGACATCATAAATTTATATACAGTGCAATTTTTTTATAGTATTGCTCTTGTTAATAATAATGAGATGGTTGAAAATACTTATTTGTTAATTGTATTATTGTCTAAATTTTTAGAATCATCATCATCTTGAAATAGTAGAAAGTAAATGGTAGAAAATGTATTTTTTAGGTTTTATATTTTTATATATTATATTACCTCTTGTTTGTTTTTAGTTTATATATCCATTTATGATTATCATTATTGTACTCATAATAATAATAATAATAATAGTTATTATTATTATTATTATTATTATTATTATTTTTTTTTTTATTATTATTATTATTGTTGTTGTTGTTGTTATTAATCTATGATAGAAAACATTTGGAAATCATTCTGAAATGTTTTCAAAATATTATTATAATAATTATTTTTGCTATTGCATAATTCATTCTAATGTTCTAAAAATTACATTATACTTTAATACAGTTGTTGATAATTATTCAGCATTCATAAACTTTAATGTCCAGTTATTTCTTTTGATCAAATTAGAAATCCCATATTGCCATAAAACTGTCATACCCATTGTTGTACCATGCAAACCAATCCCATGCAAACTACAGTGCACGAGAACAAAAATGGCATCATAAATCAATACACAGTACAATTGATGCATGTATTATAATACATATACGTACCTGCACGCTATACTGTTTTGCTATACATTTAATTCTATTAGAAATAATAATAAATAATACTATGATAAAATAATTGCCTTATTTTTTATGTTATTGCTCTTGTTAACAATAATGGGATGGTTTAAAATACTAATTTGTTAATTGTATTATTGTCTAAATTTTTATAATCAACATCATCATCTTTGAAATGGCTTGTTTTTAAATTATTAATTTTTTAGGTTTTATATTTTTATATATTTTATTACCTCTTGTTTGTAATTAATTAATTATTAATCTATGATAGAAAACATTCATATTGCTATTATAACAATTATTTTTGCTATTGTATAATTCATTATAATATTAAAAAAATTACATTATCCTTTTATACAGTTGTTAATAATTATTCAGCATCCATAAACTTGATCAAATTAGAAATCCCATATTCTCATAAAGCTGTTTGTCATACCCATTGTTGTTCCATGCAAACCAATCGCATGCAAACTACAGTGCACAAGTACAAAAACGGCATCATAAATCAATACACAGTTGACATGCATTATAATACATATACGTACCTGCACGCTGTATTAACATAACATGTAAGCACATGCTTGTTGTTTGCTTTCTGCTGGAATGAAAGATGGCTTTGACCTTTCACTCCAAGGATCAGGATGGGCTGATGCTATCTGCTTTGTGGCAGAGGTCAGGAGCGAGATAAAAAGCATCCTGTAGTGATCAACACACACACACACACACACACACAGGCCCTCACTCTGTGAATGCAGGAGTCTGTCTTATCTGACCCATGTTGAGCGTCATAGTACCAGCATGCAAAACACAGCTGCATCATCACTTACCTGCAGCTTTGCTTTTAATTTGAATGCAAGATCCATTTTATTTCAGGCCGTCGGATCAGCGGCCCGTCTGTGGATTTATGAAAGCAGCCGCTGGTCGTCTGTCGTGATGCTTTATGGGTAGTGCAGTCTTTTGGGGTTTTCTGGGTGTTATAGTTGCTGTGGTTGAGAGGCTGGCTCTGCGTGACAGCTTTACGGTGATATGCAGTGTAATAGGTCAGAGTTGTTAAAGTTGAGTGTGAATGATGTTGTAAAGAGTCTGGCGGGTTGCCAGGTGCAACTCAAACCTGCTATAAAGCCCCGCTCTTGCATTCAGCCTTTCCTCACGATGACCATATATACATCCACTTTTATTTCCATCACGCTTTACGGCGGAGCTTAACTCACTTTCATAACGTTACATGGCACTTTTTAACGTGGGGTCCTTTTACTTTGCACCCCGGGACATTTTTCTTTTTACCGTGCTACTCTGTTCTTGTCGAGAGAGAGAGAGAGAGAGAGAGAGAGAAGTGAAGAAATAAAGAGGGAGAGAGGGGTGTTCGTTCTCCCCTGGCCTACTCTCTGGTATTTCCTGAAGGACTTTGACTGAGCGGAACCACCCTGGGCCCCACGGAGGGGAAAGAGAGAGAGAAAGAGCTTTTAAAAAAGAAAGACAGGCCAGAACGTAACACTTTAAAAATAAGCCAAGTGTAAAGCGTCCCAGTAAACAGGTGAATTTTTTAATTAATTAAATTTTTGGGAATAAAAGGTGTTATTTTGGGGGGGGTTTTGGAGGAGAGGGTGTGATGATATTGAATTGCTAGTTGTGAAAAGTGCGACACTGAAGGAAGATTTTGCGTTTTGTACATTTGCATGTGGCATAATGTTAATTTTATCAAAACAAACAACAAAATTAAATCAAGTTAAACGTAACCTTCAGTTTAACCTTATTCTTTTCCTTAAAAAAATAATAAAGATATTTACACCAAAAGTTTAGTTTAGTTTATTTATTTAAAAAGCGCAAAAAAACAACAGTTGTTGATCATTGTGCTGTACAAACTGGGTTGTCACGATACAATCAATTCAGGCTACGATACTATAACAGCTGAAGTATCACGATACCAAGTAGTATAGCAATACTGTATTATTCATAACTCAAATCTATGAAATAAAGCAAATTGTCAGAAATACTTTATTTTATATGTCATAATACTTCAATTGCCTGTTTATTGAAAACTTGTTATTTGTACAGATGCTCTCTGCTTTTTTTTTTTTGTATATACTGTGACTTTTTTTTGTTGTTATTGCAGTAATAATGATAATAATAAAATAAATAAATCATTGATCACGCCATAAATGAAAATAAAAAGTAATGAAAGTAAAATAAAGTGGTCTATTGATTATTTGCTAGCACAAACGTTTGAGCATTTTAGTAACTTTTCCATATGCAACACATTGTAGAACCGTTAATGATGATACTACCATTTACAAACTACAGTGGCACCGCCAGTATTTTGGAGCCATAGAATTGCGGTGCTACCAAAGTACAGGTAAATCATGCAACCCTAGTACAAACCTAAAAGCAAATGATCAAAAATAGACAACAACAAATAAAACAACATAGAATACATCCAACATACCACACAGCATCAATGATAAATAACAAGACAGCAGATAGGTACAATAGGATCAATTGTTTCTCAATTTAAAAGCTCTTTCTAGAAGGTGTAGCTTAAGTTTCCCTCTGAACAGATTTTCATTGGAAATTGTTCTATAATGGACATGGGTGAATGGACAAAAGTAAATTAAGGACAATTTTGGAGGATTTTTCTTTTTCTAAAATCATTGCTTTATTATTTTTACAGTTATTTTAATTCAGACTACACCATATATTGAAATAAACATAATATCGTGATGTGGATTTGGGTGGCTGAAACACACAGACTTAATGAATTGCATATAAATTGTGGCATTTACTGTTTATCAAGTAAAAACAGTAGAGAATGTGAAGATACTAAAAGCAAGGTTAAACATTTTTTTATGCATTGCTGTTTGAAAATTATTATTATATAAATATTATGATGTAAATATTAGTGCTGTAATTAATTACAGTACAGAAAAAAGATTTATTTTATCCCCTTAATTTTTATATTATCAAAGTATTCTCTTAATTGGGTCAAAATAGTGGGTATGTGATCAAAATTTCTCTGAAATTGTAGTAAATTTCCCAAACGATTACAAAGAAACACACTGAATTAAACATGATATTCATTCATTCATTCATTTTCTTTTCGGTTTAGTCCCTTTATTAATCTGGGGAATGAATGAACCGGAACCGCTAAACATGATATTGTAAATGATATTTAAATAATTATTAACACCAAAAAAGCTTTTACTTCTTATTTATTTAGTGTTTTTTTGCCAATATGATTTTTTTTTCAGAAAAGTAGGGATGAGTAAATATTAATAATTGTCATGATCAGCATCATACCATGAGTGAGGTTAATCACTACACAATATAAAAATGCATTTTCAAAGGTGTAAATAAAGATCATTGGAGTATGTGTTATAAGAAAATAATATTTCTTCTCAGTTGCTAAATGTTTCATTTAATGTGTTACATTACTTGCTCTTTTTTTACTTGGAAATTGTTCAAGCAGTTACTGAGGAAAGCTTGCAAACATAAATAAATGTAAAATTAGTAATACTATATTTAACATTAATAATGTAATCCTGTGCCATATTGTAGTTTCTCAGAGTATGTTGGTAACTTGTGTCTAACAGCATTGCTTTAGTTTATGCCATGTGTCATAACCGTGTGTGTGTGTGTGTGTGTGTGTGTGTGTGTGTGTGTGTGTGTGTGTGTGTGTGTGTGTGTGTGTGTGTGTGTGTGTGTGTGTGTGTGTGTGTGTGTGTGTGTGTGTGTGTGTGTTGGCACTCTGGCGGGTATGTGTGTGTATAGTGGGAGAGGGAAGGTTAATTGTGGGCTGCCCTCTGTAAATGGCATGTCCCAGGCTCGTTATCTTGATTGAGTAATTAACTGTGGCTCTCGGCTCTCTTACTCACACTGTCAGCCTGCTGAACTCCTGACACCTCACATTCCTCGCTCGCGCTCTTTAACTTTCACACAGCTTTCAATTTATCATCATTTTCCTTTCTCTCTGTGTCACTCCTCTCTCTCCTCCTCTTCTCTCGCTCTCCATCACTGCAGACAACACACACACACACACACACACACACACACACACACACTACAAACATGAGTTAGAAATGTGAAGCGGCTTAGAATCATAATTCAGGTTGTGTTAAAGGGATAGTTCAGCCAAAAATGGAAATCGTGTCATCATTTACTCACTGTCATGTTGTTTCAGACCAGTATGAAAACACCTGAATTCTTTTGTGGAAAACAAAAAAGTGAAAAAATGTCTCAGTGTTTTACAGACAATGAACATCAGTGCAATCTGATGTTGTTTTGGGCCCCAGTAATATATAAGAACATTTCTGTTCATATATCTTTTGTATGAGACCCTGGAACACTTTTTTTTCTTAAGCAATTTAAATCTGAAGTTGCACAGTTATATTTAGTTATGGTATTGGCCATAAATGCGTTATATGGGTCAAAATTAGCATTTATTTATGCCAAAAATCATTATTAAAGTAAAGATCATGTTCCATAAGGACTTTTTCTAAATTGCCTACCGTAAATATATAAAAACTTCTGATTTGTAATGTCCATTGCTAAGCACTTCAGACCAGTGTTGGGGAAAGTTACTTTAGAAAGTAACGCATTACAATGTTGAGTTACTCCCCAAAAATGTAACTAGTTGCATTACTTGGTTAATTTTTATGGTAAATAATACATTTCGCTACTTTTGAGTTACTTTTGCGTTACTTTTTTCTGACCTGGCTGAGGCTTGATCTCTTTCAGAACTTGCAGGGATTTTCTTTTCTTTTTTTCACATAAAAAATGAATCTAATAATGTTATCTTCTGAGAACTTCCTGACCCCAGAGCTATACATGCCATATTTACAGATTAATAATAGTTTAAAGCAATGCGTTTGCTACTTTTGTACTTTTTTGTCTTATTAAAAAGTAAAATCACTGTCCATTCAAATAATCCTCTTTTGCTTTCTTCAGTGTTCTCAAAATAATGAGAATTTTCCATAGCAGAAATGTAAGGCTCTGCTGTCTTCAATTCTGTCTGTTCTTACGTTCTTTCATTGTGTGCGGGATTCAACGTGACTACGATTATTTTAATTCAGCAATTTTTTAAAAGTGAATTAACTAAACTAAAAAGTAACTCGCATTACATTTTTATAAAGTAACTCAATATTTTTACTTCATTTTTAAAAATAATGTGTTACTTTACTCGTTACTTAGAAAAGTTATATTATTACGTAACTCGCGTTACTTGTAATGCGTTAGCATTACAACTGCTTCAGTCAGTTTAAAGGCGATTTTCTCTATATTTTTTTTATTTATATTTATAACCCTCATTCCAGATTTTTTAATTGTTATATCTAGACCAAATATGGTCTTAACCATACATCAATGAAAAGCTCATTTATTTAGCTCTCAGTTGATCTATAAATCTCAATTTCAACAAGTGTACTCTTATGACTGGTTTTGTAGGGCAGGGTATATATATCAAATTATCTTCATTGAGCTTTCTGCAGAAGACAAAAATGTAAAATTTCATTTCTCTTGTATAGCAAGTTACATGCATTCTCTATATTAGATATAATAATTACAAATTTAAGCAGCCAAATAATTCATGATATTTTAAGTGCTGGTGACAACGATATTGTGCATATTCAGGATTGCAATATATTGTATTGCTAAATACCAGCACGCTATTGCAATTGAAAGCAAGATTATTTTTTAAAGGTTAGTACTTTAAAGCTGCCTACTTCAAAATAACCTACCATATAAATTGTTATATAAATAAATGTGATGTGGCTGTAGTGCTCAATTGCAGAACATGTGCAAACACTTTCTTTACCGTTTTTTCACCACTATCATTTTAGTTTAATTAACATCTTCATCTAAATGACTTTCTCAAAAGCGTGGATTCTCTGAGTATTCTCTAACAGTAAATGGCTGCTCGGGTGTTTTGAACTTCTTTTTTATTTCTAAACGAAGAAAAAAAATATCTTGGCTGTGAGTATATCAGGGCTTTTAGCATTTTTACAATTAAAATGATCTCTTTTTGTATTATTTTTAAAGCGAAGCTCTTCTCTTACTCCCCCACCATTACTAAAATCATAATAAAAGAAGACGAGCAGTGAAATGAAAAGCTGACTGAGGTAAATGTTGTTCATGCTGGCAGGACTCGTGTTCGCTGCGCTGCGGTGACCCTGCCAAAACATGTAGACTCTCTGTGGCTTGTAAACACACAAACACACCGCCAATACCACATGTAAGCACACACAGATCCTCAGTAATAAACACGCCGTTCAGTTATGTGCTTCTCGCATCTTGTCATTCAAGTCTGGCTTTTAGCACATTGACACTTTGGATTTAGATGTACTTTTGCACTCGGTCTTTCGGTTTGGCTCTTTCGTTTTCTTGTTCTGTGATTGGCTGTTGTTTGACATGGGAAATCATTAGAGTCTTTGATCCCTCCTAAACATCCTGCATCAAATAACACAAATCACACACACACACACACAAAAATTCACGGCATGTAGGGAAGTCTGTCCAACAGGCGTGGATTTGGTGATCTGTGAAACATGTACTGGTGTTGTGGACTCATCCCGCTCTTGAAGCTTTCACATACGCGTGCATTCAAAGTGTCAGACACTTACGGTCTGCTGGAGAGGGTTTACATGATGACATAAATATTTATTAAACTCTTGAAGCAAGAATGTCAGATAGAGATGCCTTGCCTGATTTTTCAGCATTGTCTTGTTATATGACATAAGAAATGCTAAACCTATTTTGCATACCTGTGTTCAACTGCTATTAAAAATGCTTTCAGATGCATTTTTTCATAAATGCTTTTTGAAAACCGTGATGCTTTTTAGGATTGTTTGAATTTAAGGTTCAAAAGAACTGCATTTGATTAAAACTATTTTTTTAGGAATATAAACATTTTCACTGTCGTGTTTGATCAATTTTTATAAATCATTGCTCAATAGAACTTGTAATTTAATGTATTTTAATTAATTTAGTTTACTTTATTTAATGTAGTTTGATTATGTGTGTTTATGAAACAAATATTAAATGTCTATTTTGGTGTCCACACTAAATAAATTAAAGTGATTTTATGATTGTCAAAAGTCCTAAATGCTAGTAAGGTGTCTGTTGTAATGTTTATAATACCTAATATAATATATAAGTAAAAACTCTACAACTTTACCTTCTTCTGTCATTATTGAGCATAATAGATGCACAAATAAAACTTGTTCTGACCTTTACTTATTAAAATCCTTTAAGAATAATTGATGTTGGAACTGGAACTCTAGAGTTTATATCTACAGACTTTATTGATGTATTTAGTAGTATAAAAAATGTGTTGTATAAGAAATAAATACAGAACTAAATGTATAATATAGCAAAAAAAAAAAACAGCTAATTGTCAAGTTATTGAACCCTATCCATTTACATTAGCAACATATTGTATTAGACAACTAAAAATATCAATAAAAGTAATATATGAAATATTAAAATGAAACAAATTATACATGCATTAAAAATCAATTATATATTTAAAAAAACACATAAAAAACATACATTTTAAAAACAATATATTATGAAAGCTGCAAAGACCGATTTGTACAGCGCTCAGCATATATAAGTACGCCCCTCACAAATCTCTCATTTAAATTAATATTTTTAATAGGAAGCTATACAATATTATATTTGTGCATATACATTAGATTAGTCATTAGCCAAATCTTGAGCTTATCTAACAAGATAACTTACGATAGCGGTCCAAAAACTAGCACACCCAATTTTATGTTATAGAAATATTAAATACAAATTTAAAAAAGACGAAAAATCAAGAGAAACAGAAAATGTATAATATTATGTTGTAGTTTGTCATTTGTTTCCCAATATTTCACATTAAGTTACATACATTATCTTTCAATTTCTAGTAAAGACTTTCGGTGACTAAGATATTATTTTAATAAATATATACAATTAATAAATCTGTTTTGTTCAAATGCATCAAAATATATCACCTATATTCACTGAGAAATGGATAAAAATATTCATTTTCAAAATGGGATGTACTTAATTATGCTGAGCACTATACTTGTTTACGAACAATATGGATATTTTGTTCATCTAAGGATGTTTGACAGCCACTTTTGTGTGTTTTGTGGATCTGGACACACTGCTTTTGTGGATTTGACCTCTGACTCTGCTGTCCGACAATAGAGCACAGGACCTTTGGTCTGTTTATATGTGTGTGTATACATGAAACCAATTTAAGCATGTCGTTTTGTAATGATACATGGATGTAGTGTATTTTCAGTCTTGTGTAATCAAGCCTCAAGTTCTTAAAAAACATAGCTTGATGTTTGTCTAGGTCTGTCTCTCCAGTAGTCTTGAATTCCTTTACGTTAAGTGCACAGTCCCACACATTAAAAATACACCCAGATGAAGATTGTCACTTTTATTATTGTTTATCTTCCTTTTATTTACCATCTATGCTGGTGTGACTTCTGTTTTAAACCCTCAGATGTATAGAACTTTAAACAAGCAGTGTCTGAAACCAAAATCTTCCTGTAACCTTCCACTGTGCAATTGATATGTCTTGACTTGCTGACTTTCTATTTAATAGCAACAAGCACTGATTCTTCAGCACACGCAATCCTCACCACATTAATACCATTCTAGTGTACTTCTTCCATTGTCGGGACGCAGTTTTGCATGTGAAGCCTTGGATGGGCGACAAAAGCAGCTGATGCTAATTTAGCTTTCAAAAAAGTGAAGACTAATTATGATTAATCTGCCGCATTAATATGTGTCTTGATTATGATGGTTGCATGCCATTTCACATGTTGATGAATGAATGCTATTTGGCTAATTAGGCTTTAAAATATGGTTATGTCATTTAAATGATTTAATTGGAGCTAAAATGGAACCATGACTGTAACTTCTCAGGGTTCAGCATTAAAATATGGGCCCTTGGAACAAGAGCGCTCATTTGTCAAAACACAAAAGTGCCGTTGTAAATGCACATGTGTGTGTGCGTGTGTGTTCTGGCTTCTTGTGTAATCAGATCAGCAGCAAGGACACCCTCGAAACCCTTTACTGCCACCCTGAGAAGCACCTCTAAATGCATGTGTGTGTGTTTGTGTGTGTGTGTGTGTGAGTGTGTGTGTGTGTTGGCGTCCCAGCAGGAGAACAGAAAGGGTTAGGCCACGAGAGTCACATAATCCATCATGCTCTGGCATTGGGAGAGGGCTGGAAAAGAGGGGGTCCTGGATGGATGGCCTGCCTCGGCCCTCACCTTCCCCCAGAGACATGGAGCTTGACACCTGTGTGTGTGGGGTGTGTGTGTAAGAGAGAAAGAGAGCAAGGAAGAAGAGTTGGGAGGTCCGGTTAATAAAGAACTTAACCACCCCTTTGACTTTTTTCTTCTTCGTCATTGTTTTTTTCCCTCTCTCTGCCTCCGTCTCACTTTCGTTTTCTCTTTTTTTTCTAGGACTACTTGCAGGGAGACAGTTCCAAAGCCTTTAAGGTTCTAGGCTGGAAACCACGTGTAACATTCGAGGTGAGCGTTCCTGTATGAAATCAATGTGGTTCACTTCCAGTGATCTCGAGATTGAGAAATAATCAGTGCTTGTGTGTTTGAACAGGAGCTTGTTAAAGAAATGGTGGACGCGGACATCAAGCTCATGCAGAACAACCCGAATGCCTGAACCCACACGCCTTCATCTCCACGCATGCCAAAGAGGCGCTTGTTTTGTGTTTGTGTGTGTGCAGCCACTGGAAGAAGCACTCAAATGCATTTCTGTTGCTCGGTCTGTCCTTTTCTCCTCTGATTTCGCTTTCCCTGTGTTCTTGGGGTCCTTGGTTGTTGCCTTTTTACATTTTTAATACTGTAATATTTATGATTATGTGTATGGATACTAGTTGATTCTGTTGAAATTATTTTTATTCATTTTTATAAAGTGGTTTTTATTTGTAATCATGAAAAAATGTATAAATAAGGGATAAAGGGTTTGTAGAGCTTTTTAAAGTTCTCTGATGCTGTTTAATTCATGTGATTGTTTAAAAAGAAATAATGTCATTAATTGGTTTGAACATTTAAAAAATGTCTCCTGTTCCTATTTAAGATTCAAATACAGAATATGAAGTTCTTTTAATGTGTGTGTATGTTTTATTGTGTTTTCAATGCGCTTCAGTGTTGGTTTTGACCCCTGTTGTTCAAAACAATAATGTAGGTATTTGTGCTGGTACTGGTAATTATATATTTTTTCAAAATTATTTTACTGTACTACATTACATTATAAGAATAGATGGAAATGAATAACCACAAGTGGCATTTTGTGTTCATCTTAGGTTTTGCTCTTGTTTTATAGGTTTTTTTTAAACACAGCAATTTAGTATGTGACAACTGATTTTATTGTTTTTTTTTCTTAAAATAGCATGATTTTAATTATTTACTAATGTATTTGAATTAGGTTAAACTCATAGGTTAGTAATGTTGCCTCGGTAGGCTTAAAACACAAGATTTGCACGCTTTTCAAAAATGCTGGGCTGTTTCAAACCAACTTTTGGTGAAATGTAAACAAACCCTGAGTTTGGGTTACATTTTTTAATTATTTTGAATCAGATTTTTACTCAACGGTTGGATTGGTCCATATTTTGACCGAATTTGGGTGGATCCATTTTTTGAACTGTTTGCAGTCAGTCATTGCGCCTGCGCCGTTTTATTTTGAAATTAACGGTCAATTTTTAAGTTCCATTCTCTGTCGTCCCAAAGGTGTTATATACGGTCAAACTCGTCAGAAAGTGGCTCGTGCCAGCTTTCGTGGGTTGCCTGGCGGTCACCGAGCCCCTCGCGTCAAGCACAACCGCTCTCTTGTATTCGGGCGTCCACGAGGCCTAGCGGTCCTTCATTCCAGATGCTCGAGCTCGGCCCACCTCGTGCAGCTTTGGGAGCAGTAACTCGGCCTTGTAAAGCAGCTCATGTTTAATCACCTCTGACGTCGGGCGCAGCTGGGCCACTGAACCCTGACAGTGAAGACATTGCTCTGTGTGCGAAAATCCTCCATCGTGTTTATTTGTAATGGCGACACGGTTGTCCTCATCAAAGCAACAACAGATTCAAGAGACCTCTGTCAGCGTAAGTGTCCTTAAGCGAGGAGAGAGGGACTCGGTAAAATCAGTTTCTTTTACACGACTCGAGAGGCCGCAGATACTCTGGTCTATTCGATGTGCCAATTGAAGGTCATTTGACACCGACCTCTGAAGAAAGTGGGGTCTTTGAGACCCTCATAAGACAGGCGATAGTGGGGGAGGTTGATGTATGTGTATTTGTGTTTTTGAGAAGGCATCTCGAGCTAGTGGAGTGCCATTTAAAGGTCTTAAACAGCACGGCAGTGTGTGAGCGGGCCTGATTAGAACCAGACGGCGCCTTGCCGGTCCGCGAGCGTAAAAAGCACTTTTCCACTGGCCAGGGTCGCGAGCTACACCGCATACAGGTGCACAGGCCGCAAGCAGCCAATAACTACATTAAATGTGCTGGCGAATTTATTTTTTACGCATGAGCGGGAAAATTTCTGGTATTTATTTGACTACCCAGCTGATGTTTCAATAAAAGCAGTGGGAAACTTGAAAATCTACTGAACTAATAAATTAATGCATCATAAATTTTAAGGGACGTAAAAACTTTTTTAATTCCTTAAGCTTTGCAATTTATTATTATTTTCTGTTGTCATACTCGATATAAGGTAACAACAAATTCTGTTGTGATATCGATACATTAAAATAGAGTCGGACTAAATTTTAAATAAAAGACACTGTCAAATTATCTTTTTTTTTTTTACGACAACTGGTTTGCTCAGTTTATTAATTGCGTCCAAAATAATACAATTTAGTATGTTTACGGTGGTTAATAATTAAATAACATAGGCTATACATTTTATGTATAGTCGAATTGTTATATTTTACAATTTAATCTAAAAAGTCAACTTCAATATTGTATAATTTCTATCTTATATGTACATACAATATAGGCTGTTTCATTTATATTATATTATATTTAATGGATTTGCCTATTAGGCTCGCGTCCGTTATTGTTTTGTATTGTATTTTTCTAGATTGTATTATGGAACAGCAGGAATTATTTGTTGTGTCATTGTATGATTGAGTAGCTAACAATATAATGTAGATAAGATAATAAGATATAATGAATAAGTAATAAGATATAATGAATAAGTAACTTTCATCACATCTTTCTCACAACTTTTTAGATTTATTCAAAGGGGGAAAACACTTAATTGGTTTAAATCCACCCAGTCAATACGTATTTCATAAACTCGTGTCTGTTTTACTTGTGTTTATTTTTCGTCAAGCAGATCGCCTTGATAATCCTCTCGACCTTTCTCACAATGCACGGTATTATGGATTTACTCCCGTTATATGTGGAATTACGTTTAAGATTTTTAATTATTATTATTTTAAATATGATTAATGTTTAAAAAAAACTATTGTCCTAATATTTAAATGTTACCTTTAAAGACAATTGTCTTGGTTGCGCTGGAACAGTATTACATTATTAATTACATTATTAAACGTTTTGTTATACATTGTCATGCAGAGATAGATTGTTAAATGTGCATAAATGTCTGTTAGAAAATAATTTTGGGTATTATCTAGGTAGATTTATTTTAAAGAAGAACTTAAGGAGAAATTAAGAAGAACTTAATTTTGTAAAAGGAGCGCACAGCGTTTTCTCGCATCATTCAAATGCTTGTCTCTTTATTTAGCACAAATTATGAGGGTGAAAACCATAAAACTGGAAATAATTTAATGTACTGTAATTTATTTTACTATCGTTTAGTAAATAAGTGCACTACAACAGAATTGACAACGTTGTTTAGGCGTTGTTTGTCCCTTGGTTTCTTTTTTTTTTGTGTTGAATATACATTCATTGTTGAAACATCAAACCTTGAAATGTTAAATCAATTTGAATTGTGTATAAATAGCCTGTATTTGATCTATAAATAGCCTACATAATTTATTTATATATTTGTTATATAATTTAGTTTTATCATTATTAACTGTTAGTTAATGATTATTTTAATTCTGTTATTTCATGTATTGTGTGCATGCTATTATCATTTTTTAGTGTCACCACATTATTTAATATAAGCAGTCTTTTTAATTAGCATACAAAAATAAGCACCTCACAAAAACGCATTGATTTAATAAATAAACTATTAATTTAATAAATAATTCTACATCTATTTAACGAGCTTAAAGAGCACGCAGAATATCCCAACAAGCATCAGAATAGACAGGATATTACGCATGATACACATCGATTTAAAATAAACAAACACACTTCGTGGACGTGTTATGAGATCTGCATCTGGTTAAACCGTGCCACGTTAATACCAGAAGGCTATATTCTCTGCTATATCGTATTCCTCTTGCACGCAGCTGATCACAACAAAGACGCCTTTTCACTGGCACGAGCCCTAACACTGCCCGCGCGCACCTGTAATGCATTTGCCACTTAAGCCCTTCATACAAAGTCAAATCGCCTCGGGCTGAGCCCAGCACATATAGGCTACTCAACGCTGTAAAGCACATTCACAGCTTTTCTCTTTAATTCCTTCTTTCTGTCTTTTCTTATTGCATCTCTCTTCCACAATGTCCTAATTTGTAAATTTGTTGTCGATTTATACTTGAGGCCTGTTTAAGCCGTGTCTGAATCGGTCACGCACAAACTTTATTTAAACATAAGGTTTATTTAATGAATAAAAACATCACAACACTTGCAAGGCCAATTATACAGAAAATAAATAGCCTACAAGTGTGCACTGTCGTACTCGCTGTTCGCAGCTGCACGGGCCTATTAAAATACTGCTGCAGCAACAAAGTTTGCTTATGCTACACTAGAAATTATCATTCGTTTGCATTGTGCCCATATCTTGATTTTGGCCCGAGTTAAATCCTTTAAATATATATTAACCAACGTGTTTGTTTGTTTGTTTGTTTGTTTGTTTTCAGTATGTAAAAGTCAACGTTGAAACCAACAAATTTCCGACTCCAAACAGAATGCTTTGTTTGGATATTCTGGCTGAATTAATCATTTGATTTATCAAGCCCATATTTTATATGGCTGGCTCAACGTGTCTGGCCTGCAGCAGTTCTTTCATCTGCTGTTTATCTGTGTTTTAATCTATTATGTGTTTACAAATGAAAACTTCTACCAAAGACAATGGTTGTCTACATTCCACAAGATTGCAAAAGTGGAGTCCACTTCAGTGTGCCAGCAGTTGTAACAGCTGAAAAACAGCAAAACGCTCAACTAATGCACAAAAAAAAATCGCAATAAAATTACACATTATATTACAACTACAAGCACATTTATGCATCACAAATGTCTTATTGTTTTGAAAGTGTTAGTCGAAAATTTGCAGGAAGTTTATAGGCCTATCAATTTGTAGCTACAAATTACGACAGCCTAATACTCTTGAGCTTAGGCGATAAAAGTGAGAGAAATGGAAACAAAGAAAGTGCTAGATTATTATTTTTTTAGTTGGACTCTTAATTTTTTAAGGTTATTGTAAAATAGCTACATTATTTTTGAATGTTTCGGTCTTTAAATAAATGCAGTTTTAAAATGCTAGTGTGTGCTAATAATTTAAGTATTCTGTGCACGCGTAAGTGAAAAAATAATTTCCAGATGTTTTCAAACCTTTGACCCCCACCCCACCTCCTGTCCAAAGAATGTCCTATTAAGAGCTGGATATTATTATGAGGAAAATAGTAAAATTGACAAACATTTGCTAACTAGGCCTAACGTTTAAAAATATCTCGTGCTTTTTGTGGCCGCTAATCAATAACAAGCCTTGGCATGATTCAAATAAATAATGGATTCAACAGGCATTACAAATCGATAAATCACTCGAGAGTTTAACTTCAACAAAGCGACAATTTATTAAACAAATAGTAACTTTAGATATTTTCAAAAAGTATAAGAAAAACTGTAACTCAGTTGTACACTCGTTACCTTTCTATACTGAATTGATTATAAATACTTAAGACATTTCTTTGCAAAGTTGGTCCATCTGCTCTTACATGAAATAAATTAACACATTTTCGTTTCATCTACACCTTGATGGACGAGCAGGGAGAGAATGTTTATGTGCAGCGGAATTATCCTACTTACCAACACAAACTCGCATATCAGCCCGAGTTCACGGACTGACTTTAAATTACAAACACATGGAAAATAATACGAATATATATATTAAACAATTTAGAAAATCATAAAACTTTGGGTCAGAACTTGCTGCAGTCGTATACAAAGGCTCCGGAAGCCCGGTAGAGTGGCTGACTGGACGGGAAAGCCATTTGACAGCTATTGCTTCCGGTCACCGGAGAGCTGTTCAGAGCAATCCGCTGCGTCTCGAACATCTCGCGCACCGAGTGAAAGTTCTGCTGCTGGCCGGGATAGCTCGCGCTCAGGTGTCCCAGCTCTCCGGACTGATTGAGGTACCAGGGTGCGAGTCGGTTCTGCTGCAAGTGCTGGCTCTCCTGGCTCGAGCTTTGGTGGGGGTGCGAGATAGAAGAGGCGTTTGTTGTGTTTGTGTATTCCGGTAAAGTGTCGTCCCCGTGGCCGCGGTCCCCTGTGTACAGGCTCGTCGCTTGCATGTTGCAGTGATAGGTGGCCGGCTGGCCGCATGGAGGACTGTAATGGGCGGGCTGAGGGGTTGGCGAGTAGGTCAGAGAGACCGACCCTGGCAGAGCAGCGCGAGAGGCAGGCAGCTCTGCCGCGTGCTGCGGGGACCCTCGAAGTCCTGTCATGATTGTATCCATGCTGAAGGCCTGGTGCGGCGTTTGCGACTGCGGACTCCCGCTACACGCACTCCCACCGCTCCTGTCTGGGCTCTCCGTTTTAGGCACGGTGCTGAGGGGTGGAGTGCTGTCATGCGGGGGCGTGCAGGCCCCGTTCTCCGTCTTTATATCCCGGAGCTTCACTGGCTGCTGGGCGTCTTGCTCGCACGCCTGTCCTGGGTTGTCCTTGCCCTGCCGGTCTCGGTCCTCCTTCTCCCTCAGCACGTCCTTTTTCTTGAAGCGGCGCCTCCGTCGCAAGAAGCTGCCGTTTTCAAACATGTTATAAGAGTCTGGGTCTAGAGTCCAGTAGCTGCCTTTACCTGGCTTCTTATCATCTCTTGGCACCTTCACAAAGCACTCGTTAAGTGACAGATTGTGCCTTATGCTGTTCTGCCAGCCTTGCTTATTGTCCCGGTAAAATGGAAAGCGCTCCATGATGAACTGGTAGATCCCATTCAGTGTGATCTTCTTGTCGGATGAGTTCTGGATGGCCATGGTAATGAGCGCGATGTAGCTATACGGAGGTTTCACCATGTCCTTGGGCTGCTGTGCAGGGGCATACGGCCCATATGCGCGAGCCATGCCGCCTGCGTACTGGTCGTGCGTGGCGTGAGAGTACATGCTCATCGGCGCAGGCATACCAGTATATCCACCACCGGTCGCGGTCCGGTAAAAGCCTTGATCTCCGGTGATATAAGGCACTACGCCTAGAGGGCTTTGGCTAGACACGGGGTAGCGCGCCTGCATCGTACCCCTCTCTCCAGTACAGAAAAAACTAAAGTGAAGACTAGGCAGACGCTTGAATTCAATTCGAGAGAAGAAAAAATCAAAGCATTCCAAAGTTCGTCACTGGCACCCTTTGCTTCAGTATCTTGTCTCAAAACGGTCATCCAAAATTTCTTTTCAAACGGATTTCAGTTCGTCGCTGTGCTGGCGAATGAGAAGCAAAAGTCTAGCGTGGAGAAGTCAGTGAAAAGGGAAAACCTGTGAACTTCCCGCATCCGTCACTTCACAGGGACTTTTTCACCGAATTACCAATTCTGCCTTTTGGCTGCGCTGGGCGCTCCTCCCAGATCTTCTCTCGTGACCAATAAGAGCTCGAGAGCTGTTTGTGGAAAGACTGTACCCGAAGACCTTTTCCCCTGTGGGCATAGTCTACCGTTGAGCTAAGGATAAGTGAGACTCAAACATACGAAAAAGTAGAAATAATGACAGAAAACGAGAAAATGCATCATCAAGATACAGCACGTCAAATAAATCGCTGATACTCGCTGTCATGGAAATTAATTTTAAAATGGTAATTTGGAAAAAAAAAAAACGCACATGGCCAATAATAAATGCACCAGGTAAAACAGATTTATAATACCTTTAAATGTGTCTTAACAGAGTTGCAGTCTGTCAGTCGAGCAGGAGTAGCTGCTTGTTTTCATTCAGGTGTCAGGATTTATTTCAATCATTTGGCACTATGCATTGCGGGTGAAGCAAGCGGTGTTTGTTTTTTTAGAAACAAATGTGCTGCCTGGGAGAGAAGTAACATCACTGCAGAACAAATGTGTAAATTAAACTAGGTGTTGTTTTTGGTGCTTCCAAAAACAAAAAACTAAAACAAACAAAAACAATTAATTAATTAATTTACAAACATACAAATTGTGCTGTGCAGACAGTGTCAGTGCGTGTAACTTAGTGCTGCTTTAAATTAAACCGCTACAGATAATACAGCTTTAGGTTTCCGCTGATAATACGCACCGCTTGTGACATTTGTCTTTATTTTGACAAAATGAAGAGCATAGATCTAAAAGTGTCATTTTAATAGTCTTAATGAAAAAGTGAACGGTCAATTAAATAAACTGTTCAAATTATTGTACGTTTGTTCTTTTGGGTTGCACATTAAAAAAATGAATTAATTGTTGTGCTCTTTTACGTAGAAAAAAAAAAAATCATGAGACGGAAAAAAATACCAATGTAGGAGAAGCAGCTAAATAAAATTGTTGTTATACCGTTATTTGCCCAAAAAGAGAAAATTGCCGAATCAATAGCTTATATGGGTTAATCAACTGAGTTAATAAACGCTATAAAACATAATCATAATCAACAGTAACAGCTGTGTAATAATAATATATAGATAGACAAAAACTAAAATATTAAGATAATCACTTAATGAATCATTAAAGTTCATCTTTCAAAAACTATTTATTTATTTACTTTTTCAGTTTGTAGGCTTGTAGTAGAATGAAATAATTATATTAATTTACTATTCTGTGAAATGTATTAATATAATTTAATTTGTTATTTAGCAAATAAAACAAAAAAGGGAAATGCCACAAAGCATCACACACCTAATAACCGCCTAAACAACTGCATCACTCAGGTGTTTTTTTACTTCTAAATGTAGATTTGCGTAAAAAAAATGAATAATAGTAATAATAATAATAAAACATATACAATAACAAAAACAAAAAAGAAAATATTAAAAATAATGAATAGGCCTAATAATGTATTGAAAAAGTTAAATTTCAATTCTAAATTTGCTTAGTTTAATTCCTGCTATTTTAGCTCATATAAAAATTAGGCCAGTTCAGCACTGTGCAGTGAGCAAGACATGAGCCCATCTCTTGTAAGTTGACAAAATTCACCTGCTAAATTTGAGTTTTTGTATTCGATCGCCCTCTTGTGTCCATTTTGCACAATTACCATTTTGTTATTAAATTTGGCCAAATAAAGCTACTGCAAGTTGCACGAGCAATTTTATATTATTTGCGTCTTGATTTTTAGTTATGAATGAATACGGGTTCATTATATATTAGATTGCGAAACTGTTCAATTTAAAACTTACAGTTTGCTAATTCTTTTAAAATTCCAACATTTATTTAATTTTCTTGCATAGAATTTTAGGTGATCTAGCCTCTTATAGCATGTGCCAATTGAATTTCGGGCTACTATACCTAGACACCTGTAAAATATTCGTTTATTTTATTTTCGGCTTAGTCCCTTTATTAGTCAGGGGTCGCCAGAGCAGCATCAACCGCCAACTTACCCAGCATGTTTTACGCAATGGATGCCCTTCCAGCTGCAACCCATCACTGGGAAACACCCATACACACTCATTCTCACACACACACACAACACACACACACACACTATAGGGCCAATTTAGCTTATTCAATTAACCTTACTTTGAACTGTGGGGAAACCGAGCACCCGGAGGAAACCCATGCGCACAGGAAAGAACATGCAACTCCACACAGGGAGTCCAACTGATTCAGCTCGAACCAGCGACTTTCTTGCTGTGAGGCGACAGTGCTAACCACTGAGCCACCGCGTCGCGTCATGTAAAGCATTAAAATTATATGTTGTAATTTTTTACAATTGTTTATTCCTAATAGGGCTATGGCTTAAAGCAAAACGGCACACAATGGTGTATATTGTCAGTGTTAATGTCATGCTCCATTCTTAAAGGTCAGCAGCATAATGGTGCCAACGAAGCTTCAATAAGAAATTAATCTCTAGCGCTCCGTTTGCGTTTGAAGAATAGTAGCCCGGGACTCTGCACTGGTCCACAGATGTCAGACTGCACGCGAACAGGCAAGACCACACACTAACTTCTTCAAACAATGCGGTTTGCTCCAGCGAATAGGTTTGGGATGCAATCAGCTAATGCACTAAAAGGAATGTTCCATATCACCAGCTGCATAGAAACAGCATCATTCATAAGCATGAGGTGTATGAAGCCCCTTATGAGCTGATGTCACTGGCAGCTGTCGTTCGGGTTTTTTGTTAAGTCTGTGTAACTTTGCGCAACCTGGAGTCATGTGAGCAAACTTGATTTGAGCAAAAAGATTCCATTAAAATTTAAAATATTCCATTAACTGTAACAGATTTGTTTTAATGAAATGGTAGGTAGAAAATTATCCTAGGTATATAAATAATTTTGACTCCGATCTCGGTGACCGAAATATTACGCGTTTAACCAATCAGAAAGCCTTTGCATGGCTGTCAATCATTTTGCGCTTTCACTCTCCCAGTTTACCAGCCCATATATAAAATACCATCGCAATCTTATGGCAATTCGTAACTTTTTGATTTAGTGGCTAATTCGTATGAATTCGTACGATCTAATTCGTACAAATAAGTACGATTTGCTCATCACAATGACGGTTGGGGTTAGGGGTGGGGTTACGTGACCAAGAAAATAGTGTGTGCAAGAACACGAGTCAACAACAAAACCATGAGAAAAGACCGGTAGGCCTAAAACTGAATAGATCTGCGGAAAGCATAAACGCTTGAAACAAATGCCGAAATTGCTTTGGTTTTGTTTGAAAGGTAAAATTGCTATAGATACGCCAAGCAGCGTTTTTTTAGAAGTGGTAGCTATACGTTTGTTTTGTTGCCAAACGACTAATATCACACCTTAATATATTCATGGCTGGGATGTAATAATAACTGACATTTTTTTTATTTCTTCATTTGCTTGAATGTGTGATAGGCTAAGCACTGTATTTTATAGTTGAGGACCAGCGTTTTTCCAGCCCCATATGAAAAAATATAAATAGTAATTTATTGTAAATAGTAAGTGTTTTGTTTTTAGTAAAGTATACGCTACTTGAATTAGGGGAGAGTGGGGACAGTTGCAACACTTTTTGCATCTTCTTCAGTTGTCTCTCAGAGACCATTTTTTTTGTGGAAACCCAGAATTTTTATATAATAAACTCACATCTATTGGACACCTACCCATATTGATGTAATATATGTCCATATGACAATATATGCAGAATTTAAACTTGAACAGACAAAGTCAAACGTTACAACTGACCTCGAGCAGGGGGACGTTGCCTTATTTATTAAAATTTAATAATACAAATTCTTAAACATCAGGTTGGATTTTATTTTTATTTGTTGGTAGCAGACTAAATGTAAATAGGTTAAATTGTTAACTGTGTTAAATTGGCCATAAAAATACAGACTATTCAAAGAACAAGCAACAACCAATTATCAGGCCTAAAAACTGAACAAAAATATTTTTTTTACTGAAAATCTAGACTAAACCTTTACTAAACTACTTCTTTGGACTTTGAAATGAATTAATCAAATAATTCATTTTTTCAAATTAAATTACACCGAAACTGTGACAAATTTAAAATTGTACATTGTTATATGGCGTTTTTAAATGAATTTTGTAATTGTTGCTACTGTCCCAACTCTGTCAACCCTGATTAAACTGTCTGCTAGGGTTATACAATAGCTTTAACGCTTGATAGATTTACCTATTTAAAGCTAAGAAAACTGTGATTTAAATTATACAGATGAATAATGTTTCATAAAAACAGATTAGACAGCATGAGAAATTTTCTGAACATTAAAAAAAAAAAAAATACTTTTTTTATTTATTTATTTATTTTTTTTTTACCAGAAAATGAGTTTTATACTAAAGGAATGGTCACATATGGCTGATTTCTCTCAGATTGAAGGAGGGTCTAACAGATGTTGTATTATTATCATTCCTGAATAGAGAAATTAGTCTTGTTGCAACTGCCCCATGTTGCAACCGCCCCCTCTCTCCCTAATCAATTGTGTTAATTCTATAGTTTATATGGTAACAGTAACTATAGCATTATAAACAATGACTATATTCTACAGATTTCTACAACCATACATTATATTATACTACAATTCAACACAGTTTAGGGTTTTTTGTATACTGCAGTATTTAATACAGTTTATCAGTTCACTACTACTGTATGCTGGGACAACATTAACAAGTTGTAAATTATAATGCAATATAATACACTTTACAATAGTCTAGTTCAAAATTACTATTTACTAAAAAGGCTATATTATTTAATGTGTGGCGTTTTAAGATAGTTGGCTTATCATGAGACCAAATAATCCATTAATAATAATAGACCAATAATAATAAAATCATGTTTTTTTCTTCCATTCGCTCTAAATAAACTGTCCCAAACATCACTGTGAGCTCAAACCGTGTTTTCTAGAGTTATAAAATATTTCGGATGATGATAATAATGAATAATAATAGCCTAATAATAAAATGTAATCGTGTGTTCTGTTTGATTGCCACCTGGGGGACCCCTTTCTCTGTTACTGAAAGGAAGATGAAACATTTATAAAACCCAGTGCGGCATAATAAGACGATGGCTTTTCTTATTTACTTTTATAATGAGATCCCACATTGGAAATTTCAGATCAAACTATTAGAATCCTTATTTCTTAGTCTGAGCTTATGAAGTAGGTGCATTCTTAAAAACGAAAGAAAGAACCAAAAGGTGATTCCATAAGAAGAGTCTTTTTTGCGTCCCCAGAAAACATTTTTGTGTAAAGTTATAGGCATATAAATTCTATAATCTATATATCCCTTCACCTGCCCGCTCTACTAAGTGGTTGACCATATTTTGACTATTTTAAATAATGACTGTTTTTAATAATGACTGTTTTAAATAATGGTTTACACTACACAGCATTATTGGTTTACAAAAAAAATCAAACAAACATCCTGTTGCACTACTACACTTGATTTTGGTTTTATTGTAAAAAAAAACAAACAAACAAGAAAACATGTTAAATGAGAATCTGAAATATTTTATGACATACTTCAAAAAATAAAGATGTTTTGTCAAAAATGTTTTATTTTGATTATGTTTTAAATAAATTTGGTTTTACATTTCATATTTTCTGAATATTTATAGTATATGTGTATATGTAAACTCACACATCAAGCATTTGGTAGAGGTTGACATTTTAGAAATTATGGGATGTGTTGGAAAAAATGCATTGAGTGTGTTAGCGACGTTAGGAGTTAAGAAATGCAATCCAATTTTATTTCTTGGTGGGGCAGTTAAAAGGTTATTATAGGTTATATATAAATATATATTGTTTAAAAATCATAGTGTGAAGAACAATTTCAAAATCTATAAAAAAAACTTTTTCACAGTAAATAACATTTTAAAGAACTTGTATTATGTGTCTCAAGATTATGTGTCTTGGATTATGTGTACCAGTGGCTCAAGGGTGCATTTGGCTCATAGTGACAGTTATGGCAATAAATAAATTGCTGGTTTGACATTAGTTTACTTTATTTTTTTCTGCTCACCATCCCCAACCACAGCACCAGATTCTGTCTCATGTGAGACTTATGAACTAAATATGCAATCCATTCCTTAGAGCTAAAACACATGTCCTGACTCATAATCCTGCAAGTCATCTCTTTAATGAAAGTCATTCTGCTCTTGAATCATTTGAAGACATCCTCAATTCTTTGTCTCCATCTACAGAAAAACGTTTCTCTAAATCTCTTGTTGGATAAAATGTTCCACACTTGGTTCATAAATGTATCACAATTGAAAAAAGTTTTGGAATCTTAAAATATGCAATAAAATAGTTAATTTAGATTTGTGCGATTATTGCAGCCCAAGTATTGGAAAACACGACTCAAAGCTGATTTCTCGAATTGAGGTTTGAATGTATTCTAGCAGTGCAAGGCTTGAAAGCATCATTTACAAAAAGCTTGAACATACTTTAAATATGTCTTTGTTTAACAGCCAATCAGCAATGAACACTGTGCTTTATACAAAAACACATCTGGTGCACAGTTTTCATGGCATGTAGGAAAGGGCATGAAACTCTGCAAGACTAAATTAATTCAGAACTCATTTGATTCAGGATTTTTTTTCTCCTATTTGAGCGGCATGCCATGGCTGTTCTAAGTGCCTTCTAAATAAGTTTTCTGTCTGCATTTTAGATACATTTCAGTTAAGTTTAATTTAAAAGGTAAGGCTGTTTATCTTTTAATTTCGAATACATTTCATAAAGGCAGTTTCTAGATGAAATGGATGAGATCTGTGCTGTTCAGATCTAAATGTTATCCTGTGCTTTGTTATCGTCCTTGGCAGCATGCTTTCCTTTATTACTCTAGTTTACTGTGTTTATATTGTTATTTCCAGGTCACTTTACTGGTCTGTGTAGATACCTTCAGTCTGCTTTAATAAGGAGGCTTTGTTTTTTCTTGGAAGACTTTGTTTTGAAGACGGGTTCGATTGATCTGGATGAGTTTAGCTAATCCGTATTTATAACTATAAAATGCCTCATTGTTGTACTTTCCAAAATTCTCTCAGGTATGCCGCTTTGTTTATGAAATCATATTGGCAGTCATTTCTTTTTCACGACCCAATCTTTTTTTCCCCACAGGAGTCGTATGAATTTGTACACCAATAGATGGCGGTAGATGACCGTGTAAAAACTTCGACTGCCTGCGCAGACCGTATGAAGTGAGTTCAACTTATTTTTTTAATAAGTACAGTGACACATGCGTCCTTTTACTTTTAAAGGCCAAAGAAACTGAATTAGTTTTATCTTTCGTTCACTATTTCACGTGTCAAATTCACTGTTACGCGGCTGCAGTAAACGGGGTGGAAATGTCAATCATGTTCATTGCGTTGTAGCGATGAGAGAGTAAAATAAAGCTTATTTTTACCAAAATCATAACTATGAAACTAGTGTCACCCGCTCTAATTTGTCATTTTGTCCAGATTAATTTGGAGAATACGTTACCTATCTTATATTTTTAAACAATGAGATTGGTAAAAACCAAAAACTTCAAAGTCGAATTAAATTACATTATAGCTAAATATGTAATGCACAAATGTCGCAAATAGAAATTTAAATCAAATTTTTTTTGATTTTCTATAATGTACTCTTTGACTTATTTATTCTTTTTAAATTCCGATTTAAGATTATTGAAGAATAGTTTTACTGCCTCATTACACAGATTGGAATTCAGTGTATTATTTATTTATTCCTAATGCATTTAAATTGTTTTTATAGGCCTTCTATTTACACCTTATAAGTCTAGTATAAAGTCTTTGACATTGGAAGATGGAGGCTAGTTGTTACATTGAATTAGTAACAGTTTAAAATATCAGTTTCTGTCATGGTCTTGGAAACAAAAATAATTTCTCAATAATAATAATAATAATAATAATAATATTTTTGATGAAGAAAATTGTATCACTGGAAGAATTAAAACAATTAATCAACATTATTAAATTGTAAAATACAAGTTAATATACAAAAATAAAACATTTATATTTGTGTGCGTGTGTGTTTTATCCTTCGTTCCACAACATGAAATGGATGTCTTTAAACCTTCTGCTAAAATGCCTTCGTTGTAGTCTAAATACTTTTTCGCTTGTTTCGACAAGCGCTATTGCAAAAATACGATGATGCTGGAATTTAAGTTTGGATTCATAACAATCGTCTTAATGTTGGAGAGTTTTAAACCTCAGTTAAGTTTGGAAGGCACAATTCATAACAATCGTCTTAATGTGAGAGTTTTAAACTTTGAATCGTGATCATTTAAACATAAAAAGTATATAGAGGAAAAGACAATGAATTTTGACTTGAAAAACATGGCTTGCCACAACATTTCCTATTGCATCTTTACGACATTGAATTTTGTCCTGGATAAGGTATTTAGATAGATAGATAGATAGATAGATAGATAGATAGATAGATAGATAGATAGATAGATAGATAGATAGATAGATAGATAGATAGATAGATAGATAGATGCTGAGATAGACAGACTTAAAAAAACACTGCTTTCCTTTAAAATGTTTATTTCTAACTTCCAAATCACATTGCACTGTACAGATTAATTGGAATATACTTGAATGTGCTTAAATTCAACGTCTATTGAAAAGTAAAAACAAGGCATAAAAAGACCAGTCCATGACTTCATGAATGTAACCCTTTCTAATGCATTGGGTGAGATGAGGTCAACTTATGTCGCTGGTTATGCATTTCCAAAACTTTTGTGAGTGCTCATTAATCCTTCATTAACGGTCTATATACCTCACGGGTACCCAGTATAAGTGCTTTTCTTTGTGCAACGTTCTCCGCAGCTGGCGGACTACATCACGCAAGGTTTGACGTCTTGATGCATACTCTGATGGTGATGATGGTGATGGTGGTGATGATAATATCCGCCTGCAGACGGGTGGAAGGAGGTAATCCCGTTAAAATTCAACATGAAGTCCTTCCGTTCTCCGACTGGGGAAGAATGTGTCGGATAGCGCGATAAACCCACTGGGAACATATAAATACACAGTCAGAAAAAATATACACATAATATTCAGCACATACAGTTTGAAAGGTTGCATTTTTATTTAGTTGTAAATCAGCATATATCCGACAGCTCTCAGGTTAAAGTGTTCGGTTGTGTATTGGTGCCTTTAGCGTTTACTTTTCTTGCTACATTTTATTTCCAATCTTAATTTTAATCTATTAGCAATAACTAAAAGAAATGAATAGATTTTTTTGATGTATTTATAAATTGCCTCCACTGTGTCTTAGACTTTAATTGGTATAAGTTAATTGGATAAAATTTGTTTATAGAAAACTTAAGGATTCTTTAGCTGTAGCAATAATAATAATAATATTCACGATAATAGAAACAACAATAAAATAATATTTACAACAAATAAAATAATGAAAATAATTATTGTTATTAACTTATTTAATAAACTAATTTGTTGATCTTGCTACCAATTAAACATCAAACAATTGATCGTGGCCTATACATTGAAAATTTTTCAATTTCAAAGAAATATGCAATAGGCCTTCCCTATATGAATTTACCTTTTGAATATATTCCTTTTCCTTTTGTCGCATAGATTTTTAAGATGAATTCAACATATATCAATTAAAAAAATACAATAATATATTTGATATATTCAACCAAATTCAAATAATTCGATATTAATCTTAAGTTTAAGAATACCAAATTTTGGTTTTCTGACAGTTTTATGTTTGTCCTATTGACATCGCATTTAATAACATAGACAATTATACTTAAATTTCCAATATAATATTAGAAATAATGTTAAAAATATGGCTTAAACGTTTCGGAGAATATGTGAACGAGATTTGCTTAATTAGCTACCTGACACGTCTGCGTTGTCTCTCGCGCTTTGTTGTATATAACCCTGCTCCAGAGAGTATGTGAATATGCCGGGATGCTGGCCTGTTGGCTGTGAATTGCTCATGACGGTGTTCGGTTGTTTTAGGTATGGAGAGTTTGAAGAAGCCCACAGTGCTGTGCTCTCTGAATACGGCGAGTGGCCTTCAAGCGCGCCTGTCACTGCAGGAGAAGACGGGACTGGGCTGGTGTTGCTCTCCGCGCCATAGTCTCCATTCCCGGGCATTGGGCAGCTAGACATATAGCCGTGTCTAGAGCTTGGGGACATGTGGCCGTGGTGACCGCTGCTTATTGACTCATAACCACCGCCAGACAGGTCCAAGTTATAGCCACTGCTATGGCACGCAAGTGCACCGGTGGGCGATTGATAGTCGAAGCTCTGAGGTAAAATGGCGGAACCGAACCCTAGGCCGTTCATCATTCTGTACATTGGTTTCATAGCCTGGCATTTTCTCCTAAATCCCCGGGGTCTTCGCCGAAATGACCCTTCCTCGAACATAAACTCACTGGTTGGGTCTATGGTCCAGTAGTGTCCTTTACCCGGTCGCCCAAGACCTTTTGGTAGTTTAATGAAGCACTCGTTCAGAGACAGGTTGTGCCGAACAGAGTTTTTCCAGCCCTGATAAGAGCCTCGGAAAAACGGGAAGCGTGTTTGTAAAAACTGGTAAATCTCACTAAGTGTCAGTCTCTTGGTTGGTGCGCTCTGAATTGCCATCACGATGAGAGCAATGTAGGAGTAGGGCGGTTTCTCCGGGCGTCGCAGACCTGAGTTGGTCTTTTTACTCTTTGACACTGCGCCATGCTCCTCCAAGTTACCTGTCGGGTTCATCAGTCCTGGATGCAGCGCGGTGGTCACCGGACTGGTCCTTGTCGGGGGCGTCGACTGCAGGGGTCCGTGAGAGCTTTCAGTCGTCATCGGTCCAGCTGTGACGTACGAACACAGCTCGTTGACAGAAGAAAAAAAGTAAAGCAAACCCCAAAGGATCGATCGATGACTAATAACGACTTTCAAGAAAAACAACCGAGGATAAACGCCTCGCTTCAGATGAAAACCTGTAATAATTCAAGCATCACGCATCCGACATAAATGTGATCGTCTTCTGTTCGGCGTGTAGTGGTGTGGCAAAACAAAACCTTGCTGTTCGTGCGAGAAAATATCCAAGTAATATGCGTATTCGTGGTCGTTATCACCGTTTTACTACGGTTCTTTTTCTGCCACAAGTTTCGTGCTGATCCGGGCAGCTGTAATCCCTTTTTGAGAACGAAATGGAAAGACTGAGTTCGTGCAGCTCCTCAACTAAACAAAACTCGACAGCCAATCACTCAATAACTCTCTCCGGCTTTCTCTCTTCTAATCGCTCCTCCTTTCCCGCCTCACCCACCCCCTTAACCCCACAGACCCCTGCAAACTCAAAATTTTCTTTCTCTCAGAGCCTCATGCGCACTGTCCACCAAAATCAGCTAACCCTATATCTATCACTATGCGTCAACAAACATCGCGTCTCTGTTCATTACCATCATCCCTCTTTTTTGAACCCACTTTGTTTATAAAATAAGTTTTGGTCATTTCTCCTAAATGGTCAGTGTTGCACGCTTTATGAGAATAAACTAGAATTATATGTACTTTAATAAAGATTTTCTCGTAGCTTATCAAATGGGTTTAAGGCTATTACCAATGTTTTCTTTGTGAAAAATCGCTTTTACAAGTCGAATTTTAACTGGATAAATTTCTCTAATGGCCTTGGACGGCTGTCAATACGAACAAAAACTCAATGAGCGTGAGAGGCCTTAATAAACCTAGCAGGACTAAAATAAATAAATCATGCCATCAAATGAGGGAGACAGTGATCAGCGAGAGGCGAGTGAGAGAAAGTCAGAGACAAGGGAGAGAGGGGGGAATGACTTTGGCTCGAATGGAAGCAGGCTGTCTCCGTCGAGAGGGTTGGATACCACACACAGCGCTCCAGTATCAACTTACGGGCCCGGGGCTGCAGCACATCCCTCGAGTCCATCGTTCATTAGCAAAAGAAAAAGCCAATTAGCCATTTGGACGTCGACAGCTTCCGCCAACAAAGAAGGGTCACTGCAGGCTTCATAGACCACCAGTATAAGTATTAATATTTATTAATGCAAACATCTAAATTATATTTTCTTGTAGTTGTCATACATAATAACGTATTTTAAAAACTAAATGTCACAGATTAACGCATTGCAATCGGTAACCTGTCAGATAAATAATGTGTCTAAAATGTTTACTAATTGATCATGAAAACGATTATCTGAAAATAAACATAATATTTTTATCCGAATTGTTGGATCCACAATGATTAGGTCTATTTACAGTTAGCTTTAGGTTAGCTTTTTTATTATGGCACAGGATATGTTATCTCTCGCGTTCTCCTTCCCCCTCCCTTTTTAATCACCCAACTCTTTTAAGTGTTCTTGTAAACAAAGCGAATCGACAATCCCCTAGTTTTAGCTTACCGTGAGGATGTGGATAAAAACATGTTCCCGCGCTATTTAAGCAGTATTTCGCCGGGTTTCCTTCGCCCGCTGTGCGCCTGACCCCCGCCGAGTCCCGGATACCCGCGGCTGCTCAAGAGGAAACTGAGCTCTGCGCAAGACTTTGAACACAGGCCATCGTCATGAGTGTTTGTGCGTAAGAAAGCATCACACACTGTACACTCACTGATCTATTTTCATTACAGAAATAATTGAGCCACTGTAAACAAGATTTATGACTTATTCATGGTCAAACGCATACGCATCAAATAGTCCAGTTAACCTTTTATCTGAGACGACTTTGTGTCTATGAGAACATTCTATTTATGGGCTATCACATTTCTTCTTATACATGACAAACAGCTACAATACATTTTTCATTTTGGTATGTGTTTTTTTTTTTTGTTTTTGTTTTTGTGTGTGGTTTAGTGCATATTATTGAAGCTCTATTTTTCAATTTTTTAATAATTCACGTTTATTTCTTTAGGTTAGTGATTTTTTTCAGGAATGGTTGGCCTATTTAAGCACTGTACCAATTATATGATCCATTAGTCCTGACAGCATAGGTCATTGTAACCTATTAAACTAAGTTATTCATGTTCGAACTTAATTTAATAAGTTACGCAAGCTGTCAGTTCAACAAAATATAAGTTCAATGGACTCATAAAAGTTAATTTGATTTTGCTTAAATTTAAGGCAACCATGATTTTTTAGTGTGCTATTTAATCTCTGAAAACTTGAAACCATTACATTTGACGCAAGTAAACAGAGTGAAAATCTTTACAAAAGTGGATGAATTAATTTATTACAGTGCGTTTGGTTTATATTATTATTATTATTATTATTATTATTGTTATTATTAGTAGTAGTAGTAGTAGTAGTAGTGGTAGTAGTAGTAGTATTATGTTTATCTTATATATTTTTATTTCGTAGCATATGTATACATCATAAATACCTTTATACACACACAAAAAAGGTACAAAACTGTACCTAAATGGCCGTCAGTACATACCTCGAGGTAGAAATATCCATATAGTAGCTTTTTTTCTGACAGTTTATTTTATGTAATATTGTTTAAAGATGTTCGTACTTCTCTGACACTTTTCTGTATAACTAACGCTTAAATCAACACTTAAAAAATCTTGGTTGCCTTTAATTTTTAAGCTAAATCGAATTAACCTTATATGAATACATTGAACTTATATTATGTTAAAGTGACTTAAACAGCTTGCGTAACTTAGGTTAGAACATGATTAACTTAGTTTAATACGTTACAATGAACTAATAAACATATGATGTCACGACTAATTGATCATGTCATTTTTACAGTGTTAGCACACTGATGCATAATTAAAGCTCATTATTGATTTTAATTATTAGCTAACGGATTTGTCATACATAAACAGGTGTGTCATTCTGCGAGTTCACCTGCAGGTTGCAGCATCGTACTTAAATGGCAAGCATTTTTAAAGGTGAGCATTAGTGTGACAGCCTTCCGCAGTGCCTTGTTTGTGCATTATACGTTCCATGATATCTAAAGTATATAACACTTCGTTTTCCTTTATACAACTATAACATACAACCAACATCGAGCGTCTTCATTTCTCTATTTTTTAACTTAACTCATTGTGGTTTTTGTTTTGCTGTCTATACAAAACAACATTCCCATTATTCGTTAACTATTTGATTAATTTTCTGGTTCATGCATTAATTGAGGAGGACGTTAAATTGTTGTAGCTGTACCTGGAGAAAGTCAAGTCCTAGCAGATTTGTTCTGCCTTGTGAATTAGGCTCTTTACGCTGACTTAAAAAGTACAGAAGTGTCAACACAAGATGACGTGTCAGATGACTAAATTTCAAGAGGAAACGATGGCCCTGTTTCAGTACCGCGGACAGCGCAAAATATTTTAAGGGTTTAGACGAGCAAAATAAAATAAACACCTAGTCATAATAAAAAAACAAATATATATACAAACAACTAAATGTATAACGATCATACATGTCAAATATAAAATGATTTTTGCTCAATTCCACTTAATTTAATGATATATAGTCTTCAGATGTCTGGTAATCTTGTTGTCGTCTGGCGTTTTAGCGAACATGTGTTTTGTGTTTAAATTTAGTCAATGAATCTACAAACTAACCTACCATAATCTTTACATTATATTGGTCAATGTGCAGCAAAAAGGAAAACGCACCAGGCTACATAATCTTGATGTGCAGTTTTCTATTCCGAGAGCCTAATTTAAACTAAAAAAGGATCTATTGTTCAACCCGTTGACATAAAATTTGTGTTAGACCCGTTGACTTTGATGTCATGCTTATTTTGCATATGCTGGCGCATTCAATCCGAATCGGCTGGCGCATTTACATTTGCTATAATGATATCACTAGGTGATTATCTTCGGTTCATAACAGAATATTTTCTGGTTCAGTTATAGGGAAAGGAATATCATATTTTATAGATGTTGTATTGTTATATATCTAGAGAACACAGAATTTATGTTGTTCTATGAGCTTTTTTTTTCTTTTTTTTTTTCTTTTTTTTTTGCTGTTGCTGTTCCCAACAAATACGGTCTCCATTAATTTTCTTTGACAATATGCAAGTTTTATTTTGGGAGCGCTTGCGTGACTACTGTGTATAGTGACTCGTGCTTGTAGGCGTATGTTGAATGTTCTGCAATCCTCTAAAGAGGATTTTTCTGAAGTTTTCTGTGTGAAATTTGTATGGTAGCCTATTTTTATTCGTATTAATTCCTAACACTTTTAAGTCCACCGCCACCTCTGCCAGATTATATTATTTTCTTCCCCTCCCTAGATGTTATCTATGTTTTAACACGAATATATACATGAAACCATTCAGAAAAAAATGGGGAACAAATAGTTTAAAATAAAATGTATTTATTTGGGCAGATGGTTCCAATTAAGAGCTTTTATAATCCGTGCAACCTTTTCATTCAACAAAAGGTCTTTACAGTGACTTTATCCTCAAATAAATTATTACTTTAAGAACTCTTTAAAGAAAGGTTCTTTCTGGAACCCAACATGGTTCATATGGCATTAAAGACCTTTTTGTACTTTTGGCATAAAAGTACCTTTTGTACTCTTTATAGAGCGCTAAAATGAAATGTTTTTATTAATAATTGTTTTCTAATTATTCATAATTATTAGGATATATTTAGTCTATGTGTGATTTAATAAGGATCAATAATGGAAATCATTTGAGCGCTATACGGTTGCCATGGTTATTGTTTGCTGTTTTAAAAGTCAGGTTATGATGCATTTTTTTGGTACTTTATTTGTAATTAATACTTAGAAACTTCTTAAAAATCAACTAAAAATTCTCAGTGTGAGTGCTTGTATATGTATTGTTCTGCACATGTATGGCAGTAGATTTCAGCAAGTGCCTAAATCAAAATCATTGTAGGTAAAAGTGTTTGTCATAAAAAATATGAGCTAGCAAGAATAATGAAAGAAAACGCTTTGATTCTCTGTCATATTTTCTTTTATTGACAAAAGTACTGCTTTAAGTGTTCCACCTGCTTGAGCACAGCTCTAAACAAACCATAACATTTACACAAACATAAAACACGGTACAGGTACAACCCAACACAGTTTTACAAAGAAGCAGACTACGTTTTAAATACACATTCTGTTCATAGTTATTGACATGGTTATGCCATCGTTTACAAGAAATGAAAGTGGAATTAGTAAACACTGTGCAGTGGCGCGTCATAGATTATTTAAGACATCTAAACAGAAAGCATGCAGCTCTGCAGTAAGCATGTGTTCTTTGTGCATGCGCTTAAATCACAAAAACACACAAACATACAAACTGTTTCACACTATTTAACAGAGCAAAGTGCACATAAGGGGTGTGTCAAACACCAAAGAAGTAGCGTTTATGCGGGTGAATGTTTCTTGTTTACACTTTTCATTTCATGACAGCAAAGAGTCTATTCGGAAGGGGTGAAATCCAGCCTCTTGTAGAGCAGTGTGGGAGTGTGCCAAACCCGGAAGGGAACTCTGTATGTCCGGCATTCGACTGATGTTAGTAATGTCCGCGGTATTACACCTGTAGATTGGAAAGACATTCGACACCTCAGAACTGACCTGGAATCCGCTCTGTGGCGGATAGCCCATGGCGACTGGGAGAAAGTGAGGTGCTGCTGACAGCATTAGTCTGGTGGTACCAAAACACGTGTCATCTGTGCTCTGCTCCCTCCGCATGAACGGTTTGCTGAGGATGCTGTCAATGGCGAAGGAGCTGGAAAACTTAGAGACGCTTTCGTCGCGCGCTGGAAGCCTGCTGTCATCCGCGGGCGCGCGCTCTGGGGATTCCGCGCTGCGCAGGATCTTCTTACTGATGCGCTTCCTCCTCCGGCGGAAAACGCCGTCTGCGAAAGTGTACTCGCTGTGTGGGTTCAACATCCAATAATTGTCTTTGCCCCACGGACGCGAGGGATCTCGCAACACTTTTAAAAAGCAGTCGTTTAATGACAAGTTATGCCGTACAGAGTTTCGCCACCCAGTGTAGCTGCCCCGAAAAAACGGGAACTTTTTCATCAAGTATTCGTTTATTTCAGCAAGTGTGAGACGACCGGTGTTGGAATCGCGTATGGCCATTGCAATAAGCGCGATGTAGGAGTATGGTGGTTTGGGTCTACGCGTATATGGTTTCGCCTTCCCGTCCGAAACAGGGGCACCGGGTCCTGGACTGTTGGCTGAACAGTCTCCATCCGAGCCCAATTCCTCCTCCGTGGACAGCGGTGAAGCCACGTTCACATCCATGTCACTGCACAGGTCCAGCGGCTTGTCCACAAGGCGACTCGCAGAGAAAACCTCCAACTTCATAGTCAGGTCAAATGAGTTGCTTATTAAAGACGTCTGCTGTTTGTTTTGAGCAAAGCTGCTCAGCCTCAGTCAGGGTTTTGAAAGCAATGAGAGTTATCACTTCCTATCGGTTAAGAAGTCCTCATGGGAGAACGGAGTACACCGGCGGGTGTTAATATAGTAATCGCTCCTGAAGGACAGCCCACGGGGGCGGGCTTACACTCCAGACCTATCAATCAGAAGCGTATTCACGCGAGTTAAGGATTTTGAGACACTCACCTGCCCCCGTGTGAGGTTTGGAATGGAAAAGGACATTTTTGATATGAAATATCTTTGATTGAGGACATTTAAGTTGTTTATAAGGCCCAGCAGTCAGTGTGACAGTGTGAGGGTGATGACGGTTTATGTTATTGTACATCAAATACAGAAGTCACACAAACAGTTGCATTTGATATATTCTTGCAAATTGGCTGAAATGAAACCATCTTAAATGACTTGTGATGATACATTTGTAACTTGTGCATTATATTTGATGTTTCAAATTTACAAAAAAAATAAGAATAGACGATTCTAATAAACGACTTAAAATTAGCTGTAATTAATGTACGAGCCAGCCTTGAACATGCAAATGGCTTATTGTGAAGGTAAAATTGTGTAAATACTAAATATTAGTATATTTAGTACATAGTAAACAAAGTAAAAACGAGATGTAATCAAGAAAGTTTTCATAATAGTTGTTGATAAGCAGCTTTTTGATTTATCATGGCCCTCATCAGAGAAAAACATTCTTTAATGATAAGCAGTTATTGCTAGGCTTGAACCAAAGTTAGTTTCCCCATTCTTCTTTTTCATTCTATACAGACAGAAATAGGCTCTGCTAGACAAAGGGAACATACCTGCAAATTCATTTGAACTGTGAAATTGGCAAGGTGACCCCTCCACGGTATGTGGAATGTCACACCTGATTCTGACGCACCCAATACCTGACATCAACGTGTCACTCACGATCACTCTTTGTAAACTGAGTTTACATGTTTAATGAAACAATTTGCTCATGGCAGTTGCTGACTTTTAAAAGAATGGGGAAGTTTACCGCACTTATGATGAGCTTGGAAGAGAGCCACATACTGTATACCTAAAACGTTAAGAGATCACACACAGGTCAGAGAGTATGAAAAAAAAAAATCAATGCAACAAACACCTGTCTAAAAAATCCATCTTATTCTTTCTCCAGAGGTGAAGGCACAGTGAAAGGTCATGGAGTTTCATAAGTTCCTAACATGCCCTAAGGTGAGTGATAATCATTTAACTGTCTTTTGAACCACACCTACATAAAGCCTTTGGGATATTTTTTCTCTGAGTGAATCCAAAACATTCTCTTGTGCTCCGATGGTGTGTGTAATTTTCTGGGTTCATGGGGCAGGCAAGCAAGCCTGTGCGACTTGTGGTGTGTGTGTCTATAAACACACGCACACAAATACACATACATACACAAATGATTATATAGTCGTCCATGGAGACAGTCTAAGCATGTTACTGTTGGGTTGTAGGTAACCATAACTTCAATTTCCATGGAAAAAAGGAATTTTGAAGCACACAGGGGTCTAGAAAAACATTTAACCCTATTGATCTTAATTGGAAAAACAGCTCACTGTAGTTTTAAATATTTGTGTCTGAACAGTCACAGAGGTTTGAAACAATGTAACTTAAGTAAATTAAGAATTTTTATTTTCTGAGTGTCCATTTAACTTTTGTTTGATTCCTAGGTACAGTTTTCATGTCGCTTGTGATTTGTATATTCATTTATTTATTTACTTTAATCAGATTAGGAACAATTCCCTAAAAATGCCATTACAACAATAAACTTCTCAAACATTTTAACAACAACAACAATAAAAAGCATAAGAATATGTTTAAATCAGTTTTATAAAATGGATCATTCCAATCCTTGATTCTGGTTGATTTAGAAGCATCGTAAAATAATTTATAAACATAGAGGGAATATTATTTTATAGTATTCTGTATGAGGTATGCTCACAAGGTTATGCTGTTTAATGACCCTTCTTATGGGCATTATTATAGGATATTTAGTGCCTCACAGGATGACTTTTTTATTTCCCAAACTGACCAACAGCACAAAATAAGGATTTAAGCATTAGTTCACCTAAACGTTACGTCTCTGTCATCATTGACTCTAAACTCATGTTTTTTCTTTTGATAAAAATAATTAATTAATTAAATTAAATGTAAAAATAGAGAACATTGGAAACCAAACATTTGACAGTAGGCATGGGCCGGTATAAGATTCTGACGGTATGATAATCTTGCATTAAAATATCACGGTATTTACGATGATTACTGTTCTAAAATGTGTTCTTTTTAAATGTCTGGATAAAAAAACAATAACTTTTTCCCCTATTGAACACAATGTATTTTATTTTGAGAAACATTTAAAAAAAAAATCTGAGATACTGTTACCCTAAAAAACTAAATAAAATAGTCACAAAAAACATGTAAAAAAAACTGTACTGTACATACAGTATACCGTAGGAACAGTATAACAGAAAATTCTACCAGTTTTAAAACCTTGATCTTTCCAAACCGCTGTAAACCTTGAAACCGGTTATCGTCCCGTGCCTATTTGAAAGTGGCCATCAACTTCAGTGTTTCCCTACTGTGGAAGTACTGTCTTAAATAAATAAAGTTTCTTTATTGAAGACTTCATGAAGAAAGTTTAATATGTATGGAACCCTTTTATTTCACAAAATGTTTTAAATAATTGAAATAGATTATTTAGATGAAGTTCCTCTCTAGGGAACCAAAAATCATCCTATGGCATTTCTAAAAAAACCTTTTGGAATTTTTATTTTGAAACATTAGGTACTACACCTAAAAACGCTGGATTAACACAGATTTCAGAAAATTATGGACAAACCCAGTGGCTGGTTTACATTTTTCAAATGAAAATGTTAACCCATTAATTTGGCTCGTCTATATATTTCCTAAATTTGAATTGAAATAACCACATTTTGAGGGTGCAGTTTTCTTCAAAATAAGAATAATTAGAATAATATTTTGTGTTCTGGAGCAACTTGAGGATTGTTTTGGAGTGAATTATGTCTTAAAGGCGTGTGTGGAGTCAGAATTAGTTATGCTGGGTTTGTAGGTAGGTAGCTTGTACATACATGAGCATAAATTACCCATCTTCACAATATAACTTGCGTGCATACTACTAAAATCATTCATGAATGTAAAAGATGACAGAGCTCCATTGTCATATGTAAACCATACTTTGTAAAATCAAGCATTTTAAAACAAACAAAAAAAAAGAGTTCTTGGTAAATCCACTCACACAAACCTCACATGAAACCCAGATCAACTTCCTTTATAAACAACAAAGCTCTTTACTTTGATGAAGCGTCTTGAAATAAATTGTGTCCTGATGTATGATGCTGGCTACATTTCTGCTCAGAGACCAAATGTCTCGGAATATCCCTGGATATATTCAAAAACCTTGACTGCTTCCCCAGTCATAAACTCAAATAAATATGAATTTAGCAGTTTGGCAATGTGCGCGGCTTTAAACCGCTGCAGTCAGATAGAGTTTCGGCCCTGTGCTTACTCATTTCCCTCACCATTCCAAGACCAAATGATTTCCAGCAGCCTGAACACTTGAGCAGGCCAAAAGCTGACATTTAAAGGGCATGTCAAGCAATCTTTCTCCTCTTTATAAGTGTAATTGAATGCTAATAGAAAGAGGCAGAATTAAACGGTTGGCTGTTTGATTCTTGTTCAGCAAGAAGCTCCAAGAAGCTCCAGAGCTGTCTATTTGTGACGGCTGAAATGATCATTCTGCTCATACCTGTTGTGTTCAGCCATCTGATAACTTCAGGCCCTCTGTCTGTAATGCTGTGTGTGTGTGTTTGTGTGTCTGTGTAAGTATGCGCGCAGGTGTGCGTGTGGTTTATCTTTTTTTTTTTCTTCAAAAAATGTAGGTGTCATGATCTTTTTCTCAACACAAAAAGTTCAAAGTCATCTATTTATCTCCTGTCTAGCGTTTAGATAGGATCCAGCACTTGATCAACACCGTGCTTATCTTTTTAGCTTTAAATACTGACGAAGCCATCAAGCATTTCAAGAATTTGTTTGGTTGTCTGGGTTTTATTTAGGAAATGAAAGGTTTTATTGTTAAAATATGGACTTATAATGTAGAAATGGATTGATTTCTTTAATTTAATGGTATTTACTGATTTAACAATTTAACAATAATGTAAGTTAAATGTAATCTAGCAAGTCACAAAATAAATATCCATCCATGTTCACATACATTATGCTTTAGTATCACTGGGTCACTATTGTATATATATATTTTAAATAAAAATTGTTTTTGTTTCAGTCTATATTTTAGTTTTATATAATTTTAGTTAATAGTTTTTTTTTTTAAGTTGATGTTTATTTTAGTTTATGGTTTTAGTTTTATACTATAATATCTCAGTTTGTGAAGTCAACATGATTTCTTTGTTTTATTTAATTTATATAAGATTTATTTATTTGTTTATATAAGACCATATTGGACTCCCAGTTTTTATTTTTTTTATTTTTGTATGTCTAGTTGTATATATTTTTACATTAGCTTCTACTTTAGTTTTCTATTTAGTTATTTTAACTTTTAGGTTAACTAAATTAAACTTTTTTTTTTAACAGTTAACATGTAGCCACTTTTATTTGAGCTAACAAAATCAATTATAGTTTGTAAGAATGGGTTTTTAACTACATTGGCTCGAACTGTAGTTTTGACAAATGATTAAAAAGTAATACCATCAGTATGATGCTGAAAAACTGTACATTTCTAGTTAAACCATTCTTCTGCAATCTTATACCAAAAACAGAAATAGGGACAGCATTAATAGCTAAAAATGTGGGAGCGCGTTGCTATTATGTGATTGGATTGGATTTCATTATGGAGCAATTAAGTGTTGATGTTAAATAAAAAGTAATTCACAAATACTTGAAAATAAAATCATTTAATGCCAATAACTTGTGATGGTTACAACTGAATTAGTTACAAAATAGCTGTATAAATGATAAAGCATGAAATGATAACAAAATATGATATTAATTGTACCCAGCTTAAATGTAAAATAAAGTTACCTGAGAGAGAAGGAGAGACGGGGAGGGAGAGAGAGAGAGACAAAGAGAGTCGACCCCGAAGAGAGCCTGATAGCAGTAGAGTCAGAGAAGATAGACTTCAGAGCAGGGGGAAGAGGCCAGAGCCAAGTTTACAATCTATTTTGTATCTTTCTTGACCATGTGACCAAAACCCAAATACTGAGACATACAAACTTGACCACATCGTAAAACCCCAAAGTCCACACACATATTAACCAGACCCTATTATCAGTATCTGTCTTTGGAATCTGTTTGAACCTTCTTGGTGAAAAAGACATCTTTTGCAATATAAACAAATGCATACGGTAATTTGCACTTTTACAGTTTTATAGTTTTAATAATAGTAAATGACCTTAGAATTTCCCAAAATAATATATATTGAATTTTAATATGGACCATTAATATATATATATATATATATATATATATATATATATATATATATATATATATATATATATATATATATATATATATATATATATATATATATATATATATATATATATATAATATATTATGGCTGCCTCACACAATGATTTCCAGAATCCAACATGGTGTCTAGTATTGTACATCTCAACATGTTATTATTCAGATTAGCATTTGATCATTTAGCATCGACTTACAGCACACTTAAAGCATATATTACCAATGTTAAATGTCCCAAAGTTGACAGAGATCACATCAGTGAGATGATTTTAACTCCTGGATCATCACTTCTACGATTTAGATTATTATCCCAGATCTCTAACCACCACCAGATGCTATGATTACTGCTCCATTCTAGCTTTGGCACATAAAAAGATGGTGAGATGTTAGCGCACCGCTGAGCAAACAGCCGAGAGAAATGATACAGCAGCCGAATCAACACTCTCATTATAACCGAGGCTCTGGCTCATACGGCAGTGTGTGTAAAAACTATTTCATATTTGATTACATCCCAAAGACACCCGTTTGCGGAGCTGTTATGAGAGAACTCGCACCTGTTTCATGCCTTGTTTGGTTCACGCTATCCGCTGCACCCAGCATTTTCCTCTCTTTTTCTCTTAATGAATTCCTTAAATTTTCTTCTTCCTCCCACTTGGGTTTTGTTTTTGTTATCTTTGTTCCAAGTGTGTAATTTGATACAATGAGCACTTGTGTGTTTGTTGTTGAGCGGATTTGTGTTTGCATCTGCAAGCGTGAGAGGCGTTTTATCACTATGAAGTGTGAAACCTAATTCTGTTTTGGAGTGTGTTTCTAACTCTTTGCGTGACAGCAAGTGTGTAATATTTTGTGTGTGTGCGTGTGTGTTTGACATGACAGAGCTGCAAAGTTTGCAGGTGCACGGTTTCATGTTAGAAGCTAGTGTTAGTGTGGTTTTAAGTCTGGCAATAAAACACAGACAGTTTATTTCCATTTAGTCAACAAGTGAGAAACTGGACTATTCACTTGCTGGCATAAAGAAGTTTGTTAGAGCTTAAATAAGCTTGAAAGTCTGTATAGAGGGTATAGAATTTATGAATATTTTGTTTAGTTTTGGTGTATTGAACCTTTATTTAAATGGTGGCTGATAATTATTGTGTAAAGTGCTATACAACTTAAACTAAATTGAATATTTAGTGAAGTCATGTGAAAACACTGAAGCATTGTCGTGCAAATGCATGAATGAATGTTTCTGGAATGTCCTTTTGAGCACACAAGAGAAAAATGCATAGTCACCTGAGTCAGGTTACTCCTCACTAAGCTGTAAGAATGAAGGGATATGGCCTAAAATAATTTCTATACATATATAATATATAAATAGCATTATGTACAGTGCTTAGCATATATAAGTACACTACTCACAAATCTATCTTTTTTAAATTCATATGTTTAATAAGAAGCTATACAATATTATGTGTGCATATACATTAGATTAGTCAGTACTGAAGCCAAATCTGGAGCTTATCTAACAAAATAACTTACAATAAAGGTCAAAAACTGGTACACTCAAATTCATATGTTATAGAAAAATATTAAATACAAATTTAGAAAAAGAGGAAAAATCAAGAGAAGCAAAAAAAAAAGAAAAACTTAGTTGATTTTTTAAAAAATTTAATTTGTATCATCTATCAATTTCTAATGTTTGGTGATATTATTTATTATTTTTTGTTTGGTTATATTATTTTAATAAATATATCTGTTTAATAAATCTGTTTTGTTTAAATGCACTAAAATACATTGGCTACATTCACTGAGAAATGGAGAAAAATATTCATTTTCAAAATGTACTTATTTATGCTGAGCACTGTATGTTTATAATGTTATAATGTTAATACAGTTGAAGTCAGAATTATTAGCCCCCCTTTGAAATTTGTTTTCTTTTGTAAATATTTTCCAAATGATGTTTAACCGATCAAGGAAATTTTCACAGTATGTCTGATAATATTTTTTCTTCTGGAGAAAGTCTTATTTGTTTTATTTTGGCTAGAATAATAGCCGTTTTTATTTTTTTAAACCCATTTTAAGGTCAAAATTATTAGCCCCTTTAAGCTTTTTTTTTCTTCAATAGTCTACATAACAAACTATCATACAATATAATAACATGCCTAGTTAACCTAATTAACCTAAGCCTTTAAATGTCACTTTAACATTATATATGTCTGGGACAATGATGAGATGTTTCATTTGGGGCCCAAATCAATAGAAAGTATATCAAATGCTAAAAAATAAAGTGTCAGCTTTTGTGAAAAATAATGTCAAAATATGGGTTAAATAATGTATTTCATTGTCGTACAGCATAACAGATATATTTATGTAAAAATGAAGTTATTATTCTGTAATTAATAAAATATCTAAAAATAATATATGATCCTACTTAACTACATTATTTAAAATTGTTAAAAGCTTTTTCTGTTTTCTGTTTAATTGTACAATATAACACTAGCAATTCATATCTGTAATTTGTAGGTATTTGAATTTTCATGGGATATTATTGGAATTTTAATTCATTCATTCATTTTCTTTTCGGCTTAGTCCCTTTATTTATTAGGGGTCACCACAGTGGAATGAACCACCAACTTATTCAGCACATGTTTTACGCAGCAAATGCCCTTTCAGCTGCAACCCATCACTGGGAAACACTCATACACTCTGATTCACACACATACTCTACGGCCAATTTAGTTTATTCAATTTTATTTATTCAATACCCCATGTCTTTGGACTTGTGGGGGAAACCAGAACACCCGGAGGAAACCCATGCCAACACCGAGAGAACATGCAAACTCCACACAGAAACTGGCCCAACTAGGGCTTGAACCAGCAACCTTCTTGCTGTGAGGCGATTGTGCTACCCACTGCGCCATCGTGCTGCCTCTTTAATGGAATCTCTTAAACTTAATAAAAGCTACTTTTTTAAAGAAAACATTTATGTAATTATTTCAGTTGATGTCTATTTTAAATAGTTTTACTTAACAATAACAACCCATTATTGAATACCTTTGACAGTGTTTGTAGTAACCTAAAATCTGTTATCATACAAAGATTCAGTATGGTATGATCACACCATTTCACATTATGTTATTATGTTAATGTTGAGGAAAGAGTCAAAATAAAATAACATAATGCAAATGTGTGTTTTGAGACACAGGGTGGGATTTATCTGTTGTGTGAAATGGGCTTGTGTTGTTCATGTGGGTGTGTGTTCATGTGAGAGGAATCTGAAACATGTAAACTCTGTGATTCTCTGTGTCTGCTAAGAGTAGCCATGTGTTTAACAACAAAAACGTCTGCCCTCATTGTCTGTTCACTGTTCGTGTGTGTGTGGAGTGAGTGTGTGTGTTTGTGTGTGTGTCCTTTCTCTGCACCTTTTAAATCTCTCAGACACTCACTGAGGGCTTTCACCTGAGGTGATGTTAACTTGCCAAACCAGTAAAAGAAAAATAAACAAACATACAGAGGTAGGCAAGCGCTGTTATTACAGAGAGGTTAAGCAGAGGTGATGTATGTGTGTGTGAGAGTCAAGCTGAAATCTGTTCATGTCACTGTGGTGGTTAAAAGTCAAAGTGTTGCGGGTCTGCACCCACCAGTCTGTGTATCAACATTAGACGACTGGTTTCGGATATAGAAGAGAACATCACGGTTTGACCATCGCATGCTGATTTAGATGCTCTTTATCGCTGCTCCTCACACGCTACGGCAGCTCTGCTCGCATGCAGCCCGGAGAAAACATTACAAAAGGTATTTTCCTAAAAACAAATCTGATAGCGGATTATCTGATATGAGTTGCACTCTGTGCCACGTGTTGACAGCTTTAACTGCGCTCTATGCTGCGCAGGAGGCATTTTGAAGAGAAATGTAAGCAACAGGCTCCCTCACCCTCCACCCTCATGGTCTGCCGGTGGATCTGTGTTTACCTGGCGAGCGCAGCCGTTCTGCTGTCTTTGTCTAAACTTGAAAGGGGATCCAAGCGCTCGCCCTCCTCACGCACTGAGCTTCGCACGATACACCCCGCCCTGCTGCGCTACTGCTGCATTCATTTACTGCAAGACAAAACACAGAGCCTGCTTCATATACATGTTGGCCTGTATTATACTTTGAGTTATAGTTAGTGTTTGATTTTCTTTCAAACAAATTAACATGCTTTTTAAATCATATTATTGATTTAAATTGCATAAACATAAAAACACGGTTTATAATATCTTCCTGCACTGAAAATATTTTCTTTTGTGTGATCCAGAAGAAATAGTCATGTGAATTGTCGAATTGTGAAGGGATAGTTCACCTCAAAATGAAAACTGTCTCACAATTTACACAACCTCAAGTGGGTCAACCTTAAGTTTTTAATCTGATAAACATTAAAGAAGATATTTAGAAAATGTTAGAAACCGTTAGCCATTGACATTCATAGTAAGGAAAACAAATAACATGGAAGTCGGATCGATGGGAAAAAGTCAAATAGGTTTGAAAGAAGTGGATGGTGAGTAAATGATGACAGAATTATTTAATTTTATGTAGTTGTTTTTCTATAATTCAAAAAAAAAAAAAATTGTGTCCTGCAGCAGAAATTATCAGTTTGAAACAACATAAAAGTGAGTAAATGGTGACTGATTTATTTAATTATTATTTTTTGTTTGTCTGCACAGTGAAGTTGATTTCACAGCTATTTAGTTTTTTATAAACATCATATTTTTGCACATTCATGTTATAAATTGCTTTTGTTTCTACAATTTTTTTAGAAAGTAAGATATTTTAAAATTGTTGTTTTAGACCCCTTGTGCTGTTTAAACAAAATATTTGTTGATGGGGGCTCTCCCTTTAAATACACTCAGTAGAGTTTTTATTTGTATAGTACAATTGATTTGTATAGTGATTTGAATAGGTGTTTGGGACTGTATAGGCTTTTTAAATGTATCAACAAATTCTGTTCATATCATCTTCTTTAATTCAAAATATCTTTTCCACAAAAAAAGTCATATAGATTAAAAATGAATAGACATGAATCCCCCTTTTCATTGCTACAATAAAATAAACAGTTGTTTTAGTTCCTAACTGTATAATTCCTAACACTTCAGCTGTGTTTCCTTTTAGACATGATTGTCAGTAAACAATGACAGACTTTATTTTTTTGGGGGGTGGTGAGCTATCCCTTTACACTCAATAAAGTAATGGCCGAGTGGCAGATGCTATTGTTGGTCATTATAGCCCGGTATTGATCCAGTGTTACTCATTTATATGTGTCTGGGTTATTAATCAGAGGAAGTTACACTGGAACAAACGGATCTCCAGATGCAGATTACAGAAAGAACAGGGTAATTCAACATTGATCTATTAACACACACACACACACACACACACACACACACACACACACACACACACACACACACACACACACACACACACACACATAACGTAAGTGCAAGATAACTGCTCTTTGTGAATAATGTTTTCCTTGCCTTTTGTGTACATTAATTTTTTGCATAACATACAAGTTTAACCAGCAACCATGTTTTACAGCAATTTGGAAGCTAGTCAGCCCAATTTGGTGGACGGAAAGGTATATGTATTTATGTACATGTAGTTTATTAGATGTACCTTGCTAGTACTGGGTTGGACCCCCTTTTGCTTTTTTAGAATTACCTTTATTTTTTGAGATTTAACATGGTGAGCTGTGCTAAAATGACTGAAGCCTTCCAACAACAGGTTGAAACCAAAGGGGTGAAGGCTCTTCTCTTCTCCAAGAGAAGTTGGTCATTCCAAATTGTGCATTCTAGAATATTATAACATCACCAACTCATTTAAATACCCCCAAAAGGCTGGTTTTCCACGAAAGACAAATGCAAGAGAAGAAATAAGGAATTTCAATGGGCAAGTTTAATGCAAATTTGAATTCTTTATATATATATATATATATATATATATATATATATATATATATATATATATAGTATATATGAATGTGTGTGTGTGTGTGTGTGCACGTGCGTGTGTGTGTGTGCACGTGCGTGCGTGCGTGTGTGTGTGTGTGTGTTTATTTATTTTAGGGTCAATATTATTTGCTCTCTTAAGAAATTATTTATTTCCATTGGGTACAGAACCTATACAGTGCCTATAACCTAACAAACCTAGTTCAGTCTTTAAATTGCACTTTATGCTGAAAAATAGTAATATTAACAAAATAAGCAGTAAAATATTATGTACTTTTATCATGCCAAAGACGAAATAAATTCACTCACTTATTCACCTTCTGCTTATACCTTACTTTATCAGAGGTTGTCAGGGTAGAATGAACCACCAATTACTCTGCACTCTCAGAAATAAAGGTACTGGAGCTGTCACTGGGGCAGTACCTTTTCAAAAGGTAAATATTTCTAACTGAAGGGTTCATAATGGTACCTCAAAGGTACATTTTAGGTACCACTGTGGACTCTTTGGGTACAAATATGTACCTTTTGAAAAGCTACTGCCCCAGTGACAGCTCCTGTACCTTTATTTCTGAGAGTGTGGCATATGTTTTTATGTGGTGAATGGCCTTCCAGTGCATGGAAAACATCCACACATGCATTCACCCACTATGATCAGTTTAGTTTATACAGTTCACCTGTACTGCATGTCTTTGGACTGTGGGGGAAAACAGTTTACCTGGAGGAAACCCATGCTGACACAGGGAGAACATGCAAAGTCCACACAGAAAGGCCTCCTGGTTAGGAACTCAAACCAGTGACCTTCTTACTTCTTATGATTACTCAACATCATTAAAAAAACATTGTGCATTTAGGAAGTGTGTTTCACACAAGTGAGTGGGCTTGACAAACCACCTGTAGAAACACTCTTCTCTCTCTCTAACTAGTGGTGGGACTGAAACAGTTAAAGCAAATGTATTGAAGCTTCGAAACATTTTGAAACCCGTCTCTACAGTAAAACCCAGTGGTCATTTTTTAATGTATTGCTCTGGAACGGCTTTAGCAAAGAAACTGTTGAGGTATTAAACCCCAGTTTGTAGAGTTTAGGTTTTAAGTGATTTAGTGGAGAGGTGTGAGTTCCTGACTATTATGCAGAGATAATGGATTCGAATCCAGGGTGATGCAGTTATAGATATTGGTTTTAGGTGCTCTGTTCTTGTAACATGTTTTGTTTTAACATTGCTCTGACATCCGAATGAACTCTTTGTGAATAAATATGTCTTGTTTTGGTCATAAAAAGTAACATTATTAAAATACATCAAGTCATAATTTCAGAATATTTGTACAAGTCGGGATTTGAACTCGGACCACTTGCAGCACAGTTACTCTGTGCACATGCACGGTCCACTAGGCTACATGAGTTTTTCTGACCCTGTCAGTCAAACGCAGATTCACCAGGTCTCAAAACGCTTATGAAATGACGAGTGTTTTGAATCGCTTCAGTCACGTGACCTGGTGTTTCAAAACACTTTAATCATATGACCTGGGTGTTTCGAATCACCTTAGTCTCGTGACCTGGCAGTTTCAGATCATGTGCAGTGTTTTGTAACACTTGCGCTTTGGGATCTCGATACTATGTCGAAACGTCAGTTTCACGTCAGCCACCCCTATATCTAACCGCACATCAACCCCCCCACCCCCCACCCCAACTCCAATCCAAAACTAAACTCTAAGACTAGCACTAACAGTTTCTTTATATAATTAGCACTTCTTGTTAAACTGCTGAATGCCTCCTCAGTTGTAAGTTGCTTTGGACAAAAGTGTCTGCTAAATCTAAATGTAATAGCCTTGTGGTTAAAGAGATAGTTCACCTAAAAATGAAAATGCTGTCATCCTTTACTTGTTTTAAACCTTTATTTGTTTCTTTCATCGGTTAAACACAAAGGAAGTTCAAGAGTTCACACTTAGCTGATGATTAATTATAAAGCTTGTTTGGCATGCTGTCCCAGGAGAGAGCCCTGAGCTCATGAGATCCTCGAGCCCGGGGCTCCCTCCCGTTGCAAGGCGAGAGGGGAGATCGAGCTCAGGTAGATCTCGAGAACTCCCCCATCATAGTGATTGAAGAGCAGATAGTAGTTCTCTTTAACAAGATAGGTACTAGATAGGGAGCAAGTCTATAGTGTTGATTAATCAATAACTTAGGTTGCATGTTTTTAATCGGTGGGAGGAAACCGGAGGACCCGGGGAAAACCCACGTGAGCACCGGGAGAACGTGCAAACTCCGCACAGAAAATGCCCACTGGTTTGGTAAAGCCTAGAACCATTGACATTCTTGCTGTGAGGCAACAGCGCTAAGCTCTGGGCCACCGTGTCACCCATCTAGAAAAGAGGAGGAGTAGGGGTGGAAGTGGGGATTCTTCAAAGCGAAGATAGCGGTGATATGAAACCCGGGGTATTTATAGTAGCTTAGGGATCATCTGATTGGTGCATGGTGATTTGGATAATGTGGGTCCAGCCGCTAGCAATCATAAGCACGTGATCCTCTCGAAATTAGTTTATAAATAAACTTCACATATTTTGAAAAATGTTCCTATACTATAGAGGTCAATGGTTACATTTATTTTTAAATACCTTCTTTTGTGTTCAGCAAAAGACAGAAACTTATAAAGGTATGAAACAAGTAAAGGGTGAGCTAATGATGACATCATCCTTTTAAGTGCATTGACACATAACACCGAGGTGCTCACGGGGACCCAAGTTTGATTCCCGGCTCGAGGTCCTTTGCCGATCCTTCCCCTCTCTCTCTGCTCCTCATGATTTCCTGTCAATACTCTCCACTGTTCTATCAAATAAAGGTTAAAAAAACACAAAACATTTATTATTTAAAATTTGTTGGAAAAATCTTCTCTCCTTTAAACAGTTCTTGGGAAATATTTGGAAAATCTTTACTTGTAATTAACTTGCCAATACTTGTACAGTTTAACAACTATCTGTATATCAGGACATGACCCAGGTCACACTCAAAACAGAGTGCTTTTGAACTTTATTCAATTAAAAAAAATGTATCATCTGTTCGTGTATGTGCGTGTGAGCGAGAAAGAAAGTGATGGTGGAATTCTTGGCTCACGTCAACACTTCATTACACAAAACAGTTCAGCTAAAGGTGAGACTAGATAATAATACAATCAAATGCCAGAAAAAAGTTCTGATACAAGTTTCATTTCACACTATAAAACCCTAATAAATATATTCATAACACTTTTTAAATGACTTTTTAATTAGCAAATAGTTTAATGTAAAAATCTTCTAATCTGTAACCTTTACATTCTGTGCCTTTATTTCTAAAAGTAGATTGATTTTTAGGAGTACAATTTTGTCAAACCAAAACAAAGTTTGTGAGGTGCGGTGATCTTAAATCTTGTGCAGTTATCTTTGACTTTTGTTTCACTTATTCCTTTTTCAAAGTTTATGTTTGCGTTTGATGTGTCATTGAGTAGAGGAATTCACTATGTTTACATGCGCTTCCTCATATTATTCATTGCAGACTACAACTTTCAAGAATTATTCGAATGTTTTTTGTTTTTCATTTTGAACTTGTTGGACAATACAGCTAAAGAATAAAACCCCAATTTATGTGTGATGTCACCAATGCTGAAATGATCGAAACTGACTTTATAAACTAATGATAATTCCCTAAAATGGTTTTCTTTGAAGTCATAATTGTGATTAGTGCTCCCTGTGGTTTGACACCTGAAACTAATTACACACGAATATAATTCTCTTTTATCTAGTGTGTCATAGACATCAAACTAGTTTCTGGTCAGTCTGTTAACTGAAGATGTCCTGCCTAAAAGGTCAGAATGCACAGTGACACCACAAATATCAGCTTAACCGATAAACCAGCCCTCACATCGCATTTTTTTGGGGTCAGCACTAAACTAAATCAGAATGCCTGAAGAGCACAACCAAGCATGTGTTTGTAAACACTTTTTTCATCTTTACAAATAGGTCACTTGCGTCATTCACATCACTGCAAACTTATCTTCAGTTTTGGATGTATTATATGTTCAGTATACCAGCTTGCAACAACATTGCTTTGTGAGCACTATATAAAGGGATTTGATTGTAAGGTCAGTAGTTTTATTCACCGGGAATACAAATCGGGGGGAAAACTTGAAAGAAGCAAATTTGCTTGAAAAGCAGCAGTGCACTAAACATTGAACTGTACTGGCAAGTACTTTGGAGTACTCAACAATACAATGTGAATGGTTTTAGCTTAAACATGTCAGAAGCATAGTTGCGCAGTATCATCTTATGTATTGCGCTATTTCTATTTTTTTATTAAGCGTCATCTAACATCATGGATGTATTTTGTACGTTTACTGCTAATCACAAGTGAAAATTGCTTGGGCATAAATGTCAAAAAACATGTGAAAAAATGCTGATAATAAGCACGAGTGAAGATTGTCCTAGTGTGCATCAGTCTTAATGTTTAATGTTTTTTATGGTGGCCAAGAGAGCTTAACGTGCTGCAATTTAAGAAAACACATACAATTACAATAAATGCCAGCAAATTAAGAAAAGATCTTCATCTGTTTGACATCACATGTGCTGCAAATCATCACAATGCAAACACATTCTTAAAAAACGTGCTGCATTTTCTCACAACACAAACAATTTACGTAAACGCGCTGAATTTTCTCACATTTTTAAATAGCTCGGAACACAATGGAAATGTTTCAAGGAGACCCTAAAACGTGACAGACCTGGCTATTTAGGTTATGGTTATTTAGGCTAATAAATACTAAAGACACGGGAATCGGGATATTAAAATAAGCAAACAAAAAACTCTTTCAAAGATCACCTACAACTTCACTGAGCAATAGGTCGCATCCAAAAAGGCATACTTTCATACTTTATAGTTCACTAAAAACAGTATGTGAGCCGAGTAGTATGTTCGAATTCATAGAATTTGAAAATCAGTATGTGAGAAGTACCCGGATGACCTTTTTTCGGCAAGATTCTAAAGTGCACATCGGATGGACGCCATGCTATCCCATGATGCCCTGCGAGAGAATTCATGAATGGGAGTGAAGCAACGCAACTCATGTGGGTAGATCACGTGATCATAACAATATGGCGGATGTAGTTTAATTCATACTGCTCATGTTCATACTGTATAGAATGTACTTTTCTAAGGAGTAGTACATTTAAATTCAAATGCACTACCTACTGAGTAGTAGGCAGTTTCGGACGCAGTTATAGTCACAGCACAGGGGCGTCCGTCATGTTTTTGAGTCTCCTTGAAACGCCTTCATTGTTTCTTTCTTTTTGTGTTGTAAGAAAATGCAGTGCGTTTTATTCATTTGTTTGCGTTGTGTGAAAATGCAGCACGTTTTTTTTTTGTGTATGTGTTATGAGGATTTGCAGCATGTGTGCTGTTAAACAGATGAAGATCTTTTCTTAATTTGCTGGCTTTTTTTGTAAATGCATGCGTTTTCTTAAATTGCAGCATGTTTAGCTCTTTCTGCCACCGTAGTTTTATCACAATGAGGCAGTATTATTATTATTATTATTATTATTTTATTTTTTATTTTTATTTTTTGGCTTCAATATTTTTTCTTTGGCTACTGAGTTTCCTTTCTGTGTTGCTAGTTTGGTTACTTACTGTGTAAATGATTATGTTCACCTGTGTCTTATTTGCTTTTTCATTTAATCATGCATTTGTGATTTTAAATGCATGGAATTACACTGATGCTTGCTTTCTGGATGATCTTTTTTGGAAACAAAAAAAAAACATAAGCAACAGTTTGGGTCCTCATATTTGTCATATTTTCCATATGACAATCAAATAAATGTAAGATATATATTTTTAAAAGTCTTTGGAAGATCACTCATATTCAAAGAAGTTTCATTTATTTGATTAAACAAAAAATACATCAACATAGTTTTTATAAACTTTATAAACAGTTTATAACTGTTGTTCATTCCATATATTTTTAAGTTTCATTAAGCAACACAGCTTAATGAACTCTAATAAAATATGTTTGTGGTTTTCAGCTTTTATGTTTTTTTTTTCAAAACAATATTATGAGTAAGAAAGACTGTAACCAGGTAGTTACACCTGTTGAGACACCTCTTTTGCTCTCATTCTTTTGTTCTTCAGCTTATTTTCATTCATTCACTCACTCTCAGACATACACAGATACACACCTAGGTCAACACAACCCTACTTAATTGAACCCTTACCTTTTATCTAACCACACATGAAGATCTGTTCAATTTTGTAGAAGAACAAGGAGAAATAGGACTATTTCTAGATTCAGCTTGCCTCCGGTGTGGGCTGGTTTACCGATCAAGACATGCTGACTTTTTTTTGAGAGCAGAAAAGCCGCTGAGGAGAACCCTCACGCCTGGAGCCAGATTGCAATCTCTGTGGTTGCGCGAAAACTATTTAGGTTGTTTTACAAACACACTTCACAGCGCACAGGGACGAACAAAAGGGCATCGCACGAAACCCTCAGAGAAGTCACAATGGTTTATAGTAGCATTGTTGATCAAGCAATCAAACCATGATTCATCTTTCTCCAGAATTTCAAAACATCTCGTGCCGGAAATATTCCAGCAAACCATAAGAAAAAAATACATTCCTGTCATGAATACTTTTTTTGCACTATATATATAGGTATCCCTTTAGCAAGGGATTGCATACTGTGTCAGTGGATTATGTTTTCAATTTAATGCTCTCCCTCTCAGACTCCTCTTACAAGGCACTCCATTCCCTCTTCATCTAAACAAATCGAAGCAGGGCTCATACTGAGTTCCGGCAGTCCTGGCGTGTGCTACCATAAACACAACTCCTAGGTGGCCTGTAGGTTCTGCAGAGCGAACAGCGTTTGCACATATACAAAAGGCTCAGATATAGGCCAGATATATGCAAAAATATAAGATAGTCTTCTCATCAAATTTGAAGTATAGCAGTAAAATGTATTCATTTATAAACAGTCAAAGCTAAAGTAAATAAATCAGAGCGCTTTAGCCAATTCTTCATTATGTCAGATTAAAGCTCTGTTCATTTCAGCTGTTTCAATGTCTGCCTCAAAAAAGGACATAGCATGTTTTTGTGTACATCAAAAACGTATGTATGAAATGATGACAATGTCTTTATACAAATGATTTTAGAAAGAGAAATATACTGTGGAACAACTAATATGCATAGACTGAGATAATTAAATGTCCTATTATCCAAAAGGCAAAAACAACAACAACAAAAACAATTCTTCCAATGGATTTTGGATTCATCCTACCTATTTGTCCTAGCACAGCAGTTGTTTACTGTGATATTCTTCCACATGAAATAAAGAAACATCTAAGACAACAATCAGGCTCTCGATTGAAGATCAGTGAGAAAATATGATTGAAGAGGCTGGACCTTCTTAAGAAAACAACTCTGAATATTAACGCAAATCTCTAAATCCCTATTAGAAATAAAGAAATACTTTGAGGGATCAAAAGACTTCAAATGCGTGCTTGTTCCTCAAGACAAATGTCAGAAACTTGTCTTCGTTCAGGATTATTTTTATGTGTGTGCATGTATTTGTTTTATGTTACTGAATGAGAATGTTAAGCATTGTGACAAAGTAATCTTTGCAAACCGTAAAATAAAAACAGTAATAAATCACATTTTTCATAATACTGAGAACAGAATATCCTCCTCCAATGTCATTTTATCAAATTAAAGTCAAGTCCCAGCTGCGCAGAGATGCCTTTCTCCATTTAGTTCAAATGTCTTTGTATACAAATATATTGAAAAGCATACCATTTCAAAGAGAACGTAATCTTAAAGCACGGTACTTGCTGTACTGATCTGTTCTTTCTACATTTGATAAGCCAACAGGCCCACAGCAGAGCTCGAGTCATTTTGAATTGGCTGATAAATCATGCTGGTGTCAGAGAACATACACAGTGGCAGAGCAGAGATCTAATCTAAACCAGATTTACTCTAGCTGTATAAATGACAGAGAACTCCCTTTTACTCTGTCTAAAATCTAAATGTTGCAAATTAGACAGAGGCTGTTACTTAATATGCGTTCTTCTGCGATCTTGCGTCCTCGTGTTCTTGTGTAACGTCATCATCAACTGCCAAAAGTTCAGTTCCAAAACTCAAGACCGCAAGTACGGAGGACGCGTGAAACTTCCTGGATGTGTTCTCGATATCAAGGACACATGGATGCAGACTTGAGCACCGAACTCGCTCTAGAACTCCCAGAAGTCATTGCGACTGGAGGTGGAAAGTGCAGCATTTATATAGATTTATTATTAAAACCATTAATTCATTGTATGAATGGAGTAATGTTTAAATCATTTTCCATTAAAAACGTGTGAAGGTCATGTGACCATCAGTAAGAACGCAGCATCTCATTTCTCACAGGACGCGATCTCTGTCCTCGCGGTCTCCCGAGTTCATTCTTCCGAGGACACCTGGCAAGACCGCTTTTCACAAGAACGCAAGCCCATTCTCTGCATTCTTGGAATTGAGAAACAGCCAAAGTGTCTATGGCACTGGTCTCAAACTCAGTTCCTGGTGGGCCGCAGCTCTGGATAGTTTAGCTCCAACCACCTCCAACTCACACCTGCCTAATAGTCTCTAGTCTTGACCACCTTGATTAGTTGCATCAGCTGTGTTTGATTAGAGTTGGAGCAAAACTGTGCAGAGCTGCGGCCCTCCAGGAATCCAGTTTGAGACCTATGGTCTATGGTGTCATTTTTGGAATATTGATATATCATTGCTACTTGGAGATTAGCAACAGTAAAGGGTAATATCCTGTGAGGGTTGAAGGGATGCAGCTCCAGCCAGAAGTTAATGATTAATTGTTTTAATTGCTTAATTGTTAATATTTAATAAATTACCCAATACATTGTGTTTTAATTAAAATTTAAACCTACTCCTCACAGTAATATAAAAAGAGTTATTGTTGTACAGTGTCCCAAAATTTGTGCTATATTGATGTGTACATGCCCAAGTATCTACAGATTATCTACAGATAGACTTTACCATCCTGTAAGTGGCGCTAAAAATTTTGTTCAACTTTTTTTTAAACTAGCACTTACGAAAATTAATCATGGTTTTAAGACAAATAAAGCCATTTTTATTGTACTTAAACCATGATAACAACCAATTAACCATGGTTTTGCTACACTACCCACATTTTAACTGTGGTATTTGTCGTAAAACTGTGGTTACACAGTGATCAGTGTGCCAAAAAACATTACTTAATAATAAAAACATGGTTAAATTTCATAAACAATCATTTTTTTTTAACTGGGTACGATATAGTGCCATTGTTCTCCTAACAGTTTAACCAGCAAATAGTATTTGTGTCAAGTGCTATTTTAGGGTTTCTGCCTGGATTTTGCCTAAAGCTTCCCAAATACACATGCAGAGGTGTAAATGCAAACGTTTGGTATCATTTTAAAGAAAACTCTTTGAATTTTCATAAAACACTGTTGAATGTGATTAATATAATTGTATATGTTGTCTGTGTTATAATAAACTCCTTCTAAATTCCTTCAGATCACAAATTCTCCACTCACACCATCTAAATACACCCCAATCTGGAATAACCCTGATTTCCTAGCTAACAAGAAGCCACTCAACTTTCACACATGGGCAGATAAGGGAATCACACAACTTCAGCATATCTTTAATAATAGTAACCTGGCACCATTTTCCCATATAGCCCAGACATACAGCATTGGGAGTAATTGCTTATTGGAATATTTACAAATCAAATCGTAAATTAAATCAAAATTACTTAACCAATCAATCAATCTAGACCTTTCTCCTCAAATCAAGAGTTTATCAGTATATCTTCCTCCAAAAATTGCTTTCCCAAATATACAACATGATCTCAAAATCAGATAAAGCATTAGTTCTACCAACCGCTAAATGGGAACCAGACTTATCTATTACTCCCAATGCTGCATTCTGGACTCAAATTTGCAAAAACACATTCTCCATGACTAAAAATGCTAACTTATAACTTATACAGTATAAAGTACTTCACAGATCTCATTTAACTGGGCAGAAATTATTTAAAATGGGTTTCACGTCAGAAATATGTTCATATTGCACACAAAACACACCAGACACTTATCTTTACGCCTTATGGCATTGCACTTCAATTAAATCATTTTGGGAAAATGTTTTTGACTCACTCTCCAACTTAATGGGATGTCACATCCCACTGTCTCCCTCCCTCTACATATTAGGTGACATATCCACAATCGATATAAATAATACACACTGTAAAACAAATCCGTAATTTTATGGTTTATTTCCGGCAGGAAAAAAACGTAAAATAACAGCCATTAAATTGCAGAAATTTACTGTAAAATAACAGAGGTTGAATTACAGAAATTTACCAGAAATTAAAATTTAAGGAAACTTCTGTAATTTAATGTCCCTTATTTTATATTACATTTTTGTAATTTAACGGCCGTTATTTTACATTTTTTTTCCGGCACCCCAGCTGCTGGAAATAAACCGTAAAATTACAGATTTTTTTTACAGTGCAAAGGGTCAGTTACTCCTGGTCGCCCTAACTATCGCCAAGAAAACTATCCTCATGAACAAACTAATCTAATTTTTTCTCTCAAATTTATTTATTAATTTTATTATTATTATTATTATTATTATTATTATTATTATTATATATGTATAAATATATATATATATATATATGTGTTTTTTTTTTTCTCCCTCAAGAAGTGGGAGAGAAAGGGATCGGGAGGTGGGCGGTAGGGCGTGGTGGCTGTGGTGTACTCACGCAGATAATAATAATAATTCCCTGACTGGTCTAACAACTGATTAAAAAATAACAAGTATTTGAAGAGGAAAGAAAGAAGAAAAAAAAAACAACCTCCTACTTGCATATACTTACATATACTACATTGTATGTACAAGTGTGATGTGGGCATGGCAGCCTGGGCATTGCACTGGACTGATCTATGCTCCACGTCAAACTTTTTTAACGCATCACAAAACAACTGACAAACACTGTACACTTCAATAAAACTTTCACCTCCTTAAATTATTGTTGAAGCTTTTTTTTTATCTTTTTAGATTTTTTAATATTATTATCATTGTTGTTGTTGTTGTTGTTGTTGGCGTGAGTGTATTGTAGTTATCACGTTTCTCTGCCCACCTCTTGATCTTTTATTATTATTATTACTATTATCATTCTTATCACTATTATTTTCATGATATTATTATTAATAATTTATTATATTGTTAGTTAAATTCTTCTTTTTCATATTATTCTTTACTTTTGGTTTTTATTATCTTTATATTATCATTATTATAGTAACGTTTCTTTTTCCTATTAATCTCATTGTTTTGTTTGCAGCACTTTATTTTTCTACTTTTCTTTTCTTCCACTCTTCCCCTTCCCTTTCTGTTTTTTTTTTCTTCTTCTCCTGTTGTTTCCTTTTCATCTACTTATTGTTATTATTATTATTTATTATTATTATTTTTTGTCCTCTTCCTGATTTCCCAACCTCCCCTCACCTCCTCACTATTATCATTAATAGTATTACTTTTACTTTTGTTACCATTATTATTATTATTATTACTATTCTTACTTGTGCTCCCGCTATCTCCTCATTATCATTATTACAAGTATTTTTACCATTGTCATTATTCAGGATGCTGTAGTTGTTGTAGTAGTAGAAGTAGTAGTAGTAGTAGTCATTTTGGTAGTAATGATTGTAGTTGTAGTTTGGATTGTTGAAGTAGTAGTTGTAGTAGTAGATGTCGTTGTTATAGTGGTACCAGAAGTAGTAAAGGTGTTGATGTAGTGGTAGTAGTAGTAGTAGTCGGTGTAGTAATATCAGAAGTGTTAGATGTTGTCGATGTAGATGTTGTAGTAGTAGTGATTGCTGTAGTAGTATAAGTAGTAGACGTTATTGTAGTAGTATCAGTTGTAGTAGATGTTGTAGTAGTATCAGTAGTAGTAGACATTGTAGTAGTAGTAGTAGTGGTTGTGGCTGTAGTAGCAGCTGCAGTAGTAGTTGCAATATTAATAACTTTCTGTATTAGTAGTTGGTGTAGTACTTGGAATTTATTATTATTGTTGTTGTCAGTTATTACTGTTGTCCTTTCTCTTTAATGTCATTATTACTATCATACATTACTAGCATTGTTGTCACTATTTACCACTGACTGGTCTCTTTCTACTTGTTTATTTATATATATGATACTTGCTTTATTTAATGTTATTGTCCCTTATGTATGTACTCTGACTTGTCCACCATGTTACCTTTACACACACACACACACACACGCACACACACACACACACACACACACACACACACACACACACACACACACACACACACACACACACACACACACACACACACACACACACACACACACACACACACACACACACACACACACACACACACACAATAATAGTAATAAATTTTTTGTAAACTCAAATTTGAAAGTGTACCTTTTTGGTTCTGTGTGATCTAGGTTGCTGTAATTAATTTTGGTGGTTCCTGCACATGTCAGTAATCATAGGAAAAAGGAAAAATGTCTCTATCATAATCTATGCAAAAGTTATTCTATTCCAACTGATGAGAGAACGGAACCACTTATAGGGGTATTGGGCCAGTACGGACCTTTAAAATTAAAGAATGCTGAAGTAAATGTCGTCACAGACTGGTACCAACGCAGGTTAAAGGAAGATTATATAAATAATAGGTTCACACTTTATAATAAGGTTTTATTAGTTATTGTATTTACTAACACGAACTAATTATGAACAATACTTAGGAACAATAATTGTATAGCATTTATTAATCATAGTTCAACCTTTACAAATGCATTATTAAAATCCAAAGTCATGCTTGTTAACATTACGTAGTTGATGCATCGTGAGTTAACAATAAACAACTGTATTGTCATTAATTAACATAAATACTGTAATAAATGTATTGTTCATTATTTATTCATGTTAGTAAATGCATTAACTAACATTAACTAATACAACATTATAGTAAAGTGTAACCAATAATAGTTATAACTCCCAAGAAGCTGTGGTTTACAGTGAATTTATAACAGCTATGATGTGTTGTTAGACATGATCTTATTACTGATAGAGGAATGGTTACTAATCAACACAGATGCAGCAACATGCACACTGGCACATCAATACTAATGCAATCAAGTCACAAGTGTGTGTTTGTACAGTTGTATACAACAGCTTAGAATGTGGCTCAACCAATCAGAATCAAGGACCTGAACAATTAATTTGATAAGAATCCTCAGATCACGAATGACCCCAAGAACAGAGACAAGTCTTTTCTCAGCAATTTTTATATATTATTAATGTATAGAATACAAAGAGAAATTGTCCTGGTCATAATTTTATATGAAAATTAAATTTTTTAAATATTACTATGAACATAGTTTTAGTTTGTCTGGTATATTTTTTCCATGAATCATATAACATTTACTTTTTTGTCATATGGATGTTACAATGTGCCACCTAAATGTTATGTGTGCTATTATATGGGACATGTTGTGTTGTCACATTTTACTTCCATTCTTTTGGGCTAGATTATGAAAAAAGTATAAACCTTAATTATGAAACAGCAATACATATTTGTACTCGGCAAGCGTGGAATTAATTAGGAAATGTGTATATATTTTAAACCACATGTGGATTTATAATAACTGAGAAAGACCAAAAAAAGTGTTAGGTTATGTTCTGCTTTCCCCTAGTATTTGACAGCATGTAATTTGCAGATGCACTGACTGACTAAGAATGTCTTCAATGAACCACAAAAACAAGTATCAAGCATTTGCCATTGCCTTCATTTTGAGCAGAAACACATGCCGGCCTCTCTTATAGCAATCCAGCACATGTGGAGACAGAATATAATAGACAACTATATTCTGTGCCAAAGTACATACTAAAACTATGTAATTATTTGATGAGCTTGTTATTTGAATATGTTCATGCTCTCCATCTTACCCTAGGTGAGGAGAGGACGAGTCTTTAAATTCCTCAGATTCCTGGATGTGTGTGTCTGTATGGCATTGAGGTGTGTGAGTGCGTGTGTCTGAACCTCTGGCTTTCTGATGACAGACCTCTTGTTGAATGAAATTCAAGCCTGATGCCATCCTTCTAAGTTCTTCTAAGTGTAGAAAAGTGCTTGACTTTAGAAAAGTGATTAGTAGAAAAAATTAGTAAACCTGTTACTTTTAAAGAGATTAGTTAAATAATTTTACTTTTGAAAGTTGAATAAACATATTGATTTTGGTTTATTAGTTGACTTTAAAAAGCAATTGTTGACTTTAAAAGCAAATAGTTGACTTTGAAAACGACTTAAAAATGAGTAAACCTGTTACTTTAAAAGCGATTAGTTGACTATAAAAGTGATTTGCTGACTTTAAAAGCGATAAGTTGACTTTAAATGTGATTAGTTGACTTTGAAAACGATTGACAGACTTTAGAAAAGCGATTAGTAGACTTAAAATAAGTAAATCTATTACTTTAAAAGCGATAAATTGAATTTAAAAGCGATTGGTTGACTTCAAAAGCGATTGGCTGACTTTAGAAAAGCGATTAGTAGACTTTGAAAATTAGTAAACCTGCTACTTTAAAAGCGATTAATTGACTTTGAAAGCAATTAATTGAATTTAAAAGCAATTGGTTGATTTCAAAAGTGTTTGGCTGACTTTAGAAAAGCGATTAGTAGACGTACAAATCAGTAAACCTGCTACTTTAAAAGCAATTATTTGAATTTAAAAGTGATTAGTTGAATTTGAAAATGATTGGCTGACTTTAGAAAAGTGATTAGTAGACTTAAAAAGAGTAAACCTGTTACTTTAAAAGCGATGAATTGAATTTAAAAGCGATTGGTTGACTTCAAAAGCGATTAGTAGACTTAAAAAATTAGTAAACCTGTTACTTTAAAAGTGATTATTTGTATTTAAAAGTGATTGGTTGACTTTAAAAGCAATTGGTTGACTTCAAAAGTGATTGGCTGACTTTAGAAAAGCGATTGGTAGACTTAAAAAAAATAGTAAACCTGTTACTTTAAAAGCGATTTGTTGACTTTGAAAACAATTGACTGACTTTAGAAAAGTGATTAGTTGACTTAAAATGAGTAAACCTGTTACTTTAAAAGCGATTTGTTGACTTTGAAAACAATTGACTGACTTTAGAAAAGTGATTAGTTGACTTAAAATGAGTAAACCTGTTACTTTAAAAGCGAATAATTAAATTTAAAAAGCGATTTATTGAACTTAAAAGCAATTGGTTGACTTCAAAAGAAATTGCATGACTTTAGAAAAGCAATTAGTAGACTTAAAAAATGAGTAAACCTGTTACTTTAAAGCAATTAATTGGATTTAAAAGCAATTGGTTGACTTCAAAAGCCTTTGGCTGACTTTAGAAAAGCGATTAGTAGACGTAAAAGTCAGTAAACCTGCTACTTTAATAGCGATTAATTGTATTTTAAAGCGATTGGTTGAATTTAAAAGCAATTGGTTGATTTCAAAAGCGTTTGGCTGACTTTAGAAAAGCGTTTAGTAGACGTACAAATCAGTAAACCTGCTACTTTAAAAGCTGTTAATTAACTTTGAAAGTGATTAGTTGACTTTGATAATGATTGGCTGACTTTAGAAAAGTGATAAATAGACTTAAAAAGAGTAAACCTGTTACTTTAAAAGGGATTAAAGGAATTTGAAAGAGATTGGTTGACTTTAAAAGAGATTGCATGACTTTAGAAAAGCCATTAGTAGACTTAAAAAAACGAGTAAACCTGTTGCTTTAAAAGCGAATAATTGAATTTTAAAGCGATTGGTTGACTTTGAAAATGATTGGCTGACTTTAGAAAAGTGATTAGTAGACTTAAAAAGAGTAAACCTGTTACTTTAAAAGCGATGAATTGAATTTGAAAGTGATTGGTTGAGTTTACAAAAGTGATTAGTAGACTTTAAATGAGTAAACCTGCTACTTTAAAAGTGACTAATTGAATGTAAAAGCAATTGGTTGACTTTAAAAGTGATTGACTGACTTTAGAAAAGTGATTAGTAGACTTAAAATGAGTAAACCTGTTACTTTTAAAGCGATTAATTGAATTTAAAAGCGTTTGGTTGACTTCAAAAGCGATTGGCTGACTCTAGAAAAGCGATTAGTAGATTTAAAAAATGAGTAAACCTGTTACTTTAAAAGCGGTTAATTGCCTTTGAAAGCAATTGGTTGACTTTAAAAGTGATTGGTTGACTTTAAAAGCGATTGGTTGACTTCAGAAGCGATTGGCTGACTCTAGAAAAGCGATTAGTAGATTTAAAAAATCAGTAAACCTGCTACTTTAATTGCCTTTGAAAGCAATTGGTTGACTTTAAAAGTGATTGGTTGACTTTGAAAATGATTGGCTGACTTTAGAAAATTGATTAGTAAACTTAAAATAAGTGAACCTGTGACTTTTAAAGCGATTAATTGAATTTGAAAGCGATTGGCTGACTTTAGAAAAGCAATTAGTAGACGTAAAAATCAGTAAACCTGCTACTTTAAAAGTGATTAATTGACTTTGAAAGCGACTGGCTGACTTTAGAAAAGTGATTAATAAACTTAAAATGAGTAAACCTGTTACTTTAAAAGCGAATAATTGAATTTAAAAAGCGATTTATTGAACTTAAAAGCGATTGGTTGACTTCAAAAGAAATTGCATGACTTTAGAAAAGCAATTAGTAGATTTAAAAATTAGTAAACCTGTTACTTTAAAAGCAATTAATTAAATTTAAAAGCAATTGGTTGACTTCAAAAGCCTTTGGCTGACTTTAGAAAAGCGATTAGTAGACGTAAAAGTCAGTAAACCTGCTCCTTTTAAACCGATTAATTGTATTTTAAAGCGATTGGTTGACTTTAAAAGCAATTGGTCGATTTCAAAAGCGTTTGGCTGACTTTAGAAAAGCTTTTAGTAGACTTAAAATGAATAAACCTGTTACTTTAAAAGCGATTAGTTGACTATAAAAGTGATTTGTTGACTTTAAAAGCGATAAGTTGACTTTAAATGTGAATAGTTGACTTTGAAAACAATTGACAGACTTTAGAAAAGCGATTAGTAGACTTAAAATGAGTAAACCTATTACTTTAAAAGCGATTAATTGAATTTATAAGCGATTGGTTGACTTCAAAAGCGATTGGCTGACTTTAGAAATGCGATTAGTAGACTTTGAAAATGAGTAAACCTGCTACTTTAAAAGTGATTATTTGTATTTAAAAGGGATTGGTTGACTTCAAAAGTGATTGTCTGACTTTAGAAAACCGATTGGTTGACTTAAAAAAAAAAAGTAAACCTGTTACTTTAAAAGCGTATAATTGAACTAAAAAAGCGATTGGTTGACTTCAAAAGTGATTGGCTGACTTTAGAAAAGCGATTGGTAGACTTAAAAAAATAGTAAACCTGTTACTTTAAAAGCGATTAGTTGCCTTTGAAAACGATTGACTGACTTTAGAAAAGTGATTAGTTGACTTAAAATGAGTAAACCTGTTACTTTAAAAGCGAATAATTGAATTTAAAAAGCGATTTATTGAACTTAAAAGCGATTGGTTGACTTCAAAAGAGATTGGCTGACTTTAGAAAAGCAACTAGTAAACTTAAAAAATGAGTAAACCTGTTACTTTAAAAGCAATTAATTGAATTTAAAAGCAATTGGTTGACTTCAAAAGCGATTAGTAGACGTAAAAGTTAGTAAACCTACTTTTAAAGCGATTAATTGTATTTTAAAGCGATTGGTTGAATTTAAAAGCAATTGGTTGATTTCAAAAGCGTTTGGCTGACTTTAGAAAAGCGTTTAGAAGACGTACAAATCAGTAAACCTGCTACTTTAAAAGCTGTTAATTAACTTTGAAAGTGATTAGTTGACTTTGAAAATGATTGGCTGAAAAAAAGTCTACTAAAAGTCTACTAAAAGTGATTAGTAGACTTAAAAAGAGTAAACCTGTTACTTTAAAAGCGATTAAATGAATTTGAAAGTGATTGGTTGACTTTAAAAGTGATTGGTTTACTTAAAAAGAGATTGCATGACTTTAGAAAAGCGATTAGTAGACTTAAAAAGCGATTAGTAGACTTTAAATAAATAGTAAACCTGTTACTTTAAAAGCGATTTGTTGACTTTGAAAACAATTGGCTGACTTTAAAAAAGTGATTAGTTGACTTAAAATGAGTAAACCTGTTACTTTAAAAGCGAATAATTGAATGTAAAAGCAATTGGTTGACTTTAAAAGTGATTGACTGACTTTAGAAAAGTGATTAGTAGACTTAAAATGAGTAAACCTGTTACTTTAAAAGCGATTAGTTGACTTTAAAAGTAATTGGTTGATTACAAAAGCGATTAGTTGACTTTGAAAACGATTGACTGACTTTATAAAAGTGATTAGTTGACCTAAAATGAGTAAACCTGTTACTTTAAAAGCGATTAAATGGAATTTAAAAGCGTTTGGTTGACTTTAAAAGCGATTGGTTGACTTCAGAAGCGATTGACTCTAGAAAAGTGATTAGTAGATTTAAAAAATGAGTAAACCTGTTACTTTAAAAGTAATTAATTGATTTTAAAAGTGATTGGTTGACTTCAAAAGGGATTGGCTGAAAAATCGATTACGGAAAAATCTGTAAACCTGCTACTTTAATTGCCTTTGAAAGCAATTGGTTGACTTTAAAAGTGATTGGTTGACTTTGAAAATGATTGGCTGACTTTAGAAAATTGATTAGTAGACTTAAAATAAGTGAACCTGTGACTTTTAAAGCGATTAATTGAATTTGAAAGCGATTGGTTGACTTCAAAAGCGATTGGCTGACTTTTGAAAAGCGATAAGTAGACTTTGAAAACTAGTAAACCTGTTACTTTAAAAGCAATTAGTTGACTTAAAGTGATTAGTTGACTTCAAAAGTGATTAGTTATTTTGAAAGCGATTGATTGACTTTAGAAAAGTGATTAGTAAACTTAAAATGAGTAAACCTGTTACTTTAAAAGTGATTAATTGAATTTGAAAGAGACTGGTTGACTTTAAAAGTGATTGGTTGACTTCAAAAGCGATTAGTTGACTTTAATGCTGCGTTCACACCAGACACGGAAGAAGCGTTAAGCGTGAGTGATTTACATGTTAAGTCAATGCAAAGACTCGAATAGACATCCTGCGGCACGATATGCGCGAATGGCGTGGCACGAAGTAAGCATCTTGCGCGCTTAAGCGCAAATTGCTCTTGTGGGGCGTAATTATGAAGTAGTGCCTGTTGTTGGTGTCCCAGGGGAAAATCCTCCTGCCTACACCAGTACATCAAACTGGGCTCGGCTCAGTCAGAAGCACCGTTGAATGCTTCCATCATCCAGGTTAAAAAAAGTGAGTAAACTGTTGCTTTAAAAATAATAAGTAAATAAACTGTGTGCTAATTATAAAAAAATAAGTGAAGCCAGCTTAACAGTTAAACAAGGTTTACTCACTTTAAGGAAAGTTTTTTTTAGCAATATTCATTTGCACAAAGATGCTGTCAAAATAATAAATCTATATCTGTGAAGAGATCATTTAAGTAATCGTTGATGAACAGGATGGAGTTGATGGAAGTTTTAAATGGTACAGTACACTGACTTGTAGTTTCCACTTTGCTGCAGTAACATTTCAGGTCACAGCCCCCTGTCAGGTGTGACTCATGCCTCTAACTGAACTGTTGCCCTAATAAATCATCCACCATGACAGCGTTCTGGACTTGCACTTCATTGCACATCATTTATTTCTCAATATACCTCCTGTAATGACACTAACAGCCTTCTAAACAAGACAGATTAAATGCTAATAATTGCAAGTGGTTGTTTGGAGCATATTTATTCAGATCAAGACTCCATGTCAGATATGTAAGTTGCCAGATCCTTTCAAAAAAGATTATATTTTCTTTTGTGTGTAATAACCAAAACCCGTTAATTAAAAGTCTCAGTGCTGGTTAATAACTGATTACATGTAATCTCGATCAGGTAGTTCCATTCCAAGAAATAAGTAATTATAATTAAAAGCATATTACAATTTAAATTGCTCATAATCAGATTACAGTTACTTTTTATGCATTACATGATTACATGGTATTCATGCAATGGAAGTAAATTAATCATAATTGATTAATTTGCATTTCTTTTTCACTTTTAAACATTTTTTACCTACTGTCTTTTACATCATTTATTTACTTTGACTATATTTCTATAAAGAAAGACTATGCAAATGTCATGTAAATAAAATTGAATTAATACATTTTCAATAGCATCTTTTACATCAGTTTAGTTTATTTAATGGTAAGCTTAAATCAAGTAATTAATAAATAAAAAGAGTTGTTAGACAAAATTATAAAGCTAAGTAGATTTTCAACATTCATTTTTAAGATTAATTTGTCAGTAATTTGACACTGTCTGGTACCCAAAACAGATTTAACAGTCTTCTGTCATCCAACATGTTGACTGAGAAAATCCAGAGAACAAAGACAAAGTAGTGATGCTGAAACTGTGTAGCGTTTATTGAAACCCAACCTAGTCACATCTGACAAATACATTTCATTAGTTGATGTTAGTTGATGTTAATTCTAACATTACTGACATTTAATTATTTACTTACATGAACAAACAATTGACAATGCTTGAATTGAACTTGTATAGCTCATCAAGTTTAAATCCAAATTTGATTCTTCACAATGTTTAAAATAGTGTAAAACCCCTCTTTTATTCCAGAAAGCAAATATCCCACAAAGCCACACAATCATAAGACATAAATATTAAAGATATGTTGCATAATATAATATAAATGGCAAGTTATTTAACGCTAGCGATGAAATGATAAATGAAAAAAGTCTAATTCAACATTACATAAATGGATATTAATTACCGATGATCATGTAATTAAATAAAATAAATAAACAAATAAATAATTGAATATTTATTTATCTCCTAAAGCATCACACACAAATACAAACAGTTCAAAATCCTCAAAACTTAATGCACTGTAGAAATTCTCATGTGATCTTTTCTATGAATTATATGAATCAGTTGACAATGAAGGTGAAAATCTGGAAATGTTAAACCTTTCAGGTATATCTTTATATAGCAATGCTTTTATCTTTATTTTTTTAGACAATCCAGCTTTCTTGTAAAAAAAAAAAAAAAAACAGAAAAACAAGTGAATCGTGAAAAAAACATGTTTCCAAAAAATGTTTTACACAACAATGATTTTCATAATTGATGATAACAGGTCATATCTTAAGCACTCGAAATATTAGAATAATTTCAGATTTTTCACAAATTACAGCAAATTTGGTGAACATTGCAAAGACAATAAATGAATCTTTTGATTGGTAGTGTACAAAAGTAAAATAGATTCGATCATGGAAACATTCAGATCATTATTTTTTTAAATAATGAATTATTATTTTGGGGTGAGGCGGCGTGGTGGCGCAGTGGGTAGCATTGTCACCTAACAAGCAAGAAGGTCGCTGGTTCAAGCCTCAGCTGGGTCAGTTGGCATTTCTGTGTGGAGTTTGCATGTTCTCTCCGTGTTTGTGTCTGTTTCCTCCGGGTGTTCCGGTTTCCCCCACAGTCCAAGACATGCGCTATAGGTGAATTGGGTAAGCTAAATTGTCCATAGTGTGCGTGTGTGAATGGGAGTTTCCCAGTGATGGGTTGCAGCTGGAAGGTCATCCGCTGTGTAAAACATATGCTGGATAAATTGATGGTTCATTCCGCTGTGACGACCCTCGGTTTATAAAAAGACTAAGTCGAAAAAAAATAATAAAGAATTTTGGGGCGACACGGTGGCTTAACGGTTGGCACTGTCACCTCACAGCAAGAAGGTCATTGGTTTGAGTCCCAGCTGGACAAATTGGCATTTCTGTGTGGAGTTTGCATGGTGTTCACGTGGGTTTCCTCTGGGTGCTGAGTGTGTATGGGTGTTTCCCAAAACTGGGTTGCAGCTAGAAGAGCATCCGCTGCGTAAAACATGCAGGAATAGTTGGCAGTTCATTCCACTGTGGTGACCTCTAAAATAGAGACTACGCTGAAGGAAAATGAATGAATGAATTACTATTTGCCTCTCTCTCAAATCAGGTATTTAAAGTAAATGTAAGCATATCTGATGCTGAATATGACATTACATGACCAATAGACTCATTGGGGGCTGGGTGAAGTTTAAAAGATTTTGTGAAGAGAAAAAAAAAAAAGATTTAAATGCCAAACATTCTAAGCTTTCCATTAGTCTGTCTTTGCGTGAACAGTCAAGTGCAGCATTTTTTCCTGACACCTTTATAAAGTAGCCAAGTTGATGTTTGCCACTCGTGGTTGGGTTAAACATGTTGTTTTTCACGCTCAAGTGACTTCTAAATACGTTTTTTGGAAAATACAAGCTCAAACCTGGTAACATAAACCTCTACGCATCCACTTGCACATGCTCATTCCTTTCTTGTTGAGCTTAACACCAAATTGTTACATTTGTATATTTTTGCTTCTCCTGGATCACATGCTGTTACAAAATCAAGTATTAACACAAAAGGCCTTGACTGCTTTATGAGCCCAAGTCCTTTGAACCTGATGTTTTACCATAGACACACACACACAATCACATATACACACGTTCTAGTTGTAATACAGCGATAGCGTTCTGAATGGCAGATTAGCCGTTCACTTGGGCTTTTTGACTCTGGCGGTTTCTGTTTTTAAGTAAACTAATCTTTGGGCAAATACCCCGACCGCGTCTGAGGTCTTAATGTATTTAAAGAGCAAAACCTTACACATGCAGGCAAGTTTGAAGAGATCAAAGCCAGAAACACAATGTGGCAGATTTAGAGTGAGTCTCGCTCTCGTCGGGCCGCTATTGTCTTGTTCTTTCTCTGCCAAAGTTCTTTGAATTTCTCGGCAGTGTAAACCTCTTTTTGTTTAGCACAGGTTAACAGATGATATGTGCTCTTGAACGTTGCCCTGCACCTCTCTCTCTCTCTGCTGTATATCGCTCTCTTTCATTTGCTTCTCTATTCAGAAAGACTTACACACCTACATCAAACAGCGCAGATTCATAAATGGATGCAGTTTTTGAGGTTGTTCGAATTGAGAAGCAATCCACCTGCAAACATCTTTTTTTTCCTCACTTCTTCTTTTTTTTTTTTGAAGTGGTTGTTGATGTGTGTAGGTGTGGCCCAGGTGTGTTTGCGCACATATATGTTTAGAGGAATGTGGCTAAATGTAACTCGATAACATAAAATATCAACTGTGCCCTACTGTTTAATGCAACATCAGTGAGTTGCCATGGCTCTGGTGTGTTTAGGAAAGCTTTGGCTGATGTGATTTTAAATAGTGCACTATCCTCGCACACGTGGGTGTGTTTGCGAGCGAGACAGTTCATTTGTTTAACTGTGATTAATTAGAGAGACATTGACACTCAATACACATCTGATGATAAGGCTGTCAATGGACACACACATACATACACACACTATAGTTTCCATTTCATCACTGTATCAGTGGGTGAGAGGATAATGAGAGGAGTATATTTGGTTAATAACACACCTGTGCAAAGCTATTATGATTATCAGATAACGGCTTCACGATTCTGTCAACGCACTTAGAGGAATGTCATTCTGGGACACTCTTTAAAAGCACAAGTCCATTTTAGAATAAATATAACAAAATACGTGGAGGAATCCAAATCGTACACCACTAAAGAGATTCTGTTTGACTTTTCAAACCATTTTAATCAGATTTTGAGTTGAATTGAAAGTTCAAATGAATCAGATGCACATCTCCACTTTGTGCGCTAGACTCACAGAGCTCATCTCTCAAAGGCCAAACTTTCTAAACTACATCCAAATGTTTCAGATATGTGATAAATGTAAACCATGTAACCTTAGTCATATGTTTGTATTTTGTCCCAAGTTGCAAATTTTAAAATTGTTTCTGATATTCTGGGAGTCAAATTAGCTGTTTGACCTTCAATCGAAATCTTTGGTGTTCCCTCTCAGTGTCAGCCTTAAAACCGAATGACATTGTGGCTTTTGCATCTCTTCTCGCTAGGCACAGAATACTGCTGCCCCAGTACCCCCCCCCCCATTTTATTGTGGCTCAAAGATTTGGTCTTCTTTTTAAAACTTGAGAAAATTATATACAATATCAGATGTAGGGGAGAACAGTTTTATGAAAAATGGCAACAATTTATTGCATTCTTTAATGAATTAAAAACCTTAGATGTGGATTGAGTGAAGGTGTGTATGTATGTATATGGTTTGTTATTATTTGTTTTTTCTGTATTTGTTTTTATTTTATTAATTTATTTATTTTCAGATGTTGATTGTTTTATTTGGGGATTGTTTTGTTGGGGCTAGATATGAGTGTTTATGGTGTGTGGGTTGTTGTAAAATGTAAAATGCTATTTGCAAGAATAAAAATTCCATGACAAAAAAAATGAATCAGATGCTGTATAAAACATTGCCAGAAACGTATTCAAATTATTTAAAATTGTGATATTTCAAGTTTAAAATAGCAGTAAAATCTTGACATTTTGAAGCAGTTTGAAGTCATTTTAGGTGTCAAGTTATTTTTAAAATAGGTGTCAAAATGTTTTTAAAAGGTACCCTGTATTACAATTAGTAGGAAATCTCTGTTATCAATTACTCACCTTTCACTTGTTTCATATCTGTTTGAGTTTCTTTCTTCTGTTGAACACTAAAGAAGCTAATTTGAAGAAAGCAGGAAGCCTGTAACCATTGACATCTATAGTATTTGTTTTTCCAGCTTTCTTCAAAATATCTTCTTTAGGGTTGAATAAAATAAAGAAACTCATAAAGGTTTGGAACCATTTAAAGTCTCTATGAACCGGAAGCTGCGATCGCTATTTCTTTCGTATTGTGACGCAGTTCCTAGAACGTAATTTTAAATGAGCAAACAGTGCAACTCTTTTGTTCATGATATTGTTTGGAAAAAAATATGGCTCATCCCAAATAGCAACTTAATTACAAATAACTTAATTACAACTTAATTATACTTACAACTTAATTATAAAAAAGTTAAAAGAAGTTTTATTTAGAATTATTCATCGTACATATCCAGTCAATACTTTAGTAAAATACTAAAAAGATATTGAAACTAATTGTTCCTTTTGTGAGTCCCTAGTTTACTTATTTTAGCAATGCAGTTATTCTATAGTTGATAATATATTCTAATGAGAATGTTGATAAAGACTTTTCCTTACTATGGGAAAATGTTTTGTTAAGTTTTGTTAATTACAAAATAGAACTTTTGCATAAAAAGATAATATATTTCCTTAATCTTTTATCTTAATAGCAAAATTGTATATGCATAAATGTAAATTTACAAACCAAAAACCTTTATATATATATATATATATATATATATATATATATATATATATATATATATATATATATATATATATATATATATATATATTGCTTACTGAAATGCAGGATTACTTTAAAACTATTTCTAACTCTTTTACAAAAAAGGCTTTAAAAACAACTGAAATTTGTAAATTATATAATTTCTTTAATGTGTGATGTATATACACTTTTTTGTTGTTGTTGTTGTTTTCTTTTTAAATTTTTTTTTTCTTTCTTTATAATATACTGTGATTTGTATATTCTCAATTTTCGCATAAAAAAGACCAAACAGTGGGCGTTGCTTGTTTTTTCCACCGCAGGCTGAATGGATGTAGTAAAGTAGGCGTCTCATTCAGAAAGATGGGGAAAAGGGTTTCAGAAGAGTTAACACAACCTAACAGACTTCTGGGGTTCGTTCTTCAAATGTGGATTACTCAATTAGCTGGATTTGGTTATTGACGATTTGGCATGATCCAGGATCGTTTCATTCTTCAAAACTCTTCCGAGATTTGTTGTCATAGCAACAGGTCTGGTAGCTCAAACCTGCTAGGGAGCAGGCTCATTTTATATAAACAGGATTAGATCGGGTAATTTTAGGCAGAGGTAATACTGAAAGTATGTACCGAATGCTGATATTTTTTTTACAGTAGTAACCTATAGGTTATATATACTTGGGAAAATAGTAAAATAATTTTAAAAAAGATTATACTGTATATACTTTTATAATAATTAATAATATTTATGTTTATATACATATAAATAAAAAAATATATATAAATAAAACTTATGCAATCTGCACTCCGAAATAAAAATACAAAAACGGGGTGGTTCTCCCCAAGGGGATCAAAGAGAACAGAAGACTTTTTAGATACAAAGGTGTACTATTTTAAGGTACTGACCCAGCTTTAGTACAATTTCTGTATGATAATAGACATGCACAATATTCGACAGTTTTTTGTTTGTTTGTTTATAAAAGAATAATAATTTATGCAATCATGCACATGTTTTGACAGCTAAAATGACGGTGATTTGATGCTTCGCAAAAGTTGTAGACGCATTTACCGTTATCAAAATGCTTTTTGATGCTAAATTAATTTAAATTCCTTACGCCGATTAAGAAACTTAAACAGGCTTATGCTACTAAAATAAAGAAAATTCGATCTAAATCTAAAACTAAATTAATTGCTAAATACTCGACACAAGAAAATGTAAAGCCTGCGGCCACAGCAAATGTGGAAAGTTATCGAGTATCATATTTAACAAACCGTTTCCTACTAATTTTATGTAATTTTGCACATATGGATAATTGAATATTAATTAGATGATGCCATTATGCTGCTGTGCCATCAGCCAACCGTTGCATTGCTGATCATGATTTCGAGGATCGATAGATCTGTCCTTTAAAACACAGGCAGCGATCTCAGATCAGTTCATCCAGACATTTTAATCTGATTCACGAACTTGTTTAAAGAACCAAATTAGCCAGAGATCAGTAATCAAGATTAAAAGAGCCAGGATCTACCAAATCATCTTTGATCATTTATGCGAGGTACGAAGAACAGACCCCTGCTCACCTTTTCTGTTTTTTGTCAAAACTGACAGTTGGAGAGGCGTGGTTAAATATGTTAGCCACGCCCAATACCTCAAAATCATGTCATCTGATAATTTAACTGAAAACAAACAGGAAGTGCATTTTCAGATATCAATTAAAGATTAAGAGGACAAACTATTTTTTTGTCTTAATGACATGCATAGATGAATTATTCACCACAAAACTGGCCATGTGAGCTAACAAAGTCATATGGTTAGTTTTGATTTCTTGGGGACTTTAAGGGTTAGTAAATAGTAAGAACATTTTCATTTTTGCTTGAACTATACCTTTAATATGATGTAAATAACGTCTCTTACTGAAATATGTAGCAAACAAAACAAATACACAATTATTTTGCAATTGGAACCATTATTTTAGTTGCGCTTGGTGAGCTGCTGTTACTGCCTCTTGCTATTTTTACTATGTTTTACTGTACTAAAATAAAATACTGATAAAGTCCCACATGTTGTGGCTTTTGGTTGTAATTTTCAGTTGAAGGACAACAAGGGCACTTTTGTTCTTGTTGACTCCTTTCCAAACATTCCACTTATCATTGTAACCATAAAACACTATTTTGATCTTGTTACTCCAAACTATAGTGTGTGCTAGAAGTTGTGAGGTATGTCAAGGTGTTGTCTGGCACATTGTGATTTTTATTTTATTTTTTTGTGGTATATATTGGTCCAGTAGACGCTTCTTTCTGGCAAACGGAACCAAGCAGCTCAGTTTTGCTCAAGTGTCATTGTATTGCCCTTGAATAACCACACTGTCTTTTTCCAGAACAGCTCCTGAGGTTGCCTGTTGGTTTTTCTTAGTATCTCAAATAATTCCTCTGGAAGTTTTGGCTGAAATATTTCTTGGTCTATCTGACCTTGGCTTGGTATCAAGATATCTCTGAATTTTACACTATAATACGTAGATGATTGAACAGTACTGTTTGGCATTTCAAGGCTCTGGTTATCTTTTTATATCCTTTTCCATTTTTATAATGTTCTATAACCTTCACTGAAAAAAATATTCAAAGATGACTCCTTGGATTTACTAAAAGTTTTTAGGTTAAGTGGCTGTAAACAATTTATATGGGATGAATTTAAACTAACAAATTAAGTTAAACATTACTTAATTTCATTTGTTTGTTTAAATTCAACACATAAATTTGCAACAATTTAGCAGACATCATTTTTTCAGTGTTGTTATGCAGGTCTTTCTGTTCTTTTTGGCTCAATATCTGGCCTGTTCAGTCCATTATGCAAGCAAACTCATTTATACATAAATTATAATTGCACTGTAAAGCCACAGGTGTGAGAAATTAACCTTTAATTGCTTTTTAAATCTGTAAATGTCACCTTGTTTGTCTTTAACAAGGCCTACATTTTAACTTTTGATCAGGGCTATTTGAGTAATTTCTGTTTTCATTAAAGCTTAAAAAGGAGCCAAAATTTAAAAAAAAAGAATACAAAAGTTGCCCCACATCAGGCCTTATTCATGACAGTTGATTTATACATCATGTTAGTGCCTCCAAATAAATAAGATTTTGGCTCCTGCAGTGTTTTACATCTTAAGCACCATCCCTTAGTCTTTATTCTCATAAAGTGCGTTTCTCATTATTATAATCGCTGTTTGTGTAAATTTACTGGCACCACTTGAAACGGTGCTTGTAAACAAACCTTGAGCATTTACAAAGCTATCGTTTTATCACTTCAGTCCTGCTTGTCGTCTTTTAAGGATTACAGGAGGGTATTAAAGAGAAAAGAAAAAAGTTTTCAATCACTTCTGTCCTCTTCTTTCTGTTTAAGCTCCTCAAGCAGAAATGACTGATAAAATCCACGTTTGAAGGAGGGTTGCCAAATTATTTTAAACTGCACAGTTGTTTGAATGTTACTATCATGTTGCGGAATATTCTCAAAACAGCTCTTCAGTGGTAATTAATAGAAAATAAAAATATTATTCAGAAATATTAGATTTTTGTATTATACTACTGATATAGGACAAGGTGCATGTTTTCACAAAAAAAAAATACACTTACCGCCCACTATATTATGTACACCTGTCCAACTGCACGTTAACGCAAATTTCTAATCAGCCAATCACATGGCAGCAACTAAATGCATTTAGGCATGTAGACATGGTCAAGAGGATCTGCTGCAGTTCAAACCGAGCATCAGAATGAGGAAGAAAGGTGATTTAAGTGACTTTGAACGTGGCATGCCTACTGTATGTTGAGACAAGCTGGACTGAGTATTTCAGAAACTGCTGATCTACTGGGATTTTCACGCACACCCATCTCTAGGGTTTACAGAGAATGGTCCGAAAAAGAAAAAAAATCATCCAGTATGTGGCAGTTCTGTCGCCACAAATGCCTTGTTGATGCCAGAGATCAAAGGAGAATGGCCAGACTGGTTCGAGCTAATAGAAAGGCAACAGTATCTCAAATAACCAGTCGTTACAACCGAGGTATGCAGAAGAGCATCTCTGAATGCACAACACATCGAACCTTGAGGAGGATGGGCTACAGCAGCAGAAGACCACACCTGGTGCCACTCCTGTCAGCTAAGAACAGGAAACTGAGGCTACAACTCGCACAGGCTCACCAAAATTGGACAATAGAAGATTGGAAAAACGTTGCCTGGTCTGATGAGTCTCCATTTCTGCTGTGACATTCGGATGGTGGGGTCAGAATTTGGTGTCAACAACATAAAAGCATGGATCCATCCTGCCTTGTATCAACGGTTCAGGATGGTGGTGGAGGTGTAATGGTGTGGGGGACATTTTCTTGGCACACTTTGGGCCCATTAGTACCAACTGAGCATCATGTCAATGCCACAGCCTACCTGAGTATTGTTGCTGACCATGTCCATCCCTTTATGACCCCATGTCCATTTCTTTATGACCACAGTGTACCCATCTTCTGATGGCTACTTCCAGCAGGATAACGCACCATGTCATAAAGCGCGAATCATCTCAGACTGGTTTCTTGAACATGACAATGAGTTCACTGTACTCAAATGGCCTCCACAGTCACCAGAGCTCAATCCAATAGAGCACCTTTGGGATGTAGTGGAACGGGAGATTTGCATCATGCTATCATGTCAATATGGAACAAAATCTCTGAGGAATGTTTACAGTACTTTATTGAATCTTTTCCACGAAGGATTAAGGCAGTTCTGAAGGCAAAAGTGGGTCCAGCCCGGTACTGGTAAGGTGTACATTATAAAGTGGCCGGTGAGTGTATATGCTGACTTATAATATAGCTGTGATATAGTGCATTAGAGTCATTTTTCAAAATAGCACTACAATGCTAAGATTAAAATACAGATGTTCATGTAATTATGTACATTTCTCTCTGTGTTTATTTCCATTCCCATTAAAGTTTTTTATTTGGGATGGAATTTTGGAATTATGGAATTTTTATTTATTCGTTTTGCCAAAGTTATCCAATGAAAGGCTCTTATCTATTTGCTTAGTAAAGCCAGGTGGTGACTTTTTTGATGTACCTTTTCTGATTTTTATTGATTTATTTATTAGGCATATTTGCAAAAAAAAAATTTAACATTAGAAATAAGGACACAAACAATCATTCATGTTATACATGCAAATAATCACACAGGATCAGATTTAATAACGTCCCTGACAAGCTTCAAGGTTGTAACTGAAGCTCAAGGCCATGAGAAACATGAATCATGAACATTATTGAAACACTGAGAAAACGGCCTTTCATACACAAAGCTTCCCTGAAATAGACACATACGCCATACACACACATCATATGCAAACATGGCCTGACAGACACAAGCCCTGACTGGTTTTATTATCAGTCAGCTGGCCACTGGCTGTCATTTTTCCAGTGCATAAAGCTTCAGCATGAAGTCAGTCATTATTATTCAAAGTCCTGTATAAATGCAGCTAATCAGAGGGAAAGATAAACACACACAGTGTAGCAGTGTGCTCGTAAAGTTATGTAAACATGCTGATTAGGGTAATGAGAGATAAGGATACGGGTGCTGAATTGATTTTGATTTCTTTGAATGATTTATATATTTATTACCAAAGGGCTGGCTAATAAATCGAGCGAGGTCAAACCCATTTTCTTTCAAAAAAGCAAAACAAAAATCATTCTTTTAAAGCCTCCTATAGGTTAAACTTTACTTTAGTTGCTTTAGTTCTGTTTGGTTTTGAATTTTTCTCAGATGTTTACATAACCCGACCCGTCTACTGACTGACAGTGGGTGTGTTTTTCTGTCATGACTCAGTTAAATTCTCTTCTTCACCGCACTTTTGTCAGATTAGTCATTTTATTAGTTGATTAATGGCACCCTAATTGTTTCCACCGCTGTAAACACAGTCACATTAACCTGTTCTGCATTCTAAAGGTCTCCCCTCTATCTAAAGCCAAAGGTTATGAACGGCTTTATTCACCTCCTTATTTCCACACCAAAGAAAAACAGGACTACTAGTAGCTTCACACATAATCATTTATGGATATACAGGTTTTGAGTTTTTGCACATTTGGAAGGACTTATTCTGCTTAAAAAATAATTATTTTAACTCTGTTTAGTTCAAATTTTTTTGTAAAAAAATTTAGTTACACGGAGAAATCCGAAAATATATTGGGTTGTTTTTCACTCATGAATGTATGTTATTGCCATTTCACCCATCAAGGTGCCAGTTTCTACAGGGTTTTGCCCTCAGTACTGTAGTTCACAGCTTTCAACAAGTGGTAAAGTTGGCAGTGATTGATGACGGGAGATTTCAACATCGTAATTTGTACTAATTATATCTCAACAACGTCATTCCTATTATTCGATCTCCCTGCTGTCGGTTGACCAATGTCCAGACACGTTGGCGACACTTAACACACCAAAAAAATGCAGCAGAAATTTTGAGTTACACTTTATTTGATTCTTTATTTTGATCCGACTTTATTTAATGATTCACCTAGATATTCTGTTTCCTGTAGCTCTTTCAGAAATAAAGGTACAACAGCTGTCACTGGGGTAGTACCTCTTTGAAAGCTGCATTTTAAAGGCTCCATATGAGCACCTAAATCACAGGTGTCAAACTCAGTTCCTGGAGGGCCGCAGCTCTGCTCAGATTAGTTCCAGCCCTGCTTCAACACACTTACCAGTAGGTTTCAAACAAGCCTGAAGGACTCAATTAGTTTGATCAGGTGTGTTTGATTAGGGCTCAAGCTAAACTGTGCAGAGCTGTGGCCCTCCAGGAACTGGATTTCACACCTGTGACCTAAAGAATTCATCCTAGTACCTTAAAAGTTTTGTGTTAGTCCCTAAAGACTCCATATTGTACCTTAAAGCACAAAATTAGTACCTAAAAAATACAAAAATGTACCTTTTAAAGGAGTACCACCCCAGCGACAGCTTTTGTTTCTGAGATTGTACATGTCTCATTACAACATTAATAGAGTATTAGTAAACTGTTTGGGTTTGGGTTTGGTCCCTGAATTCTATTTGGGCATTTTTCCCTTTTTATGTCAAAGTAATTTAACCAATTACCCCAAGCTGTCAAATTAGGATAAATTGTTAATAATAACAACGAGCTGGTTAAAATTGTAGATTAAAACAGGAACTTGTTACAGTGTAAGCCAGCAATATTATGAAAAAATATATATTCTATAATATATTAATATTATACATTATATACATCATCATACAGAGAATAATCTAAATCTGGTTACAGAGTAAAATATATGTTAACCTATTATTACAGAGCAAATCAGATCTACTACTACTTACTAACATTGCATTTGGTTTAGAAAGATGGAATTTGTGAGCACAGAATTAGTTTATTGAGCACACACTTTATAAAACTTTGTTCAGAAATGTGTGATTGGTTACTTTTTTAAAATGCATAAGAAGAAGTGCAGATCTGTTGCTGTAAATTTACACTCTTCGTTCATTTTCAGATTATATTACTTGAATCGTAACAGCTGTAATAGTTTTGTTTAATTGTTTAATCCCCTTTGTTGAAGTTGTGGTGTGTTTTTGTTTGTTGTGTGGCACTTTGCCACTTTATTAAATTTATATACATTTTTAATTTGACTCTGATGACATGAACTATATAGCAACTCAATAGGTTGTCTGTTGAGGGACCATCAAAATAAAATGTTTGTTGTCAGATATTAGACAACCTATAATGACTTCAAGTTGGATTTTATAGAATGTCTTTACAGAATAAAACAAATAGTCACATTTTACTCAAATACATACCAAGTAAATCCAGAGAAACTTTGGATTATCCAATTAATAACTTTTATTTATTATTTATACTTGCAAAGTTACTATAGTCAACAGAATGTCTACAAAAAGGACCAATAAAATTGAGTGCTACTTCGATTTTGGCAAAGTGACAGTTTTTTGTGGGGGAAAACTGTGTTGTTTGAAGCGGTTTGATTTGATGTTTATGGATCTGGGTGGCAGGATAACTTAATGTGTATGTTTGTGCTTACATGCAGAAATGAGCATTTACAGGAAGTTTATTGTCGCTACATCTAGTCTTTATTGTGTATCTGGGATCGGCTCCTGTTTAGGTAATAACTCACTGTGTAATCCTGAAGGCAGATGATTCGTTCAGTGGAGCAGCCTCACACACACACATGCACACGTTCAGCTCAACTCTCTCTCTTTGTAATTTATTTCACTGAACACACGCTCACTCACCCTTTCACTTCGGGATTAGACTGAACTACGGCATAATCCACCTTCTTTGTATTCGCTGGTGTCTTTATCCAAAACACAAAGACATGACAGACTGCATGCAAATGCTGCGTGTTTGTCATATGATATGCATCGCTGTATGTGGCTGGAAGTGTAATTTAAATTTTAGGTAATCCGTAAAGGGATAGTTCCTAAAATGTAGATTTGCTGTTAATTTACTCACCCTCATGTTATTCCCCGGTGTTGGGCAACCTACTTGAAAAAAGTATTGAGCTAAGCTATTAGCTACTCTACTTAAAATGTAGCTTAACTACATATGTAGTTGAAATGTAGCACGCTAAGCTAAAAGCTACTTGGCAAAAGTAGCTTAGCTACATCTAAGCCATTTTTTGCAATTTTCATTTTTAAATTGAAACAACTTAAATCCAAGTCAATCATATCTTAGTGATCAATAAAACGGTCAATGAGGCATAACTGTTCAGATAAATTATTTATTGCAAATTATATGCTGTACCAAACAAAAACAAATTATAGTATATGACAGCAAAAACAAAAAATCCAATAAAACCAAGTGTTACACATTTAAAACACTATAGTCATGTATAGTAAAGGGAAATATTCAGCAATAAGCATTATATTGTGTGTGTGTGTGCGTGCCCCCTTTGTTTTTTTTTCTTTTTTAAATATTTCCTAAATTATTTTTAACAGGGCAATGAAAATTTCACAGCATTTCTGATAATATTTTTTCTTCTGAAGAAAGTCTTTTTTGTTTTATTTTGGCTAGAATAAAAGCAGTTTTTAATTTTTTAAACACAATTTTAAGGACAAAATGATTAGCCCCTTTAAGCTAATTTTTTTTTTTTTTGATATACAATAACTTGCCTAATTACCCTAACCTGCCTAATTAACCTAGTTAAACCTTTAAATGTCACTTTAAGCTGTATAGACGTGTCTTGAAAAATATCTAGTAAAATATTATTTACTGTCATCATGGCAAAGATAAAATAAATCAATTATTAGAAATTAGTTTCAATACTTTCAATAAAAAAAAAAGAAATGAGTTATTAAAACTATTATGTTTAGAAATGTGTTAAAAAAATCTTCTCTCCGTAACAGAAATTGGGGAAAAAATAAACAGGGGGGCTAATAATTCAGGGGGGCTAATAATTCTGACTTCAACTGTATATTTACAACTCTTCATTATGAATTACACTACATAATGTGGTATCATTAGTAACTATCATGAACTAATAGTAATTACGTATAGTATAATTTAGCCTTTACTACAGTAAGCTATATATATATAACTCCTCTCCCTCAGTCGTCTTTCTATCAAGCTAATTTCTTGTGTTAGCCCAATGACTGTATAAAATTGTTAGCCTAATTGGTTGGCGACGTCACCAACCAGAGCGAGAGGTGGCAGTAACACGGCAAAAAGTTTGTTGTCGACCACCGTAAAAAAGGGAGAAGAAGAAATCGTCATTCTTGCCATCATATGGATTTACTTTCATCGGCTAAACACCAGCCTCAGAGCTCTGTGAATGTCGGTGCTGTCACTTATTGGTCCGCGATCAGTAAATGTAGCTTGTGTGGAAGCTACTGCACTACTTGACTAAAAAATAGCTTCGCTACAGAAAAGCTATTTGATTTAGAAAGTAGCGATGCTGCCGCAACCCTACTGAGAAATGTAGTGTTGCGACGCTACTGCCCAACACTGTTATTCCCCATATCAGGATAGAGAGAGATGGGGTCAGAACGCAGTGTCTAGCCTGGCACCAGAACGCTTCTGCCTCAGATTTAATAATCTGATTGGATAATATAATGATTGTCAACGATAAATTAGCCTCGTCAAAAACTGATCGTGCTTGTCCCAAAATTTGTTTATAAAACATCACTTGATGAAACTGTGGTCCTTGGTGATTCATAAATGCAAGTCAGTGGTTACTGGCCCTTTGAGAGTCAAAAAAGAGAAATAAAACACAGAACAAAATTATTATGACTACTGATGATATATTCATGAAAAGAAATGATTAGGATTTGAACATTCATTTATTCATTTTCTTTTCGGCTTAGTCCCTTTATTAATCTGGGGTCACCACAGCGGAATGAACCGCCAACTTATCCAGCATATGTTTTATGCAGCGAATTCTCTTCCAGCTGCAACCCATCTCTGGAAAAGAATCTGAACATTATATAATACATTATTATTTTTATTTAATCTTTAATTCATAATCAAATTGAGGTCATGCGCATCAATGTAATCTTACTTTTTCATGAACATTGCAGCATCCAAGATTAAAAAAACAAGTAAATTTTTGATGAACAACACAACATATACATAGATGGGTGAAATGTCTTTTTAAATATATAAAATATATAAATAATATGATATCACTATGAATTCATTCATTTTTCTTCGGATTAGTCCCTTTATTCATCAGGGGTCGATATAGCATAATGAACCAACAACTTATCTAGCACATGTTTTACACAGCGGATGCCCTTCCAGCTCCAACCCAGTACTGGGAAACATACATACACACTCATTCACATACATACACTACCGCCAATTTAGTTCATTCAATTTACTTATAGTGCATGTCTTTGGACTGTGGGGGAAACCGTAGCACCTGGAGGAAACCCACGTGAACACAGGGAGAACATGCAAACTCCACACAGAAATGCCAACTGACCAGCGACCTTCTTGCTGTGAGGTGACAGTGCTAACCACTGAGCCACCCTGTCGCTTCGACTGGAGGTGCCAGATGGATACATTGTATTGTGCAATCAATATATATTCACACAATTACTGTATATATTGTAATCACCTTTAATGGGTTCTACCTAAGTTATTTCGACTTCAGAATCATGATCTTTACCACAGGAGTATAATTTACTGAAACTTTCGCTGCTGTTCATTATCAGCAATCACTTTCATCAAAAGTCAAGTAAGCAATGATGTCAGGTCATTATGTAGAGCAGGGGAAACACTTGCTCATTCCAAAGCTGTGGTTACTTTAACAGACTCAGACGTTTCCAATGAAAAGAGAAAGAAGACACTTTCAGAAACTTTAGGATTAAAACGAACAGCTCACAATCTAAAAAAAAGATTCTGTATCGACAGCTTCCATAGATAAAAAATAACATTATTGTAGCTTTCCACTGCTCGAAAGATTTGCTTTGCTTCTTGTTTTGTGTTTAGTTTAGTTTAGTTTAGTTTAGTTTAGTTTAGTTTAGTTTAGTTTAGTTTAGTTTAGTTTTGTGTTTTGTTTTGTGGTTTGGTTTGGTTTGGTTTAGTTTTCTTTTTGTTTTGTGTTGTGTTTAGTTTGGTTTAGTTTAGTTTAGTTTAGTTTAGTTTAGTTTAGTTTAGTTTAGTTTTGTGTTTTGTTTTGTGGTTTGGTTTGGTTTGGTTTAGTTTTCTTTTTGTTTTGTGTTGTGTTTAGTTTGGTTTAGTTTAGTTTGGTTTAGTTTAGTTTAGTTTAGTTTAGTTTAGTTTAGTTTAGTTTAGTTTAGTTTAGTTTAGTTTAGTTTTGTGTTTTGTTTTGTGGTTTGGTTTGGTTTAGTTTTTTTTTTTGTTTTGTGTTTAGTTTAGTTTTAATTTAGTTTAGTTTAGTTTAGTTTTGTGTTTTGTTTTGTGGTTTGGTTTGGTTTAGTTTTTTTTTTTTTTTTGTGTTTAGTTTGGTTTAGTTTAGTTTTCTTTTAGTTCAGTCGTGTTTTTTGCTTAGTTTTTTGGTTTTGGTTTGGCTTAGTTTAATTTAGTTTTATTTTATTTTATTTTCACTGAAATGTTATTTTGGGAACCTAAAACATTGCACAAAACATTATTTTAAAATATAATATAGCATATGTTTTACGCAGCAGATGCCCTTCCAGCTGCAACCCATCACTGGGAAACACCCATACACTCTCAAACACACACATACACTACAGCCAATTTAGCTTACCCAATTCACATACAGCACATGTCTTTGAACTGTAAGGGAAACCGGCGCTCCCGGACGAAACCTACGCAAACATGGGGAGAACATGCAAACTCCACACAGAAATGCCAACTGACCTGCTTGCTGTGAGGCAATTGTGCTACCCACTGCGCCACCGTGTTGCCCCTAATATATATAATATAATATAATATAATATAATATAATATAATATAATATAATATAGCTGTCGCCTCACAGCAAGAAAGTCGCTGGTTCGAGTCTCGGCTGGGTCAGTTGGTGTTTCTGTGTGGAGTTTGCATGTTCTCCCACAGTCCAAAGACATGCGGTACAGGTGAATTGGGTAAGCTAAATTGTCCATAGTGTATGAGTGTAAATGAATGTGTATGGATGTTTCCCAGAGATGGGTTGCAGCTAGGGCATCTGCTGCGTAAAACATGTGCTGGATAAGTTGGCGGTTCATTCCGCTGTGGTGACCCCAGATTAATAAAGGGAATAAGCCGACAAGAAAATTAATAATATAATATAATATAATATAATATAATATAATATAATATAATATAATATAATATAATATATGGGGAAATCATAAAGTTGATATTTTGGTATTGCAGACAAAACATCTTTTTTGAAACGTATAACATAACATAACATAACATAACATAACATAACATAACATAACATAACATAGCATATTTAGTATGCTTTCTTCATTTTACCACAAAGAAAATGCATGCACAGATAGCGTAAACATAAATCACAGCTCATAAAATTAATTGCAGCCTAAGTTTTATATAAACAAGTTTCTATAAATGGAAAAATGTAACACATGCACTCAGTGTTTGGAACAACAAACATGTAATTTAAATCCCGAAGCTTAACATCGTGTGACAGTTCGTCCAGGACAGAGCCGGAATGAACCACAAACACCTCGAACAAAGACCAGGAGCTTTATATCAGCGAGAGACATCTTATCTCTGCATTCAAATGCGTGTTTCATGAGTAACGATTCAGTTTAAGACACGCTAGCTGCCCACACCCCCTGTAATTATTGAAGAGACGTTGGAAGAAAAAAAAAAGCAGAGTGAAACCGAGAGAAGCAGAGATGGAATGAATTGGGTGAAAGGAAGAGCAAAAACAGACGTTTGCAAATGTCTGAATGTTTTTAGTTTGATTGTTAATTGTTTGGCCGCAGCTGATCGTGTTGTCTTTGAAACAAGTGGCACTGAATTGAACTACCGTGCTTTATTTTGAGGGAGTGAATTAAAGTGTATTTAGGAGAGGGAAAGTGCGAGGCAGTGTTGCGTGTATGACACACAGTGTTGGAATGTGGGCCGCAGGCTCTGTACAGCCGTCTATGTGAACTTTTGTAAACAAACTTATAGCAGGAGAGCAACCAGACCACACACAAACACACGCACATTACCATATAAACACCGATATGAAAGCAGTGCGAGTATGACTGATGGAAACAAGTTTTTAGAAAGACAATGGAGATTCATCATAACCTTTAGAAATCTGAAATGTGTAATCTGATGCTGACAGTATTTGCATGCTAGTTATTGTACACACCGATATATCAGCGCAACATACTTATATACCTTTTAAATGGATTTTGATTGATAATCAAATAAAATAGTTTTATTTGATTCTTAACTGTAGTCTTTATTTTTATGTTTGTTTCATGACTATTTTTATTATTTCATTTTGAATCTTAATAAGGGAGCACGGGGCATAAAGTAACGCGGGGTTAAATGTAACACGGAGTTTTAAAGTATTTGCTCAGGGTTAATCATGGCATGCTTCTGAGGTTTTCACCACAGTGTCGGCAGATGTCTTCCTGCCAATTATTGAAAATTTTCGGCGAAATTTGGATGAGATACACAGGAAAAACCATTTATACAGCATAAAAGTTTTTTTATTACAGTCGATATTTTTTTATTTTGAAAAAATCTGTAAAAGTATGTATGTAAAATCGTATATTGTTGTGATCACCGTCTTCTAGGCTAAAAGATGAAACCATTTTGAAAGATGTATAAAACACACAGTGACTGCTAGCCAGTTTTGAGTAAAACATGACACAGCCGGGTTAGTTGTAACAGGGTGTTACAATTAAGCCACACACTGTTGGACACCAACTAAACGAACAAAATATTTTTTTGAATTTTGAGTGTAATGTTGAAAACTTTTTAAATAAAAATATTTTTAATAGAAAATATTGTTTTAATAGAAAAAAAATATTTTATTGCTAATAATGCAAATAAATGCATTGTATAATATTGGATAAATGGTTAATAATGCAAATAGATTCAAATGTGTTTATCCAATAAACAAGTGAATACATAAACACACTGTGCTATGTAGAATAAAAAAGAAATGAGCCAATTACTGAGGAATTATAGCTAGCTACTATTTAAAGTAAACTGAATTTAAATTAATTGTGTGAAATCTGCCTTTATAAGCATGTGTTGCAACTAACCCCCTGTCTGTTACAACTTGCCCCGCAGGTGGGGTAAATAGTAACATTTTTACTCCTGGCACTTTTGGCAATACTACACAGAAACCATAGGTCCGGCGATCATAATTTCAGTGCTCATTTGTAGAAGAGGCTTGTGTGTTGTTGGTAAAAAAAAATGGTTTGTCTAACTCTATTACTTTGTTCATTATTTGACCAAAACCAAAAAGTGTTACTTTGTGCCCGCTCTCCCCTATTAGTCATTATTTTTAAATTGTACTATGCTGTATTGTATTGTATTGCATTTAGTTTCCTTGTACTTGTACATGTGTAATGACAAATCCATTCACACTCTTTTTGACAAAAATAAATCTTATTTTATTTGAATCTTTATTTTTACTTTAATTTGATTATGAAAAAAAATAGATCAATATTACTGCTAAAATGTCTTTTTAATTAACATTTTTTTAAAGCTGTTTTGCTCTTATGTGTTTTTAAATGCTAAAATAGTTCTTTATGGGTGGAGTTTGGGTTTGTCTGTAATAATCATTACCGAAGCAAACCATTGATGTCTGTGGTATGTGCTCATTTTAACACGCTGTTAAACGTGTGTGTTTTTGTGTGTGTGCTGTTGTTTAGTTATGGATTCTCTGGTAATCATAACTGTGACAAATGTATACCTGGAACAACATTACCCCAACAATCCTGTTCCTACTGTACTTATGAAACGTATTAGGCAATGCAAATCATTTCCTGTAGGCCAAGGGAAAAGAGTTGAAGATAATTAAAGCAATGGAGAAGATTGATTCTCGATTTACATAGTCCCACATTGTCCTTTAATACATCTAAGCACACACACACACACACACACACACACACACACACACACACACACACACACACACACACGTTTGTTTTTGTGAAAAGTGGGTACATTACATAGGTTTCCATTCATTTTATACTGTTCAAACCGTATATTGTTTTGCCCTCACCCCACCCTACCCCTAAACCCAACCATCACAGGAGACAGTGTACAGCTTTACTCTCTGAAAAAACTCATCCTGTGTGATTTATAGGCTTTTTGAGAAGTGAGGACGTCACCAATGTCCTCATATTTCACCTGCTTTTTGTAATACCTGTGTCATACCTATGTCATTATACAAATTTGTGTCCTGATATGTCACAAAAACACGTACACACACACACACACACACACACACACACACACACACAGGTTCTTCTGTTCAGTATAAGCACACCAAATTATAAACCGTGAGCATCTTACATTTCCAAAGTGGTGTAAAAGAGAAAGTTAAAACTATCAATTCAATTTTTGCTTCCAGTTTTATGATAAACCTGTTTATGATAAACAGGTTTGCAGGATCTGTTGCTGCATGTTTATTAAATTCAACATAAAGGTAATGAGAATCTTGATTTGGTTATTAGTTAGTTGGTAAATACTATACAGTATATACATTTTTAAGTGCTAAAGTCTGATTCCTGGTGGATACAACAACACAGAAAATGTGAGAAGCTAATGCAATAAACAAACCCATAACCCATTGTTTTGGTAAGCCTTTCTCTGCAAGCTTGTGAAAAAAGAGCCACACAGATTATTAATGTAGGAAGGAGATTATAATATTATAACTGCCCCTTAATTTACATGTTATTTATTCTGGAAGCAATAAAGATGTACCAGTTATAATGCCATGGAAAAGGTTTGTGCAAAGCAAGCTTACTATTCTGTAACTGGCTGCAAAGATGAGCACAAAACACTATTTAGCGCAGCATAGATCCCTCCCAGAGTAATGTTTACTCTCTGTTAGAGCTAGATTTAATATAACAGTGATAAAATGTATATTATTTAAAATTATATGAATACCATTATTAAATTACAGATGTCTCCATAGCCTTCAACGTCCGAGCCAGTAAGGTTATTTAAAAAAAAAAAATAGGAATGTGAATGAAAATGTGTCAACATTAAAAAACGTACAAAATATATTTTTGCCAGACTGCTTTACCAGTGAGGGTCAGTTCAACACCAATAAGCAAGGTAAGCGGCCGAATTCAACCAATAAGCAAGGTAAGCGGCCGTTCATGGACTCAGGAAATCTGAGGGCCCTCAAATAAATACCTAGAAGTATAAATTATATCGGCCTGCATGTTGGCGCAGTGGGTAGCATGTTTGCCTCATAGCAAGAAGGTCGCTGGTTCGAGCCTCAGCTGGGTCAGTTGGCGTTTTTGTGTGGAGTTTGCATGTTCTCCCCGTGTTTGCATTGATTTCCTCCGGGCACTCCGGTTTCCCCCACAAGTCCAAAGACATGTGCTATAGATGAATTGGGTAAGCTAAAATTGTCCGTAGTGTATGTGTGCGAATGAGTGTGTATGGATGTTTCCCAGTGATGGGTTGCAGCTGGAAGGGCATCCGCTGCGTAAAACATATGCTGGATAAGTTGGTGGTTCATTCCAGTGTGGCGACCCCCGATTAATAAAGGGACTAAGCCGAAAAGAAAATGAATGAATGAATAAATTATACCTATAAATTATATATAACATACTTTTCTAGCATATTTTGTACGATGATAGTCTAAAAAAAAGTTTAATGTTTTTTACATTGCACATGCGCAAACGTGTCCCCCACCCTCAATCATGGAGAAGTCCAGCAGTCGAATTAGGTAAAGATTTAGTTTTAAAAACAAAATAGTTTATATATCATTTTTAGTTGTGAATCCATTTGAAAGTTTTACAAGATGATTTACATGTTGTTATTATTATTTAGCATTAAGACTAAATGTAGAAAAGAGGATTGAGTGACATATGAAAAAAACAAAAAACAGCAAAATAAATAAAGTACGAAAGGTGCAATTTAGAACTTTTGGGGCCCATGGCCAGAATTGCTTGGGGCCCCCAAATCACTAAATTCCAAAATATGTTTTTGAATGTGCTTGTTACCATGATTTGTGCCTAAAATTACCAGTCATAAAAGCATATTTATTATTCTCTACATAGTCAGATGAGTGATTTTTAACGTTTTCTGTAAAGATAAGAGAATTGTACTAATAGTGTAATGCTTATTTGCAGCATATTAGAACAGAGCAGTAGCACGCTAGTCCATGAGTTTAAAGCTAGCTGACATAAATAAATGTATCCACTTACTGTTCAGAAAGGTCCTGGTGTATTCTAGAAGTTGTCACCTTTTACCCTTCATCATTTATCAGACAGCAGGTTGAGCATGTAAGGCTTTTTTGGCTTTTTCCTGACATTTTGGATGCACAAATCAGTTGTTTTGATGTTTTTAGTTATGCAGAATAATGTGTAAAGGCTCCGCGCTCTTCTGGAAAGCAGCAGCTCATTTGAATTTAAAGACACACACAAAAATGCTTTGGTTTGCTCACATGCTATAATAAATGATCTTTGGGGTATTACAGTAACTTCAATTAACATGTTTTTAAAATTACTTTATATGTTATGAAAAGGGGCATAATATGCCTTCTTTAATATATTTACTGTCTGTTTTCCCTCAGGTCACACACACACTCACCAAGCTTGAGAACACTGTGTTATCAGCACCTCCATGTCCTGTTGTATGTTCCTATAACCTGCACCACGGTACTTCTTTCATGACATGTCGGAGGATCTGAGTGATGACATGTACATCCACAGTATGTCCTGTTTGTTTAATTTCTGCCATGCTTTTGACTATTCAGCATTCATTCCATGTTTGTGTGCGTGTGTGAGTTTGAGAGAGAGAGAGAGAGAGAGAGAGACTGACTGTGTGCATGTGTGCGTGTGTGTGTTTGACAGCCTGCAGGTGAATCAAAGTTCAGATGTTGTCTGGAGTGAGTGCAGAAGGTGAGAGAGTGGGTTGACACATCAATCAGGTTTATATTGGCATTAAAATACCCAAGTGATTTACACAGAGTGGGTGGAGATAAAATCTCACTCTGAGAGAGAAAGAGACGATGATGCCACATGTACAGACTATATTTAGTAGGTTAGCTAATATTTACCAGAAGCATTGCTTACATCGGTAAACATTTTAAAAAACTTCAAATAGTTTTTGTTTTTTTCTACATTATATCCAAATATATGACAATTAGATTAGATGATTCAAATTACACATAGGTTTTTTTAAAGATTTATTTATCAGATTTAAGAGAAAATAACAGTACAAATAAAAATATACAAAAATATAATTCATTCATTTATTCATTTTCGGCTTAGTCCCTTTATTGATCAGGGGTCGCCACAGCGGAATGAACCGTCAACTTATCCAGCATATGTTTTATGCAGCAGATGTCCTTCCAGCTGCAACCCATCACTGGGAAACACCCATAGACTCTCATTCACACACATACACTACAGACAATTTTAGCTTACCCAATTCACCTGTACTGCATGTCTTCGGACTTGTAGGGGAAACCGGAGAACCCGGAGGAAACCCATGCCAACATGGGGAGAACATGCAAACTCCACACAGAAATGCCAACTGACCCAGCTGGGGCTCGAACCAGTGACCTTCTTGCTGTGAGGCGACAGCTCTACCCACTGCGCCATCTTGCCGCCCCTATAAAAATATATACTAATTTTATTAAAAAATAAAAATAAGCAACACTATAGCCCTCATATTGTGCAACACACAGTATACAGTATGATGTGCATAAACAATATGTGCATTCATTTTACAAATCAAGCATATAAACAGGTCAGTACCGAAAGTTAAGGTTGGCAGCATGGTGTATTAAGTAAAATAAATAATGATAATTAAAGAAAAAAGAAAATAAAAATTTAAAATACAGAGAAAAGGGAAAATATATTAAACTGAATAGGCTGGGGGGGGGCACGTTCTTGTGGTTTTATGTCAAGAAAGAGTTGCTTGTGCTATATCAGCACTAGTACTGATCTGGAGGTACAGACTAAAACTGCAAGATGGGAAACCATTCACAAACAGGGCTTTTATAGTTACCTAGAACTAAAATCCAAAAACGAATACAATTTTGTTACCTGAAGAAAGCATGACCTGACATTACATGAAATACAATTAAACATAAACAAATGTTCATATATAATTTTTCATGAAACTGAAACCATTTATGTGAAATAAAAATAAAATAATCATTACCTGAAATAAAATGAATTAAAATAATTTATTTCAACTTGTAATTTATTATTATTAATATTATTATTATTATAGCAATAATAACACAATTGTGCTTTTACCATTACTATTGTTGTGAATAATATTTGAAATGTACAATATAAACAATAACAATTATCATTTTTTATTTTTAAATAACATTTTAGAAACACACCTGTGTGTGTGTGTGTGTGTGTGTGTGTGTGTGTGTGTGTGTGTGTGTGTGTGTGTGTTTGTGTGTGCGTGCGTGCGTGCGTGCGTGTGTGTGTGTTTGTGTAACATTTATATATTCTGGATTTATTAAAAAGTGCTATATAGCTATGTTAGGAGTATGTTCAGTTGTGTATTATTATTAATTAAATTGTGTATGAATGCATGCGTAAATGGCCTACGTTATATAATTGTATAAATAGCTAGTAAGTTAAATAGCCTAACGTTTTTTCGTAACTCACATCTTGCAGAAAATACTAATATTTCATTTTGTTAAGGATACATGTTGTTTGTTATTTGCAGCTCAGTAGAACTACATCATTAGATATGTTGAAATGAAGGATCCTCTATATGCAGTCGGTGAGCTGGTAAAAGCAGTAGGACGGTCGGCTACCCCTCCTCTACTCTCCTCCTCTGTCTCTGCAGTACAGGATGTCTTTCATCCACCCTTTCCAAGAGGATCAAAGCCCGTTAAAACTGACCCCGATGTATTTTTCTCTCTCACACACGTAGTTTCCTCTGTCAGGTACCCCTTTTATCCACACTGTGGAAATGAGCCCTTATTTCCTTTTTAATGCGCTGCTCATTACTCACGTACGCACTTCTGCATTAGGTCTATACGTTTTAATGAATATCCTGTCAAACTCAAACTAAACCTATTTACTCTGAGCTTCCGCCCGCTCGTAAATTCAGTGGAGCTGCAGTAAACAGGTTAGCTTTGCTTCTGTAAATATACTATTAATAATCCTAATAACATGCCTACTTGTTACTAAATGTATATCACATTACCGTGCGATATTTCTCTGTCACACAGATACCGAACCAATCACTCATATTTTATATAGTTTAGCAGAATATACAAGACTTCAGAAGAGCATGATTGAGAATAACTGCTTCTTCAGCGCCCCCATCTGTTCACGTGCAGAATATACAGATCCTTTAGTATTATTTATTTGCGAATTACAACAAAAGACATGGAGGAAACGTCCAAATATGCACACAATCAACAGATTGAACTCCAGAATAGCTAACAAACTAACTTACTAACTAGTTAAATAAACAAATTGATTATAGATTGTGTATTTTTTTTACACTTATATGGTTAGATTTTGGCAGTCAAAAGAAGGTATTATATTATAATATGTAATATTATTAACAGCTCCATAGGTGTTGCTTTTTTAATCATCTTGAATTTCTGTTAGCAGGTCCCAAGACAACCTCAAAACTTCCCCACAATGGTGCTATCCCACAAATAAAAACAAACCAAAGTTATCAAAAATGTCTTGCTATATATTGTGCTGTAAAATACATCAAATGACATTTTAATATTTTCTCTTTATATAGCCAGTCAAATATTGATGCTAAATATAACATATTTTGAAAAAGTAGGAAAACGTTGAGTTAAGCCAAAAAGTTTCAAGTTAGTTTAACAATGCAGTTACAGTTGCAATCTATTCAACCCCCTGAATTATTAGCCCCCCTGTTTATTTTTTTCCCCAATTTCTGTTTAACGGAGAGAAATGTTTTTCACCACATTTCTAAACATAATAGTTTTAATAACTCATCTCTAATAACTCATTTATTTTATCTTTGCCATGATGACAGTAAATAATATTTTACTAGATATTTTTCAAGACACCTCTATACAGCTTAAAGTGACATTTAAAGGCTTAACTAGGTTAATTAGGTTAACTAGGCAGGTTAGGGTAATTAGGCAAGTTATTGTATAATGATGGTTTGTTCTGTAGACTATCGAAAAAATATAGCTTAAAGGGGCTAATAATTTTGACCTTAAATGGGTTTTAAAAAATTTAAAACTGTTTTTATTCTAGCCAAAATAAAACAAATAAGACTTTCTCCAGAAAAAAAAATATTATCAGACATACTGTGAAAATGTCCTTGTTCTGTTAAACATCATTTGGGAAATATTTAAAAAAGAAAAAAAAATTCAAAGGGGGTTCAATAATACTGATTGCAACTGTATGTCTGAACGGGAAATCTGATACAAAGGATATTAAATCAAAATGGAGTGTTTAAATAAAGTGAACAGCACTATTGTTTTAATTAAATGTATTTTTTGAGTGATAATAATGCAAAAATATAACACATTGTATTTATTTTCTTATGTTCAGTGATTAGCAAAATGCCCATTAAACATTGGATCAGAAAATATTAGTGATTTATATAATGTTGACTCTCAGACCACAATGTCCCTTGCTGGTCTTGTCTTCTAATACAAATGATAAGCAAAACATTTACAAATGAGTTAGCTTTTCCAAATAGAAAAATATTGAACAACACAGATAATACAAATGACTGAAAAGAAATAATAAAATGATTATATATTCAGATTTGACAATCTCAGTATCCTGTTTGGACCACAAAAAGATAGAAACATCTAAAAGATCTGAATTAAATGATTTTAAAACTTATTATTAAATATGTATTTATTTACTTATTATTTGTGCCATAGGCCTATCGATGTCAACCCATGCTGTTTTAGTAACTTTTATTAAGAGTTTGGATTTTAATTCTGTTTTCTGTTCATTTTAGTTTTTATAAAATGTAGTATTTTTTGTATGTTGTCATTTTGCCATAAGTTGTATGTATGTCTAGTATTTATTAATATTTGAATTAATATTTGTTTGATTAGTATGTTTAATAAACTAATATATATATTTTGTATTATTATTTTATATATTTTATATTTTATATATTATTTATATATTTCAAGTCAAGAGCTGTCAGGAGCTCAAAATAATGTTATTATAGTAATAGTGCTCTGTGAGAATCATGTTTAGGTGTGTGTGTGTAATAGGAAGCCTATTCACAGCATTTCCTGTGCTGGCTCAGGACCCATGGGAACACACTGACGAACACATTCAAGTAGAACAATAATCTAGAGAAACTTCATTCTCTTGCCCTCATCGTGTGCCATCTGAGAGTAAAAGTCCATTTCAAAAACATCCAAAAAAAACTCCTCTAAAATTTATTCTGAATTACTTGCCTGTTTGCTCACCTTCACTGTAAGAAAAAAGAACAGGAGCTGCCTTGAATTTTTAAGTTCAATCAAATTAGCCTTACAAGTCATTTCAACTTACATTGCATTAAACTGACAATAAAATATCAAGTTGAGTCTCGCATAGCTTAAACAAAATGAATTGAAACATGGATGTCTTATTTTAATAAGTTCCGTTAACATATTAAATGGGGGCAGCACGGTGGCGCAGTGGGTAGCACAATCACCTCACAGCAAGAATGTCGCTGGTTCACGCCCCGGCTGGGTCAGTTGGCATTTCTGTGTGGAGTTTGCATGTTCCCCCCGTGTTCGCATGGGTTTCCTCTGGGTGCTCTGGTTTCCTCCACAGTCCAAACACATGCACTATACTGTAGGTAAATTGAATAAGCTATATTGGCCGTAGTGTATGTGAGTGTGTGCAAGAGTGTGTGGGTGTTTCCCAGTGTTGGGTAATGGCTGGAAGGGCATCCGCTGCGTAAAACATATGCTGGATAAGTTGGCGGTTAATTTCGCTGTGACGACCCCTGATGAATAAAGGGACTAAGCCGAAAAGAAAATGAATGAATAACATATTAAACATAAAAAATGTGACCATGACTTATATTTACACATGTGGCAGGTGTTCTATCCAAAGTGACTTACCCACATTCAAAAATACTATAGTAATTCATAGTAATCATATATTCTATGGTAACACAACAACTATAAACAAATACTGTAGGTTTCAGGGTATATTATACAACAATACACCACAGTTTACTGTAGTAAAAACAAAAGTGTACTTCAGTTTTTACACTGTAAATATTCCAACTTACAAATTGTTAACTCAGTTTACAATTCTAAGTTAGGCAGACGTACATAGAAATGTGTATTTTTGAGCTCAGTGTTGAGTTTACTCATAAAAACTATTTAACTGCATGTTTAGAACTGTTTGTTCAATGAAAGTAATGAAATCTGTTGAGACGACGTCAAATTTTGATTTCTTCAAGTGTTTACTTCCTGCACTGTCAAACATTAAAAATTGAGTTAACTTGAGAAATATTGAGTTTTAAAACTTCAGTGGTTTCCATAAAGTATACCTGACTTAAACCATTTTCAGTCAACTTAAAAAAAATAATTTGGCACTTGTATAACCACTTGTATAACCTCAGAATAGCTTTGCAGCCGGTTGCTTTAAAACTTCAAGTTTAAAACTTAACTTTTTATTTTTACAGTGTATTACAGATGATCATTTTATGATAGGTAATACTACATTAGTATTCATTAACAAAGGGTTGTACAGTATAATACACTTTAATATAGTATTTATTCATGTGAGTACACTTTCAGAAAAAAATGGTACAATGTTGTACTAAAGAAGGTACAAACCCTTGCCCCTGGGGCAGTACCTTTTTATGGAACAGAATTGTACCTTAAGACAAAGAAACAAATTTGTACCATTGCAGTTTGTACCTTTAAGGACATGATTTGTTCCATGAGAAACCAAAATGTACGTTTGGTTTTTAAAACCTGCAGATACAATATTGTACCTTCATTAAAGATACAAATCTGATCCATAAAGGTACCACTACAGTGACAAGACACTTTGTGTCAAATGTGTTCCTTCAAGAACTATTTAAAGGCATTTTCTATATCCAAAATCAATTTATTTTCAGTAAATATAAAACATCAAATACATTTTTAAACAATGTTTTTGTATAAATGAACCTTTTTCATTTACAATAAAGAATAAAAAATACCTTAATATATATCAAAAGATCTATTTTTTGCTAATTTTACAACACTTTTCACAAAAATGTTACAGCAGTACATTCTCCCATGTACAATATAAAACTTTTTCTTTTCTCCATTTTTCACACAATACCTTTGTAATCACTTCAAAGTTCATTTAATTTACTTAATTTTAAAATAGAAATAGAATTATGCAAAAGTATTGTAACGAGATATGCACAATGTTTGATTAGTTTTACAATAGTAAATGTCTGCATGAACAGTTGGCATATGCAGGACTTTTGTCAGCTCACGTGTGTAGTGGAAAGCAAATGCCAAAAGGTGCGGATATCAATAATTAAAATGTATTTATCAGAAAATGCTTATCAAATGTTTATTAAAAAATGCCTTTAATGTTTAGTTTACAATACCTACAGTTTTGTTTTACCAGTTGTTTTGTTTTATAGAACTTAATAATGAATGTTCATGAGTTTCTTTAAACATATGATGAAATTATTCATAAAATCACTTTGCCTTTCCAGTCATATTTATTTTCATAGATATTGTAATAAAGAAGTTGTCCAACACTAATGTATCTTTTTTTATGAGAACAATTGTGTACCTTCATTTAAGGTACAGAACAGTATCATAAGAGGTCTTTTCTGTACCATATACCCTATAGGGTACAACTTTTGCAAAGGTACAAAACTGAGTGCACATTGGCTTGAATGCAACTGTTATCATTATTTGCTTTTCCTGTGAATCAAACCCATGCACTCCTGTTTCAGCTAGAGGAAGACTTAATAATCATTTTATTTTCGCAGCGCTGTGAAATTCTGTCCTAGGGCTGACGTTTGTGGTCAGTTTGAGTTTTATTACTGTGTTGTGACCTATCATGTACTAATTGCCACTCTAATATCAGGAATGTGGAACCGTCGTCAACGGCGGGTTGAAGCTGAACAAACAAACTGTGCTGATCTTAAGTGACTTATCTTATTTTACTAACATTTTCTCTGTTAATTAGCTCAATGGCTGTTTTGGCGGTGGCCCTCTTGAGAAAATAGCCAAGGCTTCATGACGTGTTTACAGTGCTGAACATCCCTGGTGGTGCAGTCACACGCAACACATTGGATTTGATTCCTCAGATTAGTTGAGAATGATTGAAAAATTGTAGATCCCATGAGCCCAGCAAGGCCTTATCTGAGGGAAAGTATCTCTGCCGTGCACTATTTAAGGAGATAAGAGAGGGCATAATGGAGCTCGGAGCTTGGGTGGTCTGTGTTGTGTGGTGTTATGGTGCGGCGCTTTCCCAGAACAAGTGGAAGTAACGCCATATGCATTGTGAAAATGGTTCATAATCGAAATGTGACCTCACAGGGTGGCTTTGATGTTGTGTAATTGAAATGCAATTAGTTAAATTGAGTGTTGCATCAGAGCATGAAGTCCGAGGGAAACTCTGGAATTTCAGATGATGTACAGGCCTACTGTGTGAAATATTTGATCACGTTCAAGTCATAAATGAAAAATAATTCCAACAGCTCTTACTTATATTTACAGATTTGACATCATTGGGTTTGTTTTTGTATATTAGAATGTGTTTTGCTTAATTTTCTCTTTTTCCATGTAAAAAAAGTAACATGGTGTACATTTTTATTAGGATTTACCGTAGACACCTACTTAAATCTATCTATCTATCTATCTATCTATCTATCTATCTATCTATCTATCTATCTATCTATCTATCTATCTATCTATCTATCTATCTATCTATCTATCTATCTATCTATCTATCTATCTATCTATCTATCTATCTATCTATCTATCTAAATATATATCACTATCTATCTATTTATTTGTCTGTCTGTCTGTCTGTCTGTCTGTTTGTCTGTCTATCTAAATCGTCACCTTGGAATTATAAGGTTCTATCTGCGTTCTGAATGATTTTGAGATATTGAGCTTCAAAGTTTTTGCATTCCATAGCAAACAGTGCATGTGTAACATTTGTTTTTTAAATAAAACGTCTTAAAATGTAAACAACTTCTAAAAAAACATCACATAATGTAAATAAGTTGTCATTTAATAAGAATGTGTGAATAACTCAATTTTGACAAAAATGTCAGATAGAACCTTAAAATTCTAAGGTGAAGAAATATATATATATATATATATATATATATATATATATATATATATATATATATATATATATATATATATATATATATATATCACTCTATTTATTTTACTGTCTGTCTGTCTATATATCATCACCTTAGAATCATAAGATTCGATCTGTGTTCTAAATGATTTTGAGATATTGAGCTTCAAAGTTTTTGCATTCCATTTAGCAAACAATATGTGTGACAGTTCTCATACATTAACATGACCCTAAATGTACTCTAAATGTGAATTTTCAAAATTCTCTTTAATTCGCAAATTGGGGTAAAAAACACAGGGCAAATGCAGATAGAACATTCTAATTCTGAAAAGTCATTTTCCTCATGGAATTATAAGGTTCTGTCTTAACTGAAGCATTACTTTTCAATGAATACAATCAGTCTGCTTATTATTTAATAATAAAAAAACAAATTGGTGTTGTAACAATATGTTGATGCTTGAGAAAGTTACATTTTTTGCTTTCTATGACATTTATTTAATGTCTTAGGATGAATATTTATCTTGTTTAATTTAAGCATATAAGGCTGTGCTAAATATTTTGTCAAGTGCAGATGTTAATGTTATGTAATTAATATGGTAATATTTATTAAATTATATGCTTTTTTTTATAAATTATTTAATTATATTTATTGAATTATATGCCCCATGAATTAAATTAAGTATTTGCCCTTCAAGACTTAATATCAAATTTAAAGACTTTTAAAGAAAACAGACAATGATCAAATGAGTTTTTTAACAAAGTTTAATAAACACTGAAAGATGTTTCACTGATTATACAGTATATGTAATTATATAATTTCTTTAATAACTGTTTCTTTTTCAACAATGTAAATTTTAACATTTAATCTTAATGTCAAAAATGCTTCTAAATCATCCCATTTACACACATCTTTTCAATTTCAGGTTTCTTCTCAAATTTGAAAAGAATAAATTTTGTGTTTCTTTCTGGTCTTTCCCGTTGTCAACAGAGCAGTCTGGTGGAATGACAAAGAAAGCTCACAGAAAAAACCTTATAGAGCCAAGCTAGAGTTCCGCTTTGTAGATAAAACCTTTTTTGTTTTTTAAATAAAAAGTGTTAAAATGTAAACATTTGTCAGATAGAACCTTATAATTCTAAGTTGACGATATGTATCTATCTGCCTGTCTATCTGTCTATCTATCTATCTTATTTATCTGTCTATTTAAATATATATCGCTCTATCTATCTATTTGTCTGTCTGTCTATCCATCCATCCATCCATCCATCCATCCATCCATCCATCCATCTATCTATCTATCTATCTATCTATCTATCTATCTATCTATCTATCTATCTATCTATTTAAATATATATCGCTCTATCTATCTGTCTATCTATCTATCTATCTATCTATCTATCTATCTATCTATCTATCTATCTATCTATCTATCTATCTATCTGTCTATCTCTATCTATCTATCTATCTATCTATCTATCTATCTATCTATCTATCTATCTATCTGTCATCTTGTTTACATCATTAGTGTGGTTTTAAACAATACTTCAAGTTGATTAAAACGAAATGTGAGAAAATGTGCTTCGAAACATGTTAGCTGTCTTTCAGCCAGCAGTCAGCAGATATTTACCATTTTCTTGCAAACGCCAACAGCCAGGAGTTCAGCAGTATGATATTTTCCTCTGTCATTTGTATGCATTTACATTAAATAAACCAGAAACAGCATGTTCCTTAAAACTGCATTACAATTTTACCTTTGAGTGCATTGTGTCTGATATTGCATCTCTGAGATATGCAGTGTTAGCTTCCAAATCCAAGTCTTTGGGTCATGTTTCTGTCATGTGACTGGTCGTGTGGGCGGTGCTGCTGCGTCTAAACCGGAACTATTTTTCAGAAAGAAGCGTTGAATTTTCTCCTCATTGCTTTAAATAAAGTAAGTAATCGCGTTGTTTTTCTATCCCGCTAGAAAGAAGCGTTGTTGTTATTATGAGGTAAAATCCTTGTCTGAATTAATTCGTTATCATCGCCTTGCCGTTGCTGTCAGATTGTTTTTAGCTTTAGCCAGACTGCTATTGTCTCGTCTGTCAGCGCTCCTGTTGATCTTAAAGGTTAGTTTGATAAATTCACCATAATCATCATCTTGTGCAAAGCAAACACGCTTTGTATGTACTATTGTTTTAAAACAGCTAATATTTCATTCAACGGATAAACTGCTTCTGTTAACGCTCTCCGTCATCATAATGTTTACATACAACGTCAACGTTATAACAGTATAAATTCCTAATGCAGTTTTCATGCATAATGATTTTAACGAGGTAGGAATGCATATAGATCAAATTCGACTTGACTGGAGCCTGATAACTTGATTTTATTATGTGTAATCAGTATCATTTGTTTCATTTAGTGACAGATGTAACATCTTGTTTTGTTTTGGGGTCTAAAAACAAAATGAGCATTCAGACATGATCTGTTTTTGCTTTTCTTCCGTCTCATCTTCAATTTTCTTTTAAATGAGTGTCAGTGTTAAATAATAGCAGCAACTTAAAATGCAACCCAGTCTTCATTCCTTTTATTTCTTTTGATGCTCGATATAACTGCAGCTGAAATCATGATGTAAATTAAAATCAGGTCATGGTTAACTCTCAGTGATGGTACTAATGAATTGTTCGTTTTTTATTCGTTTACTATTAAAAGCATATTTTCTGTTTTGTGCTTTTGTTGTTCATCAGCTTTGACTTTACTGCCTGACACTGCAGATTGAGGTAAAGTTGGTTTTATATTCGCACATTCATTCAAGCTTGTGACTTGCTCCCTATATTGTTTACTATGGTTCTTTGAATATTTAAAATCTATATTTAAATAGTAGAATATTCAAAAATCTGGCATATCTAATCCTGCATGTGACTATTGTGGATACACACATTGTGATGTTGATGCTCAAACAATATATTGTAATTTGTTCAGCCCTAATTCAGATTAAAATCACATGGAAATGTGTCCTTAAAACAACATTAGCACTATTTAATTGTCTGTGAACAATGTACTTCAGGGGTGTCCAAACTCGGTCCTGGAGGGCCGGTGTCCTGCATATTTTAGTTCCAACCCCAATTAAATACACCTGAACCAGCTAATCAAGCTCTTTCTAGGTGTACTAGAAACTTCCAGGCAGGTGTGTTGAAGAAAGTTGGAGCTAAACTATGCAGGACACTGGCCCTTCAGTACCGAGTTTGGACACCCTTGATGTACTTTGATAGTCGTTGGCTGCTAATACGATTTCACTATTTAAAATGAGCAAATAACACTTTTCTGAAATTATATTATTAAGGAGAAATGTGTGCGAATGTGTCATACACTGCAGAACTGTGTGTTGCATACACAAACGGGTAGTAAACAAAAACAAAACAACTTAGTTTAGGGCTGCACAATATATCGTTTCAGCATTGATATCGCAATGTGTGCATTCGCAATAGTCACATCGCAGCTTCTGCAATGCAGAGTTGGGAGTATTATTGTTGATCAGCAATGAAGAATGTACAGCGTTTACATTATACATTACATTTGATTATTCAATAGGGGGCAGCACGGTCGCCTCACAGCAAGAAAGTCGCTGGTTCGAGCCTCTGCTGGGTCAGTTGGCATTTCTGTGTGGAGTTTGCATGTTTTTCCTGTATTGGCATCGGTTTCCTCAAGGTGCTCCAGTTTCCCCCACAAGTCCAAAGACATGCGGTATAGATGAATTGATTAAGCTAAATTGTCCGTAGTGTATGAGTGTGATTGTAAGAGTGTATGGGTGTCTCCTGGTGTTGGGTTGCAGCTGGAAGGGCATCCGCTGCATAAAACATATGTTGGATAAGATGGTGGTTCATTCAGCTGTGGCGACCCTAGATTAATAAAGGGACTAAGCCGGAAAGAAAATGAATGAATGAATGATTCAATAGGGGCAGGACAAATTAGCGATATGCATGAGGTGGCACTTCTCGTTATATATACAGTATATTATTCTCATATATCAATGTTGCGTTTTTCCCTTCAATTACAAATATCATGACATATTGTGGATGTTTTATTTGTGATATATCGCCGATATCGTGATCTATCATTACCGGGGGCAAAATGATTTCATTCCAAACAGAGCTAGTAAAGTTATCTGCCAAAATTGTATTCATAATGCAATATAAATCGCAGTAAAATAAAATATCGCAATGTCATATTTTCTCAATTTTGTGCAGCCGTACTGTAAAGTCTTAAAAAGCACCAGCTATAATTATTTATATATTTCTTTTTGTAATTGTCAAAATTCAGTCAGTCAGTATGATGCTCTCAAGCTGAATGTTTTGTTTAGGCTCCAGCCATTATATCTGGTGGATGAGAAGTGTTGAATTGTCCTGCCGAGTGAGTGTGTGCTGTAGGTCGGAGGTCACTGTGTTTATGGAGGGGGCTGAGTGTTGATAGGAGGGTCGCTGGTAATTTGTCTGAGACAAGCTCTTTATTCCATAGAGACTCTCAGGTGTCAGTCATTTAAGCAGTCAATCACTCCCTAATGCTAAATGCCACACAGTAAGAGTGTTTGTTTTTGACTTTGACTATTTTCACTTCCAAAACATATTATTTTGTTGTAACTGAACAGTAGATCCCCTTTTTTCTCTGTTTTATTTTTTTTGAAAGATACGTTGATGATTCCGAGCTGACATTTGTAATAAACAAATAAATAATTTCATAGAAAACATAGCTTTTTATGTGATTTTAATAAAACTTCTTGAAATATGATTTTTAGGTGTTTGCGCTGACAAACAAAACAAAAAAATGCTGAAGAAGAACTTGTTAATGTGGGACCAGATGGCCCAGTTAAAGTTATTTACATTTTCTAGTTATTTACTTATTCTAGTCATTTAAGCATTTATTATAAAGGTAAAATGAATCAAAAAGTTTGTATTTTCATAGTTTTACCATTGCCATTGTGAAATATTTTGTAAGGTAAGAGTTTGAACATTTTTTGCTTTGATGAGAATTTTTATCTATAAGTTTATCTGTCGATTGGAGAATTTTCAGAATATCATTTTAATGTGTTGATAAATCCTAGGCCTACTGAGGTGCATTGTCAGTCTCCTTCGATAAAATATTGGCTTGTCTTTTTTAATGTATACTGTGTTGTTTAGTCTGTCTTTTGTACTATTGGACCTATGTGTCTGAAAATAAAGAGTGTTATTATAGGTAAAATAGAAAAACATAGCAGTTCTCTATGTGTATTGTGAAATATGCTGTTATAATGTGTAATTATATAGTTATATATGTAATATACATCTGTTTGTATAAGTTAAAATATAACCCTTTCTTATTTCTTTCTTTTCATTTTTTGTTCTATGAAGTAATAAAAAAAAAACTCTTATGGTATTAATAGGGTTTCTTTATTTTCCAAACTATCCACTCGCACCCTAAACATAAAAAAATGATTTTTCAAATTAGAAATTCTCATATCATATGAGATCTTTCAAATCCATCTATTATCTATTATATCCTTTCTTTCTTTCATTTTCTTTTAAAAATGTCATTGTCGTCTTATTGATCTTATTCTGCAATGTGGAAGTGCGCTCATTTTTCTGATTATCTTTAGAACTTTCAATTTAGTTGCCTATGGGAGAAATGACTTGGAAAAATAAATGGCAGAAAACTGTCAAACTACTTGTTCTACAAACAAATGTGTTCATGCCTATATGTAAAATGTAAAATAATCTAATAAGAAAATATCAGTTTGCAACATCAAGATGCTTAAACAGCTATTTTAATGCCTAAAAATCAATGGAAGTGAATGAGACTGCAAGTCTCAAGCCAAAAAGATTTCAATGGCTGCGCCTGCTCGTACATGAAGAATAAGGTCAATGATATTTTCTTCTATTTTTTATTAAAATAATGCCCTCCTCTCTTCCCCAAAAAAATAACAACATGTATTTTAAATCCAACTAAAATATTTACATAATAAAAGTGGTTTATTCAAGAATATTTGAACTAGGCATGGGACGATAAGCGTTTTCAAGGTATACCGCGGTTTGGAAAAGTCAGCTCCTATGGTATGTGTAAGATTTTTTTATTTACGTTTTTTTTTTTTATTATTATTTTTTTCATTTTAGTTTTTTAGGACAACAGTATCTCCAGCAAAAAAATATCTAAAGATGCCATTTTAAATTGTAAAGAAATCTGTGTTTTGAAACTAATGAAGACAGCAGAAGTCAATGATAAATTTTAATTATTTAGCCTGACATGTTTACTGCTCCAAAATATTTTAAATGTCTCAACATAAAATATATTGTGTTCATATTGTGTTTTACCCAGACATTTAAAAAGAATATATTTTAGAGCAGTAACCACAATACAGTGAAACCATGATATTTTTATCCAAGGTTATCATATCGTCAGGATCTTATACCGGCCCATGCCTTGAAATTATTTACTTGAATAATATAATAATAATAATAATTTAAAATATGTGCAAAAAAGACAAAACAATAACAACAACAAATATCTAATTTCTCAAAGTGCTGACATCGCTGCAGTGAATGTATATGTCTGAGTACACTGATAGACTGAGTTTACATTATTAGTTGCGGCGGGACGTCTTCTCAGTCTGCACTGTGGACTCTGTGGTCTGCTGTAGAAGTCAACCATCACCATGTCCCCCTTTATCTCTCTCTCTGGCCCATACCAGAGACCACACAGACACAGAAACACACCCTCTCAGACCACACAGAGACAGCCACGGGGTCATGCACGCAAAGCGCCCTAGAGCTGTCAGTCTTGAGCTCCATCTGAGTGTTTGTAAATGAGAGAACGTTTGTGACGGTGAAAAAGCCGATTTCTGAACTACCATACTAGTAATATTGTACGTAAGGGCTGCACGCTTCTAGATAAACTGAGAAGAATCTATTTTTGTTTGTTTGATATAGAGAGATCATGGGTCTTCCATGATTTTGAATACACTGTAAATAAAATCTTATTGCTTTAAAATAGTTTCGTTGAACATTTTCTAGTCATCTCAAACTAATCAGACTGACTAAAAATATGAAGTTAAACTTATTGTCTTATTGAAATAAGTTGAAGTAACAAAACATCATTGTCATACAATTTTTAACAGACGTTAGGGCAAAAAAGAAATTGTGTTGATTTTAATTTGCTGCAGTCTGTTTTAATAAAATATATTATTTTATAAGTAAATTAAATTTTTTAAACACTCAGTTCAGTTCTTCTCAAACTCTTTCATGAAGACAGAAGAAGCTCTTGTCAGAATCTCTATTCAGTGAAAAATACAATTTAATAGTCGCTTGTTGTTATTTATTGTAACAATGTAAATGCTACTGTCTCAGAAATAAAGGTAAAGTGCTGTCACTGGGGTGGTACCTTCTCACAAGGTACATATCTGTTCTTAAAGGTTTCATATAGATACCTCAAAGCTATTAGTACCTAAAAAAGTGGTACAATTTGTACTTTTAGGTATTAAAATGTACCCTTGAGGTTTTAATGAGGACACTTTAGTTACAAATGTATACCTTTTGAAAAGGGACCACTGCAGTTGCTGCTCTTTTATCTTTATTTCTGAGAGTGTAGCAACATTCTTTTAAACTTGCTTTTAAATGCTGGTTGATTGCTATTGTAGACATCAGTGCTTATATCCCAACAATAAACTATTATTATCCCAGTACTTAGAGCTAAATACTAAAAAAATAGTAATAGTAGTAATAGTAGTAATGGTTTAGTAATAGTAATAATATTACTAAATAACAATACTGGTTGAAAAGATCAAAGACTGAAGCTTTCTTAACCATACATGATGACTGCTTTTTCTGGGTAACTCATCTTAAACAAAACACTTTGTCTCATTTAGGTGTGTGAAGGATGTCTCGGGCCCGCCAGCCTCCCTTGGTGACGGGTATCTCACCCAATGAGGGTGCGCCTTGGACCAAAGTTACCATTCGAGGGGAGAACCTGGGCACTGGACCCAATGATCTGATTGGTAATATACATGCACATGATAATATACATGCACAATTGCAAGTAACAGATACACAAACCCTTGAAAAAAATGAACATTGAACTTTTTTATGCCGGTAAGATTTATTTAAATAAAGAAATTACTACTTTTTTCAGGAAAGACCCATTAAATTGACGACAAATGGCAGAAAATTTTTAAGATAAATAAATACATATTTCTGATAAATGCTTTTTGTTTAAACATTTAAAAAAATCCTGACAAAAATCAAAGCCTTTTTCAACATAATTATTCAAATTTTATTGTAAGCACTAAATCGTATTACATGTGACAATGAAGAGTAAGCATAACCATGCTGAAAATTCAGTTTTGGCATCACATGAATAAATTGAAATTCAATAGAAAATATTTTCTTTTATGTAATTATTAATTATTTATTTTATTTTATTTTAATTAAGCAGCAATAAAATATGGCCATGCAATTTGGTCGCAATTACCTGACCTGAACAACAACACACATGAAGTTGCAATGCCATATTTTATTGCTGCTATATATAATATAATATCATATAATATCATATCATATCATATCATATCATATAATATAATATAATATAATATAATATAATATAAAATAGTATAATATAATATAATATAATTAATATAATATGATATAATCATAGCTTGCTTGTTTTACTTAATTGCGTCCATTTAAGTGTGCATTACTGTAAGAGCTGTAGTTTAAACCACACACTTTCCAATGCTGTTTTTGTAAATGTTTCCATATAGACTTGGGGAAACACAGACTCATCAAACTTTGTTAATAATGACGGAATTTGTTTTGCTAACAATTATTTTGGGAAACGCACCCCAGAGCTACGAAAAGAAATCTGATTAAATGGCTTGATTGGCTCTGGATGGTCAGATGGCATCAGATCAGCACATTAAGTGGGATTATATATTGGACATGAGATGAGCCAGAATTGTCTGTTTAATTGACTTCATGTGGTCTTCGTTAATCTCCCACACCGCAGGTCTGTCCATCTGTGGTCATAACTGTTTGCTGACAGCAGAATGGATGTCTGCTAGTAAGATAGTGTGTCGAGTGGGTCCTGCTAAAGATGACAAAGGCGAGATCATCGTCACCACCAAAAGCGGAGGCAGAGGAACGTCCACCGTCTCCTTCAAACTGCTCAAACCGGAGAGAATTGGTGAGCACAAACTCTCAGTGCCCTCAAACACACATGTACACACTTGCATATTTAGCCTGTTAATCTTAAACTGTTTGTTCCTAATGCTAGTTTGTAATGGGCCAGTATAAGATTCTGACAGTATGATATCCTTGGATAAAAATATCAGTTTCACAGTGTCACAGTATTGTGACTATTGCTCTAAAATAAGTTCTTTTTAAATGTCTGGGTAAAAAACAACAACTTTTTGTTGGATATAAAGGAAACCACTGCACTGTTTAGGTCCATGCTTGGATGTTAGTGCATAGGCGATTTGATTTTCAAATATTAGCTGAATCATGGGCTAGGCAGTAGCTTTTGATGTGGATGCTCCTTTGCTGCTGGAGATACTGTTGTCCTAAATAAATAAATAAAATAGTCTTTGACAGCGCACGCAAAAAAATGTAAATTACATATACAACAGGAATGGTGTAGCAGAAAATTTTAGTGGTTTTATAACATTGACTGTTTCAAACCGGATTTCGACCCATACCTAGTTGTAACTGTCAAGGATATTATAGTTTTGCTTTTTTTAAATAAATTTTTATTTCGATACACGTTATCTCAATAAATTTGCTGAACATTTCAGTTTAGTTTTAGTTTTAGTTAAATTTATTAATGGTTTGTTGTGTTTAGTTTAGTTTTAATTTGTGAGCACGTTTCTATTTAGTATTTATATATTTAGTTTACATTATTGTTATATTTAGTTTGAGTTTTATTTGATTTAGTTATCAGAGCACATCCACTGTTGACCCCAGCAAAGTTTAGCGTTTACGCAGCTCACATTAATTCATGCGCAAACCTTTTAGTAATAAAAATAAAATAATTGTTAGAACAAACTAATTTGAACAATCCAAAACCATACAAATGCAACGAATAAAAGTAAAAAATAAAAAGAATTCTTTTTATTAAAGATCATACTGTATAGTTAATCATGCCTAGTTTACGTTTTATGACAAATGAAGAAAAGATAATTGTTGAAAAGATGTTTTTGTATATAATCTTGCTCTTGACTGATGTGTTTGGCTGTAAAAGCGCCATCTACAGGTACTTTCATTTTTAACAGTCACAAGTCAGATTTTCTGCCACAGAGCGAGTGCTTATAAATTCTGAAAACGATTGTTTCATTTAGCTAATTATTATTTTATTTCAGTTAGTTTTTCAGTGACTGTTGTTAGTTTCGTTTCGTTTTAGTTGTTCACTTGTTATGATTTTTTTTTTTCATTTTATTTCAGTTAACGAAAATGTTTTTTGACCAATAGATTTAGTCTTAGTTTTAGTTTTGATTTATTAAAAAAACCTTGGCAGCAGTACAGTTATTCTCTTTTTGGTTTACATATTTACAAACAAATGCTATTTGATAGGAAATTAAATTGATAGGAAATTCAAAAATAAATCATTTAAAATTTTAATATAATAGTACATTCGGTCATGAAGTCACATATGCAAAGGTTAAATTGCACTATATCTTTAATGAATTATGACTAGCTAAATAATTAAATAATCAACTTCTAGTGTGCAAAACTGCCTTATGTTTCATTTACATTTTTGCATTTTGTAAAATTTATTTTATTTTTAGTTTTTTGGTCACACTACAAGGTTTCACTAGTTTATGTTAGTTGATCTATATAATAATGAACAATACTTGTACATTATTAATCATATAGTTCAACATTTACTACTGCAATATTAAAATGCAAAATTATGCTTGTCAACATCAGTTAATCCACTTTGAGTTGTGGAAAACTTTATTTCCATTAACTAATGTTAACAAAGATCAATAAATACAGTGAAAAAAATAAATTGTTCATTGTTCTTGTTAGCAAATTCATCAACTAACATTAACTAATGCAACCTTATTGTAATGTGCTATAAGTTTTTCTCTTATGCTGTTTCGAAAATGTACTGAACCATGATTTTACACCAAAATGCATAACAAACTGTCATTTTTGGTTGGCATTACACACCTACTTGATACACTTGAAAATATTTTTTTTGCATTATCTGCACAATGTTGTGGATGTAAACATGCTCAATTTTCCTCCTAGGCAAAATAATTCAGTTTAATTGATCGCACACCCTCTTTTAAATACACACACACAGTCTTTGAAGATGGCAGTAGATTTAAAGTGCCCGACGCATGAGAACGCTCATGTTTCTGTGTGTTTAGGCATTCTGGATCAGTCTGCGGTCTGGGTTGATGAGTTGAATTACTATGACATGAGGACCGATCGGAACAAAGGAATCTCTCCTCTCTCTCTGAGGCCGGCAAACCCTTTGGGCATTGACATAGACAGGTACAGAAATGTTCACAAGCAAATTTGTGTTGTCCTCTTATGAACTTACATTGCATTTAAACATACAACTATGCCCACACATCGCTGTACTCAGCTTACACACACACACACACACACACACACACACACACACACACACACACACACACACACACACATGTGCTTCATTTCTGACTGTCTGATTAAAACACACTCTCACAAAAACCAAAACAAATGCATTTCCACACACACTTCACCCCAAAAGCACTGCTCTGTGTTTATAGAAGTGGACTGCTGTGTTTATAAGGAAGAAGGTTCAGCAGAAAGTAGAAACAGCCCATTGTGTGTATGTCTTCTACCTGGGTGATGTCATTGGTTCAACATTTCCTTCGATAGGAAGTGAAACTCTTCCTTTCCCTGACCTCCGCAGCACCGCTGACCTTTTACTTAGTTATATCTATATATGAAGAGTTCAGATGCAAAATCCTCTAAATCCATCAGACCTCTTTTCTTGTAAACGAGCATTTTCTATCAGGCTCCTCTGATTAGGTTCAGAAGTTTCATTTTATATGCAATGAAGAGGTTATTAGCTTGTAAATAAAATACCTTTTTTTTTTCAAAAATGTCACTTTAGACAATTCTTTGTTTTTTAACAAGGTAGATTTGCTTTTGCATCCAAACTCTTCATATTCAGATCAAAAGTCTGGAGTCTGTTTAATATTTAAAAAATAAAATTTAAATGCTCATTATGCTTATCAAGGCTTCATATATTTGATCTCATCAACAATAATTTGTGGAAAACAGTTATTTATTTTAGTTATTATCAACTGCAAAAATGCTTTTCTTACTTAGATTTTTTGTCTTATTTCTTATCCAAATACCAAACAATTCGTAAATCAAGAAGCGTTTTCTAGACAAGCAGTCTTCAGTGCTTCCCACAGGTTTGAAATATACTTGCAGTGGTAAATGGACAACTACATGCGACAAACAAAAAAAAAATGTTTGTTTATTTACTGTTTGTTTTATTTTTATTGTTATTTTATTCTCTCTTTCTCTCTCTCAAGTTCAGGTTGCTTTATTGGCATGACATTTTGTACAGTATTGCAAAAGCATTTTAGATATGTATAAAATAGACTATGTAAAATATTAACCATCAAATTAGTAAAATATACAGCAAATGAGAAATAAATGACAGAAAAAAGGAATAAAAACAGACGTAGCAAACTTACTAATTTTTTTCGGAAACATTTGGTAGGATAGTCTCGGTTGTGATTGGGGACGAAAGAGTGAGACACAAAGGTTACACAGATACATAGCTTGTCTACGACCCGTAAGTATTTATTCAGAGATTGGTGTTAAAAGGTAATATGTACGGAACATTGTTGTGTACAGAATATGGTTAGTCTACTTTAAACTCTTACACAATCACACACTTTAAAAAACACAATCAACTGTAGCTCCTGGTTAACTGTAATCGTTATTCAACGTTGTAGATCCTGCGATGTGACTATTGCAGATGCGCATATTGCGTTATCAGTGCTGAAACGATATATTGTGCAGTATTTGCTCATAAAACAAACTTGATTAATCAATTGCGACTTTGAAAAAATAATAACATTGTCTATGAGTAATATGAATTCCATCTGTGTATTCTGTACCACATCATAAGACACAGTGACTTATGTAATGCTGTTTGTATATGAAAAGGCTGTCTGCTTTTGCCCTGTGGTCTACACAGCATTGTGGAGCAGATGCTCTGTGATTTCAGTGTGTGTGTACTGTATGTGTGTGTCTTCTGTTCATCAGAGGCAAGGTTCCTCTGAAGGATCTGGAGAACATGTTTCCTGGAATGAGCGGCGATTTCACCAGTGAGAATTTCTCTGCCACCTGGTACCTGATTGAGAACCATTCATCGACCAGGTCGGTCTGCATACCATTCATCCTTCTGTTAGTCAGCCCAAATAGATGTATGTGTGATGTGATTGCTTGTGTTTGGTGCTGTTGTAGTTTCGAGCATCTGCGTGCGGGAGTGGGGAATCTGAAGAAACAGGCCAGTAAGAAGAACGAGGGCAGTCTGGCGTACGTGAAAGGAGGTCTCAGCACTTTCTTTGAGGCTCAGGATGCTCTTGCAGGTATTTGTTGATGGTGATGTGAGTAATCGATTAAAAAATGACATGAAATTTCATACGTTTACAAAAATGAAACAGAGCATTTAGTGGGAATGTGTAGGGATATTTAGGAGGGATATTTATGATTGTGCTTGGGAAGATTTTGTTAGAATTTTTTATTTTAAAATGCATTTATCTTGGAAATGGGATATTGCAATGATCATGGGAAGTCCAGGATTTCATTTGAGCCATAAAGAGTAGAGTAAAAAAAATTGAATTGGGAAAAGTGATGTTTTCTTTGTAAGTATGGGCTGTACAGCAGTGACTTCGAGGCCTTCCACTGTCAGTTTCAGTATTTGAAGGTATCAATATTAGATTAGATTAGATTAAATTAGATTAGATTCATCTTTATTTTCATTACACATGTACAAGTACAAGGCAACGAAATGCAGTAAAAATATGTATCATCTGCGGCTTTGTTTGTGGTACTTAATGACAAAGCAGCAACATTTTCTATGAAATGCAAGAGTGGACATGTATTTAAACAATTAAATAAATAAATGAAAATTACATTTCAGAATAACTAAATGTTTTTTCATAGTTTGCACATTTTATTATCGATGAACTTTATTTTTATTTATTTTTTGTCATTTGTTTTTTTGTTAAAAAAAAAAAAAAAAAAAAAAAAAAGGTGTGAAATAGTAATTTCTACCCAATGACATGTTTAGGGTTTGATATAAATAGAAATAATAGATATTAATGTAATTTATCATGATTTTTTGTTAGGGATTTTTATCATTTCTATGACTTTTCCAGGAATCAAAATCCCACTTATATATTCAGTTTGTTCAAAAAATGTTAAATGAAATGACAGCAAATTAATGTAAGAAATTATATCATGATTGTCTCTTATTTTTATTAATTAAGAAACATTTTTATTGGACTGTCTTGCTTTTCATGTTTGTAGATTTCTTTTTTTTTTTATAAATTACTCACTTAAAGAATTGTTTCTTAGATTTTTGCCAGAAAGTTTTGTAGAATTTTTAATCCTATATAAATGTAAAAAGTCTAATCTAACACGACTTGTGTTTGTTTGTTAGTTTGAATGCTTTTTATTGTAGTTATTATATTTGTAGAATTCTGAATAATTTTTTTGCCAATTAAGCTGACATTGCATTAAAAAAAAGATACAATATGACACAGTATGATACAAAACTATGCGATGCGATATGATGTATGATATGATACGATACATAAAATTAGTTAGAGTCATCTTGTAGTCCCCTTGGAAGTTAGCTGAGGCTTTTTTTCTGTCCAGAGAAAAATGTACAATAGTTATTGTGAAAAAAGCTCTAATTAACAGATATATTTAGATATTCATTAAAAATTGGGAAATTAAATTACATTTGCATAGCCTATTTTAGACTTTTTTTATATACTGTTTTGGCACAATTGATTATCCCTACATAAAGACAAATGCAACTCTAAAACGTCCCATTAAAATGTGTCCCATTAAACATCAAAGAAAGTTTTTAGCAAAATATGTCAGCTTATTTATTGAGCAGTAGACAATACAAATGTTAGATTTTACCAAATCAGATGCTTGGCCTTTTCATTCAATTTGTTCCTCTTCACGCGTCACTGTTCACAGGTGTATGTGTCCTCGAACTGCCCTGATCAGAGGTCAGTGTCACAGTGCACACTCTATTTTAAAATCTGTCTGTGTGTACAGGACTGGTCTGGGGTCACTTGTCTTGAGAAAAACAGAGCAGCTATTCTTAGCTCTGTGTGTCTGTTTGATTGACAGGCGCTGGGACGGATAACAAGGCGTGGTTGTCATAATGTTTAGATGAGGTTGTAATAAGGTTGTCATTGTGCTGAGAGGAAACGAGAGAGCAGCAAACGGAAGCTGCGCTGATTCCCAGAGAAGACTCCCAAAACTTAGCCGCTAGAAGTCAAAACATACTTTTAGAGACAGAGGAAGCCAAGCGCACAGGAGGTTAGCCATGACGTCGTTGTGTACTGAAGTCTCCACAATCCAGATGTGGACAGGGGAAATAGACTTTTAGGTTTTGTGTGTCAAGGTTTATCTTCCAATCTAAAGATGTGCTTTATGTATATATACGGCATGTACATTACTGGTCAAAAGAAAGTCTTTTCCTCTCCAACACTGCAATAATGTGATCAGAAATACTATAAATACATAATGGTGAAATATTATTTACATTTAAAATAACTTTTCGATTATCATATATTTTAGATTGTAATATGTCCCTGTGATTCATAGGTGAATTAACTCCAGTTTTCAGTGTCACAATCTTTAGGAAATCATTCTAATACTCTGATTTGCTTTTTATTGGGACTCAGACATTAATAATAATAATTCTTATTTTATTGTTTGATTCCTATAATTATAATAAATTCTTATGATTCTTATACTCTTAAAGAATACTTATGAGTCTTATAATTAACGTTAAAAAGCACTTATTTAATATATATTTATTTTTACTTTATAAATGTCTTAAATGGTACTTTTTAATGGTATTTCTACAAAAATATGAAGCATTTTTTAACACTGATAATGATAAATTCTTCTTGAGTGTCAGATCATCATATAAGATCATCATATTAAATGATTTATAAAGGATCATGTTACATTGAAATTAATGGAGTAATTATGCTGAAAAATCAGATTAAATCACAGGATTAAATTACATTTTAAACTGTATTCAAAAACAAATCAGAAATTTTTAATTGTAATAATATTTCAGTTTTACAGCTTAAACGAAGCCTTGCTGAGTAAAATAGACTTCTTAAAAAGCATCAAAAATATCTTACTGATCCCAAACTTTTGACTTTTGTTAGTGTAATTGTGCTTTAGACTGACCACCAGTTTCAAATTAATTTTTATAATGTAATATATTCATGCTTATCTTATGGTGTCACACAAGCCTTACATATCATTTAAGAGGTCTTAAATGATAGTTGTGGAACAACAACACTATTTATATACATATCGTCACCTTGTAATTAATATTTTTTCTTGTTCGAATTAAGCATACAAGGCTGTGTTAAATAGTTTGTCCAGTGCAGATGTTAATTTTATGTAATTAATATGTACTATTTACTAAAATATATATATTTTTTATGAATTATTGAATTATATTGCACCATGAATTAAATTAGGTGTTTTCCCTTCAAGGCTTAATATCAAATTTAAAGACTTTAAAAGAAAACAGACAATGATCAAATGAGTTGTTTAACAAACACTGAAAAATGTTTCACTGACTATATATACACAAATAAAAATATTTCACATTTAATATATACATTTTTTTAATAACTGTTTCTTTTTCAACAATGTAAAATTTAATATTTCATCTCAATGTCAAAAAATCCTTCTAAATAATCACATTTACACACCTTTTCAGTTGCAGGTTTTGTCTCAATTTTGTGTGCTGCAGCATTGTTTAGTTGACTCTGATTTTGTGTTTCTTTCTGGTCTTTCCTGCTGTAAACTCATGAAAAAAACAAAAAAAGATGATCCTGATTGGTCCTCGTGTGTGCATTCGAAATGCTGATTGGCTCACAGAAAAAAAACCTTATACTGTAGAGCCAAGCTAGAGTTGGACTTATACAAAAACATCACATTTTGTAAATAAGTTGTCATTTAGTAAGAATATGTGAATAACTGTCAGATAGAACCTTATAATTCTAAGGTGACTATATACACTTATTTATTTAACAACATACTTAGTTTACATTTCTATTTTCACATAATAAAGATATATAATATTATATATATATATATATATATATATATATATATATATATATATATATATATATATATATATATATATATATATATATATATATATATATATATATATATATATATAGCAATATTTCTGTACATACATTGTCAAATTGTATATTTTGTATTCTTGATTTACTTATTTTTTTAATTCTGTCCCATCACTGTCATTTTGTTACACTGTGAATACTTCTGCCCCAAAAACAAATTCCTCGTATGTGCAAACCAAACATATCTGGCAATAAATCTCCTTCTGATTCAGATTCTTACAACATTTAGAGTGGAAAAACAGGAATCATCATCATGATAGCCTAATGTGATTATTGAACTTCAAAAGGCTGTGACTGAATGTAATAAATGTGAGTACGTGTTCAAAGTCAAACCATCGCCATAACGTGCTGTGCCGGCTTGTGGTTTCAGAGCACTTCGCAATCAATGAATACCGCACATTTATGGCAAGTGGTTGCTTATGGTCTAATGTTGATGACTTACGACAGTGTTTACATTATGCTGTTTATACTGTACAATGTTGTAGAAGGATGTAAGGGTGCATTATTCTCATCTGAGCAGCTGGGAGTAGTAAACCATAGACATTTCAAAATAAGAGTGTGCTTTGAGTTTACAATTAAAAGTCATCGTTCTTTTCTTTATTATTATTTTATTTTTGGTTGCATTTGCTGTCTAAAGTTATTTTTGCCCTTTGTATGTTGGCTAAAAACATGTCAAGATTTGTGACTTTCATGTACAAAATAATGCATTACTTAGAAAATATGTAAAGTCAAGTTGGAAATTATTCATACCTCTGGCAAATTCTGACTTAAAGTTACTTTTATTTACCCAGCAAGTTTTTTTTTTAGACTGGAAATGGTACAGGCTAATAAGTATAATATAACAAGTATAATAAGATGATGTACAAGAAGCATTATTGGAGGAAAGAAATACTTCTTTAACTAAATTATTTCTTTAAGTAACTTTAAGTCACAGTTTGCCAGGTGTATGAATAATTTCGGGCTTGACTGAACATCCTTGACGTTTAATATTTTGTCTTTCATTGATATTTGGCTGCAAAACAACCACTATATCTGCATTTCTGATTTTTTTAAAACATTGTGTTTAAAAGTGTAATAGAAAGTCCAAAAATAAGCATTAATTTAAAATATAAACATAAATAAATAAGATATTAAGAAAGATATTTGTTTATTATAAAAACAAATAATGACTGCAAACCTTTGAATAGTGCTATAAACACTCTTTTTTCCCTCTCTGGTTCATTTTAATGGTCTAGCAATCCATCAGAAGCTTGAATCGGATGGCACAGAGAAGGTGGAGGGCTCTATGACCCAGCGGCTGGAGACCATCCTCAACAGTAAGACATAAGACCAAACACATGCTCTGAATCGCACACAGTTCCACAAAGCGGCTAAATTTAGGGTCAGTCTTGCGTATGCGTTCTCCTTAGACCATCAAAGCCACACATTTCACGCAGACCTGGCTGTGTTTCTGCGTGTGTTCAAAACCACTCATATCCCAATCATATCTCCATGTCAATTCTCTCATGTGACGGTAGGTCAATAAACACGCTGGTTTCCTGTGGGCCGCACAAATAAACCAGTCACACACTGACATGCTTTCATCGCCGACCCCTTCTCTTTCTCCTCACCACCCGTTTTTACATGTACATTTAGATGTATGTTCTTACCAGAGCCACTTATTGCTTTTAACCCTCTCAGCCAATCACAAGCTGACTACTCAAGACGTTTTATAGTGGCCAGAAGGCTGGATCTTATTAAATCTGACCAAGGGAATCCAGAATAGCTTCGACCACCCAAGACGAGGGAGATCTTGAATTTATTTGAAGCTGAGCGAGGATGATTAAAACCCTTTTTATCAGCTGTTGCCCTTCTACACGCTTTTCTCATCTCTTTCCATTTGCTCATTCCTCGCAGGAGCAAGTGAAACTGCTGACACTCTGTTTCAAGAAGTGCTGGGCAGAAAGGACAAGGCCGATTCCACACGCAACGCTCTCAACGTTCTCCAGAGATTCAAGTTTCTCTTTAACCTGCCGCTCAACATTGAACGCAATATTCAGAAGGTGGCATCACACACACACACACACACACACACACACACACACACACACACACACACACACACACACACATATCATTTCATTGGAACTTGGATATAACAACTTTTATACTGTACATTTTATAAAGCAGTATATTTTACCCCTAATCGCATCTCTTAGAGCCTGGTCCAGATTTTTGCATAGGCATTCTTGGCACGGACAGATAAAAAATATAAAAGAAAATATATATATTATTATTATTAATATTTTCTTGTAATACTAATACACTTTAAGACAATTACTATAATAAAGATCAAAATATTGAACATCATGTTCATCTGGGGGGTGCGGGTGTAGGCAGTGTGCGAATTATACATTGACGATCAGGGGTGTCAACTTTTTCAGTAATATTTTTTTGTGCAATACATGCTTCAGTGAATCAAATTACATGACATCTATATAATTAATGCAACATACTTATTTTTCAGTGTTTTGTGGGATAGTTTGTGTATTCTGATGTATACAATATCCTGTGATTAGCCATTTCAGAGGTCAAACTACAAACAACACATCTAATTTTACTGTACTTTTAGGCTATATGTAGAAACAAACACCTATTTTACAAGAAAAGTGTTTTGTGAACACTCACCATGTCTATCGGCTTAGATTAATTGACGCAGTTATGCATTCACAATGGTATAATCCATTATCTATTATTTAATTAGTAATGTTGATATTTAAGATGCAGATTAGAGCAAACTATTTCTGATCCCCTTCATACATGTTGTTTTCAGGCCCTTTAGAGGGGATCAAGGGGGGTCAATCCCCCTTAAAACTCCTCTGTAATTCGCACCTTGGGTGTAGGGTCACAAAATAAATCTATCCCTGCTTACAGCAAACCTAATGCATACATTTTCAACAACAAAAAAATCTCAATACATTTTCAACAAAAACTTTGATTGATTTATCGTCTTACTTCAAAAATGTTTCCATGACATTAAAAAAAATCTCCCTACACCACTTTTGCAAAATTAGAGGTTGCATTTTTGTCTGTGCAAAAATGAATACTTAAAACACTTTTGGTTCAGCAAGGGTGAACCAAATTGATCAAAAGTGACCATAAAGTGTTTTCTATGTATGTGTATATTTCTATATTTAAAGCCTTATTGAAATGCATCACAGATTACACTAAAATAGATTTCACATTAATTGATAATATCACATCATTGATAGTAATTAAAATGTTTCTAGAGAACCAAATCGAGCATTTTAGCATAAAATGTGAAAGGTCAAGTAATACTAAAGATTTGTGTAATCACTGACTGCTGAAAAAATCATTTATCTTAACAGGAAGTAATTATATATTTAAATAGATTAAATTATTAATTAAATAAAAATTCAATATTTTATTTTAATAATTTTTTTAATAAGTTTAATTTTATAATAAAAATGTTGTTTAACAAAATTTTACACTATCCATTTTTCTATCGTGTTTACACAAGTAGTTGCTGCATTTAGAGCAAACAAGTCTTGTTTTGACAACCAAATTTGTCAATATATAAACTGATTTGTAAAAAAAAAAAAATGTGTTTGTTTGTTTTCCATCCAGGGGGATTATGATGTGGTCATCAATGATTATGAGAAAGCCAAATCTCTGTTCGGTAACACAGAGGTCCCAGTCTTTAAGAAAGGTAATCTGATAATGACTGATCATATATGTTAACATTCAGCATGTTTATATGCACTTGTGTTAGCTGGGGTATTGTGTGAATATTAAGGAAGCCTGTCCTGCATGTGTGTTTGTGTGTCCTGCTAGTGTATTCCGAGGTGGAGACTCGCATTGAAGCCCTGAGGAAACTGCTTTTAGACAAACTTCTGGAGACGCCGTCTACTCTGCATGATCAGAAACGCTACATCAGGTGTGTGACAAACTACACTTGAATTTCAAAAAGAACTCAAATAAAATCTGAGTGTGCCTAGTTAATTTTTTTATCAACCAATTGTTTTTATAATAATTTAGTGGCTACCAATAGACGAGAAAACTGTAGATGTTACATTTACAATTTAACAAATATTTCCTAAAATGTACAGAAAGCTTTTTATGCAAAATGACTTTACATAGTATAAAATGATTTATACCGTGAGTAAGTCATCTGAAGGAATAAACTGAATGATGAATATTATTCATTCATTTATTTTATTTTCAGCTTAGTCCCTTTATTAATCAGGAGTCGCCACAGCGGAATGAACCGCCAACTTATCCAGCATATGTTTTACACAGCGAATTAATGAATATTCGTTTTATTATATTTTATACAGTACTATTAAATAGCCTAAGGTAATTTATTTATTTATTTAAATAAACATATTTATTTATTATTTAAATTGTTTTTGAAGGAAGTTTCTGATGCTCACCATCTGAAATATTATTACAGTTTCAAATAACTATTTGCTTTTTTTAATTAAAAAAAAATTATTTAATCCTTTCAAAATGGTAGTTTTTGTTTGTCATTAAGACATTTTTAATCATTTAATTATAATAAAATTTTGCATGATTTCTTTAAATATGCACATCAATAAGTGTGTTGTTTGATTTTTACATAAATATGTCTGAATCTCAACTGTATTCTGGCATTTTATCCCTACAAATGCTATTTTGGTACATTAAAACGTAATATGCTTCTATGTACAGTGCTCAGCATATATAAATACACCCCTCACAAATCTATCTTTTAAATTCATATTTTAATAGGAAGCTTTACAATATTATATTTGTGCATATACATTAGATTAGTCAGTACTGAAGCCAAATCTGGAGCTTATCTAACAAAATACTTATGATAACGGTCCAAAAACTAGCACACCCAAATTTATATGTTTGGGAAAAATATTAAATACAAATTTAAAAAAAGAGGAGAAATCAAGAGAAGCAAAAAATGGAAGAAATTAGTTGAAATTTTGTAGGTTGTAATTTTTTTTTGTTGCAATATTTTGCTTGAATTAAATTGTATTATCTTTCAATGTCTAATGTTTGGTGACTAAAATATTATTTTAATAAATATATCTGTTTAATAAATGCACCAAAATACATTGTCTATATTCACTGAGAAATGGAGAAAAATATTCATTTTCAAAATGTGGTGTACTCAATTATGCTGAGCACTGTGTAATCACTTCTGTAAATTCTGTTTAATGCACACACACACACACAAACGCAACATTTGTGTTCAACCTATAAAAGGGATTAAAAAACTAAAGCATTTCATTTATTGTCACATTTTAAAAAGTTATGACCAGTTATTTAAGTTAATTAGATGACAGCATCCAGTGGCCATACCATCTTCTAGTAACAACATTGCCACAACCCATTGACCTGTGATTGCAAAAAAGCAGTTAATCGTATGATTCCCTCATATCTTCTCATATTTTCATTCAGATATCTGTCAGATCTGCATGCTCCAGGTGACCCGGCATGGCAGTGTATCATCGCCCAGCACAAGTGGATCCTTCAGCTGATGCAAAACTGTAAAGAAGATTTTATCAACGAGCAGAAAGGTACACACACACACACACACACACAGAGATAGTCTGAAAGAAATTGATGGCTTCTCTACAGAGTAAAAGCAGTGTGTGTGTGTTCTGTGTGAGTGTGTTTATATAGAGAGCAGCCCGTGTGTGGTCTGGTCGTGACCCTATAGAGAACAGGAAGTCCATAGAGCTCTATATAGTGTGGCGGAGCTGAGGGGGGTTTGCAGGAGACACAGACAGACATCGGGGAATACAAGAAGAGAGAGGAGCGTAGATAAACATTGGAGATGATTGGACACCTGGATCAACACCAGCGCTCGTTTTTTTTTTTTTGTATCAAAAGAGAGAGTAAATGTCCAAGTGCCTGAATGGTACATGTCTTTATCTGTGTGAGAGAGAAGCATGGTGTGTGTGTGTACGCTGTGTGGACATATTGAGTGTTTCAGAATAGATCAACAATGTAATCAAGAGCCCCAGAAAGAGTTTTAGTGCCATCTGTTGCAAGAGAAGAGGTATTACATGTTACTTAATGTTCGATGTTTGCTGGTAACTAATGCCCTGTTCACACTTGGTATTAAAAGGATAGATTACCCAAAAATGAAAACTACCTCATCATTTACACTTCTCCATGTGGTTTTAAACCTTCATGAGTTTCTTTCCTCTGTTGAACACAAAAGAAGATATTTTGAAGAATGCTGGTTGCTGGCACCCATTGACTTCCATAGTATTTTTTCCAACTATGAAGGTCAGTGGGTGCCAGCAACCAGCCTTCTTTAAAATATCTTCTCAAAATACAGAATTTAGTTTGTTGGGTAAGCTATCACTTTAAGATGCGATCACAAGTGGACAAGGGAGACATGTGTGCCTCTTTTTTTTTTTTCTTACTTTTGACCACTTTCAGATACTTCTCTAATGAGGGAAAGTGTGTGGGCAAGTATTGGCCTATTGATTTTTTAGTCTAGCCTACTGCGAAAGCTAGCTAACGTTTATACTGTACAAACAAATGGAGAAATTTGGAGAAAAGCAGTATAACATTTTCAAAGTAAATAAAAACACATGCAGGCAAAACTGATTTAATACCTGTGGCTCCTGATGACATATAGAAGACATATGAAGCATCAGTCTATGCAAGAAACTAAACATTTATTTACAACATTATTATTTTTAATCCACAGTCTTGGATTTTGTTCATGATTTTTTTTGAGCTGCTCAAAGTGTCGTAGCCATTGACTCACATTCATGATTTACCAATGACCACAGTTTCAGCTGAAATCTTCTTTAAAGTTCTACTGAAGCAAAAGTCACTGACATCTTGGTTGGTCAGGAGTAAATGAACAGCATGTTTTAATTTTCATTTGAGCTATGTTTTTAAAAGCTGATGTATGAGCATTCTTCTTGTGGTTTTGTGTCAGTGGGTGGTGTCGGGTTGGATCTGGATCGTTCTTCAGCTCTGAACAGGATCAGTCTCTCGGCTCCAGTGAAGAGAGGAGGCAGCTTCCAGACGCCTAAAGATGACTGTGAGTACAGAAGACCTACATACTCTACTGTTTATATTTATTTCATGTAAAATACAGTTAAACAGTAACCAAGTGAAATATTATTTCAATTTACAATCCATTTTAATGCGTTTCAAAATTTAAAGCTTAATTTTAAGCATGATTCTTTAGAAATGTCTTTTCTAAAACTAGAAAAGATTAAATACACACTAAGGGGTTTGGTTGACAGGTTCTATTCGTACTGGGAACTTATTTGATCATATCTTAAAAATCTGAAAGATTTACCCTGCAGTTAAATCATTTGTACATCTCTTTGTATCCACTTCATGATGTTTCTTGTCTTTAATGTAATTTGTCCTGCAATTTTTATTTATTTATTTATTTTTCCCTGTTATTTTTAATTGTTTTTTTCTTCCATCATCACTGTTATGTCACGACTTGCATGACTTTAATTACTGTATTTGACTAACTATTGTGTTAAGCTGCTGTCAGTTCTTGGGGTGGGACTTGGGTTAAAACAAAAAAAAAACTAGAAAGACGGAAACTAATGTTTATTGTAGTTTTGTATGAAAACATTTTTTTCCTTCAATTAAAAAAAAAAAGATTCTTCAGAAATCATTCTAATATGCTGATTTCAAGAATCATTTATTATTGTTATTATCGATGATTGAATCAGTTGTGCTGCTTATTATTTTTGTTGAAACCACAATTAAAAAAAGTTTAAGAGTGATTTTTTATATATTTATGGAAACTGTAAAGTTTTAAATAAGTCTTAATGAGCTTAAAGATCTATAGTGTATGCGTCTCTCATATTATGTAAAACTCTGTAAGAATCGGGCTCACATAGTGTACCCTTATAACATATATATTTTTATATCTTTACTAATGATGGTTTCTATTTTTGTTGTTAAATCTTGTGTATCAAAAATCTTGTAAATTTCAACTATACATTCAGAAGACTTTCCACAAAATGTTTAAGATGTAATTCTGAACTTTACAAAAGAAATATAATATTATGAAATGTTTTTGGGCATCAAATCAGTATATCAGAATGATTTCTGAAAGATCATGTGACACTGAAGAATGAAGTAATGATGCTGATAAAATTCAGCTTGGCCATCACAGGAATAAATGAAATATTAAAATGTATGGAAGTAGAATAATAGCTCACATTATTAATTCAAAAAAATTATTTTGTTTTTGATTTTGTAGCTTAGTGCAGAATTAGGTTTGAATTAAGACAGAAAAATTATGTCTTTGTTGACTGTTTGTGAATATAACAGATCTCATTTGTCAGCTGTTTTTATTCCAGGAGCGAAATGCTGTGCTCTTTACAATATTATCTCATATTGTTTCTCCAGCTTGGCACTTTAAAAGCCCTCAGCAGGTCAGGTTTGTGGAGAAGCTCTCAGATGTGGTCATCAGTCAGCTGCCTAATTTCTGGAAGCTCTGGATCTCCTACGTCAATGGCAGTCTGTTCAGTGAGGTAGATGCACACAAAGCTATGGCAAAATTTTAGAACAATAAAGTTTTGATTACATAAATACTCATGCTTGTGTTGTCTTGGAAAGACAGGAGAGAAGTCTGGTCAGGTGGAGAAGTTGAAGAAGAATGCCAGACAAAGACAAAATGACTTTAAGGTCAGTATAACAGATCCAGAATTTTAGTCTAGAGATTGAGTACATGAGCATAAGCACCTGGGGCCTCATGTACAAAGACTTGCGTTGAATTTATACAAAAAACTGCGTACAGACAAAGCTGTAAATGTATCCCATGCATATTCTCTTTGTACATCCGAATTAACGTGAAACTGAGGGCACGTGCACGAGCGCAAAACCCCTCCCTGCCTCTTCCCTCATATAAATATGGTAATGACATTACTTTGGCAAAACCAAATGAAAAAGCAATGGCAAAAGCAAGCAAAAAGAGAAACTTCACAGAATGTGAATTGGAGGTGCTCCTATCGGAGGTAGACCGGAGAAAAACTGTTATTTGCTAGTTTGTCCTCCGGAATTAATAACAAAAGAAAAAAATAGAGTGGGATAGTTTAGCTGATGCGGTTAACGCAGTGGGGTCTGAACATCGCTCTGTGAATGAATTAAAAAAGAAATGGTCCGTTGTAAAGGTTCAGGTTAAGAGGAGAACAGCGGCGCACCGTCAAAGTGTGGACAGAACAGGCGGAGGAACAGGGGATGCTGAACTATCATTCTTTGAGGAGAGAGTTGCCTCAATTGTGGGCGACACTTTACTGTCTGGAGTAGTATCCATGTCTGTGGGAGACACAGCTGTATTAGAGGAACACTTTGTTAGGGCGGTATAGCAGCACCCCTCCGCTCTTATCAAGGCAGCGCCATTGGCATTTCAGCTGCCCAATTGCCCACTCTACAAATTGCGCTTTAATGTTTGGCTGGTCAACTGCATGGTATGGAAACCTTATATACCTGCTAGACATGCGGATGATCCCGTCCCATACAGCTGGCATTGCACGATTCAAAGATACTTTGTAGTGTGCAATTTAACATAATTGCCTCTAGGAGTCGCCAATGGAAATAAAACAAACACACGGACATGAGGTTGGCGCGGACTAACGCACATTCTCACGTTAATTTCATCGTTAGTAAATCCAAGCGTGAGCGCGAAATCTGGCGTACGCAAAGTTTTGTGCGTAAGCAGCGTTGATACATGAGGCCTATGGGGGATTGAAATGCACAACATTTTCAGACACCAAAATTGTCGGATAGCATGAAATATACATCAGTTAGTATGTTGAAAGAGTGAGATAATGGAAAAGTGTTTATTTTAAAATTAAATTGAGAGATTAAATATAAAAAATATTTTCTTCCATTTTAAAATATTATTAAATCAAATTGAATATTATAATTTTATTAGCAGGTTTATTTCACAGTGACAATTCAGTATAACATTGCTGCAGTTTAAAGCAGTCGATGTTCCACATAGGCTTCTAGTTAAAGGCTAATTTCGCTATCTTGGTCCCTGGATAGACTTTTATACACTAAACCAATACAAATATATTTATAATATATAAATAAAATGCATTACCAATACGAAATAAAAATACATTAAAAAACTGCATGATAGTCAGTGTTCACAAACCGCTTTTTCAACTTTCTTCTTTGAAATCTGTTTAAATCTATTTGCATTTTAATTCCATCAGCAGGCTGTACCAAAGCGGTGTACCTTGAACTGAAAAAGTATTGTGCAAATGTAGTTTTTGTGTTTTGTACTGTCCAGTTCTGATTGGTTACGCTTCTTGTGATAATCTCATTACTACATGTCATTTCTGGAGCAAGATGATTTACACATTTAAAAATTGTTTCAATAAGTGACACATTAATACATTTGTCAAAACCAAGCAGATTACATTTTTTGTCAATTATTCCAGCAGTGCCATCTAATTGGTTAATTGTGGTTCAGGTTTTCATCTAAATAAAGGTTTAATTACAGTTTCAATGGTAAATATAGAGGTAAAGCCTGTTTGTCTGATGTTTATTTTGTTGTGCTTTCTGTTGTGTGTAGGGCATGATTGAGGAGGTGACCCGTCGCCTGGTGCAGTTGGTTCGAGGTGCTCTGTTACCGTCTTCTCTTACTGAGCTCCAGCTGAGGCAGTATGGAGGCTGGGACACCAAAACCCTGCTCACTGGAGCTTGGCTCACACAGGTCATCCACACCGTCAGGTATGTGTGTGAGTTTGTAGAGGAAATGTAGGAACTGGTGTTTACAAAATAACCAACTCTAAAGTCTTCTATTGACAGACAAGAAATAGTTCAATCAAAATTGAAAATTCTTGTCACCTGAATAATGCACCGTGTTGAAATTGTGTTGAAGAGAGAGGGCAAAATATGTAAACCTCAGCATTATAGGGATAGGGGATAGTTCACCAAAAGGGAAAATTTACTCTCAATTTACTCACACACATGTGGTATTAAAATTTTATGAATTTCATTGTTCTGTTGAACATAAAACAAGATATTCCAACAAATGTTGGAAAGCCGCAGCCATTGAAATCCATAGTAGGAACAAAAAATGCTTTGGATGTCAATGGCTGCTGTATAAATATATTTTTCTTTGTGATCAAAAGAAAGAAACTCAGGCTATGTTTACAAGATAACAATGTAGCCAAAAATGGAAAAGTTTTTCCCTTGCATTTTAAAAAAGTGTCACGTTTACATGACAACGTTTTCAAAACCATGTGCGTTTACACATCCACAAACACATGTGTATGATGCGTCTCCACTGTTGGTTGTATTGTAAAATAAATCTACAGTTTACTTGCTGAAGCGTTATCAAACACAAGAGCAACAATAACTATTGCAGATACACCACCATTGTTTTGTTTGTTTGCATTTGCCTTTAATCTACTACTCTAAATATATACTATGCACGTGACGTCATTTTTTTCTCAAAGACTTAGGCACGACAATAGCAGCCTTTTCAAAAACTTTAAATTAAAAAAACTCTGTTGTGTAAATAAACAAACAAAACGTATAAAAAAAAATCTGAAAACGTTGTGTAAATAGCCTCCCAAACAGGTTTCGAACAAGTGGAGGCTCAGGAAATGATGACAGAATTTAAGTTGCAATTTAAAACTTTAGAAATGATATAAAATAGGTTACAGTTAGCACTAAATAAAATTAATATTTGAACTTAAATAAACAAAATAAAACATACCTTTTAACTTTATTGATATTCAGAACAGAAAAAAATGAATGAAAGATGTCTGTATAAAAGAAATGATTTACTATAAATATCTTGTATTATAAACGTTAGACAGATCAGATTTGTGTGGGAAATGCTCACATATACTTAGATGTCTCTGTCATTCAGCATTAATCCAAATGTCTGTTTATGTTTTGCTTCCTTGATGTTAATTGCATCATATATGTCACTTTGAAACAAATGACAGCACTTTTAGAAAAAAAAATGTAACAAGTATTCAGTAGAATGCAGAACTTCACATTCAGTTTAACCAGGATTATATACTGTAGGCTGTTGTTTTCCCTGTTACAGATTCTTGTGTTTACATTTTAAATAAAATCTAACCTTTTTTTTATTTTTTTTAATGATTTTTCAATAGTCTTTTTTTGGTAGCAGTAGGATTCGAGCTAGGTTCTCTTATTTCAGCTAAGAAGTCCTAACCTTACATAGAAATATTACATTAGACATACTGTATTTTTACATAATACAAATTTCACAGACCATAGCTGAGTGCTGAGACATATAAAACAACTCTCAAATGAGATTTACAGGTTTCTGCTCCAGTATTCTCATTCGCATTAATGTGTGACCATTCCTGTAGTAGTAGGATATTCATCCATCTTCCTTACATATTTTGACATAATTCTTGTTTTTCTGGTCTCTCTCAGGTTGAGTCATGAGGCTCTGTCGGCTCTGGAGATTCCCAATGACCTGCTGCAGGTGATTCAGGATTTACTGCAGGACCTGCGTGTGCACTGCCTGCTGACCACACTACAGCACACTGAAGAGGGTACGAGCACACATTCACTCAGCTCTTTCAAACATTCATGACAGATGAGTTTACAGAAGTATTCGGTTCAATATTTGCTCAAAACTAACCTGAAATAGAACCGATCACATGATCCTTCAGAAAGCATTCTAATATTCTGATTTCCTGCTCATAATTGTATTTTAATTATTATTATGTCGAATTTTTGAAACAGATGTTTGCCAGTTGGATGTTTCCTTTAGTGTTTTACTTAATAGTAGCATTGCTTGAATAGGCGAGATGGTTTAACACTGTGCAATTACATAAATATATAATGTGTGTTATGAGAATTATTTGTAAATCTTTTGACAAATGACATTTTTAAAGAGACTTTTACCTGCAGTTTCTACCCAAATAAAATGTGTAAAAATAATTTTTAAAATTATCTTGATATGGACTGGCTGATATGAACTGTATATTGAGCTTTTGCTGATCATCTGCACTGTATGAAACCAGCAGAGGGAGCTTTAGAGCTCTTGACTAAGTAGATTCAGATTCCAGTTCAATATAAACAGCTCACCACCCTGGATACTTTTTTAAACAATAGTCATCTCTAGTGAGTTACATTTTTATTCATAGAATTAATTATTCATATATTTGCAAACACTACTTATCATTATTACGCTAGTTACCTTCTTGAGCTGTTTCATAACCTCAGAATTCAACAGAATTCCATGCATTCTTTCTGAAGCAAAGTATTTTTTTAATTTTGTTGCATATAACTTTTTTTAAAATAAATTATGGTTCCATATACTTGTACATAAGTGCAAATGTAGTCATTTGTTGTTATAACATAATAAATAAAATTCTAACTAATACTAAAATGTTTTGTACTTTTTTAAATGGCTAGCTTACACAGTTAAAGTGTGTTTGTGATGATGTAAGAGTTTAATTTGACATAACTGTGTGTTGTTTAGATGTAAAGAGACTTGCTGAAAAAGAAGACTGGGTTGTGGACAATGAAGGAATCACATCACTGGTATAACATTTATGATTTAAGTGTATTTTATACTAGTTTATTTGATTTCAAAATGTCAGTGTTAAAAGCTTAATGATAAACTGTGTATGTGTGTCTTTCAGCCGGCCCAGTTTGAGCAGTGTATGGTTCAGATGCTGCAGTCTCTGAAAGAGCCCATGGAGTGTAAACCTGGAGAGATCAATGTACAAATCCTCACACAAAACTCATAGATCACTTACAGAATAATCAATTATATATGTGACCCTGGACCACTAGGCCAGTCATAAGTGTCAATTATTTGAAACTGAAATTTATACATCAAGTTCAACTGAATATATTAGCTTCCATTCATGGGTTATATGGTTATGACGATATTTGTCTGAGATACAATTATTAGAAAAAATATGAAATCTGATGGTTAAAAACACCTAAAAAAATGAGAAAATCACATTTAAAGTTCGTTCGTTGTATTTCAGCTTAGTCTCTTATTTATCAGGGGTCGCCACAGCGGAATTAACCGCCAACTATTCTAGCATATGTTTTTACAATGCCTTTCCAGCCACAAACCAGTACTGGGACACATTTAAAGTTATCCAAATTAAGTTCTTATCAATGCATACTGCTAATCAAGAAAGTTTTGATAAATTTACAGTAAAAAACTTACAAAATATCCTCATGAAACATGATCTTTACTTAATATTTGAATTATTTTTGGGTGTAAAAGAAAAAGCAATAATTTTGACCCATACCAATCATTTTTGACTATTGCAGAAATATACCCATACAAAACAAGACTGGTTTTGTGGTCGAGGGTCACATTTGTTTTTGTTTTTGTCAACAGATCTTCAATCTAGATGTGGTTCAAGACAAAGCGTGTGAACAGTGTGTTTCTATCATGAAGGTATAGTGTGCATTATTGTGTGTGTATCTTGGGGCTCATTATTAAGTCCTGCTGAGTTACAAATGTTTTATTGTCTTTGCTTGTTGTAGGTCTTCATTAAGTGCCTTGAGCAGCTCAGCACCAAGACTGATGGAGACATCAACACCTCTCAGTGAGTGTTACTATGCTTATATCATTTCATCACAATATTTAGTACCATTTTTTAAAACAATTTTGATTTAATTAGGGATTTTTTATTTTATTTTTATTTTTTGGTTATTGTTGTTGACATTGCAGTATTTGAAACAATAAAAGTAGACACTACTTGCATTTAATATGGTTTCTATTTATAAAAAATATTTTGTAAATTTTATGCAGACACTAAAATAGGTCTTTGTCTTTGAAATGCATGTTATAAATCATTTTTTTTTCTGAATTTAAAAACATGCTAACATTAAAATATAATTCCAGATTTTCATGCCATTGTTTGAAAAAAAGCAAATTGGATACAGGCAAATCTGAACGTCATGATCTGTTTCATTTTGCAGTGGTTTTGAGTGTAATATCGAGGTCTTTCTCTTTCAGTTTATCTGTGGATTTGGCTTCACCTGATCTTTTTGGAAGCATAAAGGAAGACTTTAGTTCAAAACCTGTAAGCTCATTCTTTTCATTTCCTCACAATTGTTCACAATATTTTATCTCCTCTTTCTCTCTCCTCTCCATACCAGAAATCAAGTCCCAGAGGTTCGTATTCTATTAAATGTTTTAAGATGATTTTATTATTCATATAAAATAAAGTTTTCTGGCAGTTAGCACATCAAGTTATGCTTCTCAGATAGCCGACAGGTTTAAACCTGACTGACCTGAAGCACTTATGTCATACTATTCTCTTTACTTTTTTTATTATGATTCCACTTTCACATCAAAAAGGCCAGATAAATAAGCATTAGCATCCCTCTTTATATGAATTATCCTTAACTACTCTATAGAATAAATTTTAAACATGATTTTAAACAATTGTTTTAATAACTAATTTATTTTGTCTGTCATGATGACAGTACATAATATTTAACTAGTTATTTTGCAAGATGCTAGTATTAAGTTCAATTTAAAGGCTTTAATACAAGTCAGATTAATTAGGCAAGTCATTGAACAGTAGGGATTTGTTCTGTAGCCAGTTGAAAAAAACTAATTTCTGAAAGGATCTAATAATATTGACCTTTAAAAACTGTTCTGTAAAATTAAAAACGGCTTTAATTCCTGCAAAACCTAGAAATAATACATAAAAAATAACAATATGCTGCAACAATTTCCTTGCTCCAATAATCATCACTTGGGAATTATTTGAATAATACTTTCACTGGAGGCCTAGTAATTTTGCCTTCAACTGTATGTGTTTATTCATGGTAGATTAAACTGCAGTGCAGAGGTGGATGTCACTGCGACAGGATATTAGAGAATAGGAAGTAAGTGTTGATAGCAGCTTCACACTGCTCTGACATGCTCATTAGTCACAGAGGCTTTTGACTGAAATCCAAATAACACTGCGCTGTCGTGTAGTATCGGAACCACAGAGTGTCACAGTCTTACTGAAAGCTGAAAGCATGCTAGATGAAGAGATTGAGAGTAAGACAGAGAGAAACCAGGTAATGAGGCCATGAGTTTAAAATGATCAGAATGAAACCTCACCACATTGATTGAAGATATACAGAGACCTCATATAACCCTAATGCATTTCTACCTCTATTCTTCATCTTCAGTAATGTGTGCACGTGTTTGAGTAAACTCCCGTAATGTGTTTGGAATGATTTTACAAAAGATACAAAATTGTGTTAAAATAAAATGTCTTTCGGAAGCTTGCAATGCTCAACATTTGCTATGAATAGCCATTTGTAGTTATTTTGGGGATTTTTTTCTTTCTTTCTGTGAACAGCTCAGTCAGTTCCTCAAGTTTGTGCAGATGTCATTGCAGTGCAACCACAAGTCTAATTTATCACAATTATAGTAGATGTATTCCTCTAACATTTGTTCATAAATAAATTTTGATGTTATGTTGATGTAGAATTTCTAAGTATATTGCATGTAACTTTTTAGTTTTTTTACATTTGTGATAACATAATGAAGCATTTTTAAAAGATCTGATAAGATTTGTTTCCAACTTCATATAAAATATTGCCATTTTATAGCATTGTTTGGTCATGTATACATGTTTTTTCTTTTGGAACGAATGTGTCAATAGAGCTGCCATTTTAGTACAGGGTAGTGCTCCTTTGAAATGAATGCGGGACCAAGGTGCAGTGGAGATCTGGCTATTTTTCACCAGAAGAAAAAGTATTATCAGACATGCATAAAGTCCAGCATCTTCAGATTGGCTTTAGTCTTGACTAGTGCAGTTGAATGACTTTTGTCCTGGGAGCACTGTACAAATGTGGCGGCGGTATTGACACATGCTCAGTGCCCGTACGTGATATCTAGTGTATATATCTATGTTGTTTGGTCAGAATAAAAAAATATTTTATTTGTTGTGATTTGAAAATCAGGTTTATTCTGCCAAATGTTGATTTATTTACAATTAAAACATTGGTATTAAATGAAAACATGACACCATTTTGTTATTTCATGCAAAACAAAAGCTCAATATGACATTATTTTAATGTTAAATTTAGAAGAAATGCCATTATTAGTTTATACTGTATTTATGTCAAATAAATTCCACTTGGTGTTTTTGTCATATAGTGCAAAGAAATGATTTTGTTATGTTGTGCAAAGAAATTCTCGCTTTTTTCCAAAAAGCTTTCTGGGCATGCTGTGTTTTTGTTATTTATTGGTTCTGAAGAACACTTTTCCTGAAAAAACATCCTGTGTTCCGTTATGAAAGCCTTTGTCACACTTTCCATCTGCAACACAGCAAATATTCGAGCAGGAGAGTGTTGTGAAAAACAGAAGATTTCTTCTCTCAGAGCTCAATGTAGCTGCACTCGGATGGGGTTTCCCCTCGTATGCAGTGGAAGAGCTGCAGGTTTCCCCTCTATCTCTCGCTCTTTCTCTATTTTACTCTCTCTCTCTCTCTCTCTCTCTCTCTCTCTCTCTCTCTCTCTCTCTCTCTCTCTCTCTCTCTCTCTCACACTGGTTTATGGTTCACCAATTTTTGAGTAAAAGCACAAAAATACCCATCATGCCTATAATAGCACTTTCTGCATACTCTGTTTTTCATTTTATATATATATATATATATATATATATATATATATATATATATATATATATATATATATATATAATTTTTTTTTTTTTTTTTTTATGGCGTGTATTTGTATTCTTTAAAGTTGCATTTATTTGATCAAATACAGTGAAAATGTTTTATTTTTTAAAATACTGTTACAAATGGTTTTCTGTTTGACTAATTTATTCAAAGCAGAATTTTCAGCACCATTACTTTCAAAATGATTCTAAAATGCTGATTTGGCACTCAAAAAGCATTTATTATTATTAGCATCAAAATGAAAAAAGGTTTTGCTGCTTAATGGACCATTTTCACGCGTTTAACGCTCATTATAATCTTAAATCATTGCAAGTTTTTAACATTTAATTATTTTTTTTTAAACAGATGAACATTTATATGCATTTATGAATGTATTATATCATCTTTGCGTCAAATTACAAAAAAACGAATTGCAGCTTATGTGAGGTGTTTCTAATCCAGCGTCTATGGGGCTGAGAGTAAAATTGACTTTATTCCCCCCTCTGGCTGCCATCATCAGTCTCACCCAATTTTTTTTTTGTCTTGATAACACCATTGTGGAGTTTTTCTTTTATTATATCAGCAAATAGGATTGTAAAAGTATTATTTGTTGTACTCTCCCATTCACTGCGCTCTAAGTTTACCCAAATATGACACCTTCTGCTACTGAGAAACCCGGAAATGTGAAAAGGGTCGATACACTCAATTTAAAAAGCAGAAAATAATCATTAAAAATTACAGTAGTCAACATTTGAAGTGGATCAAAAAAAATTATGAAATTGTATAAAACTTTTGAAGAGCACCCATTCTTTGAGAACAGTTTTGATTATTTAGTTTGATCCAGTTCAAATGTTGACTACTATATAGTATATTATTCATTATAAATCAATGGAAAAATAAATAAATAAAAAAAATAAAATTCTCAGTTTCTCTGGATTTATTAGATATGGGTTTGCATCAAATGCTAATAGTTGTTTTATGCTTTTCCTTCCAAATTTCACATAAAAATATTCTCATTTAGATTTTTTTCTTGAATTAAAGTTGGGCAGAATAACAAATGTTTTCATTAAAAGCGCTATTCCACTGAACATTGATTTCTTGTGTTTATTACTATTGATTTCTCTTCTGTAACAAAAAAATACATTTGACTAGTAAATCCAGAGAAGCTGGCAGTTTTCAGGTAGTCTCGTTTTGCCTCCCACTTATTATTACCTTAACTGTTAATAATGAGTTGGTTTCTTATGTGTGTGGCTTTTGTTTTCTGCAGGAACAGCGTCTCCTCATCATTCTCAGTAACTGTCAGTATCTGGAGAGACACACATTCCTCAATCTAGCAGAGCACCTGGAAAAGAATGGCTTCATCATGGCGGACAAGATCATCAGGGTACAAACACACTTCCCTACTCCCTTTTTACTTCAGTCCACAGTTCTAAGCACCTTAACAGATGTGTTTCTAAGTTCAGTCGCTGATGTTGTCTTTTACTGAAGTGAGAATGACTCACAGTGTCTAAGGAGAAGCTCAAGGGTTTTTCGTGGTGGCATTACTACTCACTCACTCGGCAGCCCAAGAGGGTGAAGCCCTCGCGAAAGGTTATGGTTACCTTTCCAGTAAATGCAGATGCTTTTGATGAAGATCATAGAGAATGTAGTGCTATGATGGGAATACTTGCTGTAGCACTAAGAAGAGCACTTTAAAGAGCTTGATTACTCACAGAAGAGCTTTAGCGCTTGATCCCAAACTGACCTGTTTATAATAAAGTGATAGTTCACGCCAAAATTACACTTACTCTGAATTTACTCATCAAAGTCAACAGGCACTCTCAACTGTCAGTTTACCAACATTCTTCAGAATATCTTCTTTTGTGTTCATTAATCAACTATCCTTTAAATACAAATTTGAAATACGTTTTTTTATTGATCATTTATTAGAAGTTGTCTCATTGCATTTAAGTATTTGCATACACCTCTTACTCTAAATGGTGATTCACACTGAGACTCAGCTTAACTTTATGCAAATTAAAGCAATGCAGCATCTACCAATGGAAGTGCAGAATGGCACAGCTGTATACTACAGATTTATTGTCTAATAGAAACCAGCAACTCATAGATTATCGTTAAATGTGAGTTTTGTGCTGCGAGTATGTTATAATCGTGCAGTTTAGATGGTTAGTTCACACAAATAATGAAATATCAGTCATTATTTGCTCACTCTGAAGTTGTTTCAATGCTGACGCCTGCCTTTTCTTTTTTTTCGGACTAAAAAACAGAAATTAATTAAAACAAATTTCCTGCTTGTGCCTTTAATGTTAATGACAGTAGACAGCAAAAAGTCTTTTGCAACTCTTGCAACATGTGATGTGTATTCCAGGTGTTCTAGGCCAATCAATATGGTCTAATGAAAAACAAAACAAAATTGTATGCGTTTACCAAAAGTTCCTTATGTTTTTTTTTCCTTAAGCTTTTATGCAAGTCAGAACTTAGTCTTTTGACTAAAGTCCCATGTCAAATCTTGAGTGTTTGCATTCAAGTATCACATCCTCGGTCAACAAGAGCAAGTACATATCAAGTTGAACTTTCACTGAGTGAGGAATCCATGCCATATATAGGAATCAGAATATTTTTGCATAGTAGACATTAATGTAGTAAGCACTAGGCATACCTTAGCAACTGCAAAGCTGCACACTACAAATTAAAAACACTAATAGCAACAAATAGCAGCATTCTGGCACCCAATCACAGCATATTAGTTTTGTATGGACAGGACCTTTTCAATGTTTCTTGAAAAGGAATATCATTTGGAAAAGAAGATTGAGATGTTTGCGTCTGGTCTTTTAATGAGATCCCAAAGGTTTGTCCCCTATTGAGATGGTGCTTTCCATTCTGGTTTTTGAAAACTTCCCTAAATCTTAGCACACATCTGAGTGATGGACATGCATGAGTGGTCTCTACTCATTCTGCAAGAAGAGTGTGAAGAGGGATGATTGTTTGTGATGTTAATAGTTTTTCTGGTGTCACTTACAGGAAAGAGTCTTGTATGTAGAGCTGCATTATAATGTTTTTTTTTAGTAGGTGTTTTTATTTTGCTTGCTTTTTTGTGCTTTCATCAATCAAGAGAACTTTAAATCTTTGGAAGGGTTTATTTTACCTCGTCTTTTGACGATTTATTATATTGATCATACATTATACATCACATACGTGTCAAACTCAGTTCCTGGAGGGCCGCAGCTCTGCACAGTTTAGTTCCAACCCTAATTAAACACACCTCATCAAACCAATTAAGTCCTTCAGGCTTGTTTGAAACCTACAGGTAAGTGTGTTAAAGCTAAGCTGTGCAGGGCAGAGTTTGACATCTCTGGTCTGCATTATGAAAACTGGTATCATTTTAAGAAGCCTCCTGCAAAAGCTGAAACAGTGAAATTTCTAACAGTAATGCCAGTAAGTCCAAATTATTCATGTTTACTTATTATTGTAGCACAATAATGGATGCATAGGTAATTTATTCAGAGGATAGTCAAGATTAATGTTTGAAGCAATGGCATTAATTACAGATGAACTATCTGCAAAAAGCACCAACAGCTTTGTGAAGTAACAAATACTGACTGTATATCACTGTAATTTGAGCAGAGGACTGCAGTGAAGACTGCTAAAGTCTAGTGACAATCACTGGGTTCAATTCATTGCATTCAGTTGTGTTGCCAGATTGAGGAAAAAGTCAATAAAACATGTGCTTATGCTTTTTAAAATCTCAAAAAAGATGATATTTTCAGAACAATTAAAGAGCAGGTCAAAATTATGATTCTTAATCAAGAGAAGCTGAACTACAGGTCACAATTACAGCATAGTTATTTATATGATCTGTGAAAAGGGTCAATGGTTTGCGATTAATCTAAACATGTTCTTCAGGTCAGCATAGATGCGCTGAGACAGCTGGATTATGATCTGTTTGACATGTACATCGAGAAGAAGTCTGATCCTATCGTCGGCTCTCTGGAAACCGGCATCTACGCGGGATATTTTGACTGGAAAGACTGCCAGCTTCCTGCAGGTATCATGTTTTCTGGATACTGACAGCACTTTGTGGATGGTTCTAGACATTTACATTTGCTGTTTGAATGTTGAAAGTGGACCACCTTGAAGATGGTACTAATAGAGAAACATCCACACGTTAGCTGTTCTTGAATCTTCAGTTTCAGTCTGCTGTCATTGCTTTTGTGTCAGAGTTTCAGTCGTGGTTGTGTGCCTGTGTGTATATTTAGTTTGTGCGGTGCAGACTTGAATTCTATTGGCTGCTAAATCATTTGGGTATTGCAAGAGCATTTCCTGCTTCTGACATGTTATATGAAGAACTTGGTGATCTGTGCAAAATCAACCAATTTTCTTTCACCACTGCTCATGTTTAGTTCTGATCACTGATCCGTTTGAAAAACATTTTTAGCTGCGAAAAATAAAAATCTGTTTTATCATGTTAATGCACTGACATGAACTAATCATGTCACTGCTGTTCATTAGAGTTTTTTAATATGGTTATATTTAACAAGAGATGGTAAATGTGTTTATAATTCTACAAAAGATTTCTATTTGGGATCATTTCTGTTCTTTTCAAGGTTATATCCTAAACAATAATGTATTGCCACAAAAAATATTTAGCATTACAATTGGTTTAAAAATGTAAAAGGATAAAAAAAATTGGCAAGTATACAATAAAAATAATATGATAGATAGACAGACAGATAGATAGATAGATAGATAGACAGACAGACAGACAGACAGACAGACAGACAGACAGACTCATCGGCCACTTTATTAGGTACAACTTACTATTACCAGGTTGGACCCCCTTTTGCCTTCAGAACTGCCTTAATCCTTCGTGGCATAGATTCAACAAGGTACTGGAAATATTTCATAGTGACATGATAGCATCACGCAGTTGCTGCAGATTTGTCAGCTGCACATCCATGATCCTTTTCCACCACATCCCAAAGGTGCTCTATTAGATTGAGATCTGGTGACTGTGGAGGCCATTTGAGTGCAGTGAACTCGTTGTCATGTTCAAGAAACCAGTCTGAGATGAACTGCGCTTTATGACATGGCACATTACCCTGCTGGAAGTAGCCATTAGAAGATGGGTACACTGGGGTCATAAAGGCATAGGCATGGTCAGCAACAATACTCGTTGACACAATGCTCAATTGGTACTAATGGGCCAAGAAAATATCCCCACACCATTACACCAACAGCCTAAACCGTTGATACAAGGCTGGATGGATCCATGCTTTCATGCTATTGATGCCAAATTCTGACCCTACCATCCGAATGTCGCAACAGAAATCGAGACTCATCAGACCAGGCAATGTTTTTCCAATCTTCTATTGTCCAATTTTGGTGAGCCTGTGCGAATTGCAGCCTCAGTTTCCTGTTCTTAGCTGACAGGAGTGGCACCCGGTGTGGTCTTCTGCTGGTGTAGCTCATCTGCCTCAAGGTTGAATGTGTTGTGCATTCAGAGATGCTTTTCTGCATACCTCAGTAGTAACAAGTGATTATTTGAGTTACTGTTGCCTTTCTATCAGCTCAAACCAGTCTGGCCATTCTCCTCTGACCTCTGGCATCAACAAGGCATTTGTGGCGACAGAACTGCCGCTCACTGGATAGTTTCTCTTTTCGGACCATTCTCTGTAAACCCTAGAGATAGTTGTGCCGTCTAGCCCTTCTAGCACCAACAACCTTGCCACGTTCAAAGAAATTTGCGTTAACGAGCAGTTGGACAGGTGTACATAATGAAAGGGCTGGTGAGGATAGACAGACAGACAGACTGACAGACAGACAGATAGATAGACAGATAGACAGACAGACAGACTGACAGACAGACAGACAGATAGATAGACAGACAGACAGACAGACAGACAGACAGACAGACAGACAGACAGAAATTTAAAGAAAAAAATATTGACAGTTCAAGTAGAATCTAAACGGTAAACTCCCACTAAGCCTAGAACTCCTCAGCCAATGTCTTCCTTTCTCCAGATCCGATTATTAATATTTAAATGAAGTAATTAATATACATGAAACATGCACTAACATGAAACTTCTCTGAATGTCTTGAATGATTAAACTCATTGACAAACCTTTTCCCATTTCTTTTCTCTCTATCCGACTCAGGTGTGAGGAGTTATTTGAAGGAGGCTTTGGTCAGCATCATCTCTGTTCATGCTGAGGTGAGAGAACAAACCCTTCAGTAAAAGATGACTTTTTAGACCTTACTCCAGAAGAAAGTCACATATTCTGTTCAAAACCCTAGAGAGATATTTACAGCATTTAAAGAATATGCAAACTATTCTTTCTGAAAAGTTATTTCATCAGCCTTGGCGTAAAAAAAGCTTATAAATCAACTGTAAATGTACACCACAGTTCAACTTTTTTTTAAAGAAGTTTAGTTTTGCTCACTAAGCTGCAAAAGTACAATAAAAAATACATTTTAATTTTAAAATACTCTTATTATGTAACTAATTGTTCATTTATTTGTAACATAGGTCAAAGATTTTCTGTATTCTCCTGTTTTTTCCCTAGGTTTTCGCAGTGTCCAAGGAGCTGGTTTCTCGTGTACTTTCAAAGATCATCGAGGCTGTAGCAGAAGAAATGAGTCGTCTCATGCAGTGTGTGTCTTCTTTTAGTAAAAATGGTGCATTGCAGGTACAGGTTACCCCTCCTTCACATACACAATAAGCATTTGATCTTAAAATGCTGAAATTCACACCACCCCTTTTAATATTTCTCTCTCTAGGCGCGTCTGGAGATCTGTGCTCTGCGAGATGCTATAGAGCCGTATCTCTCATCAGAGAGCTGGTAAGACATGACTGTAATAAGAAATTAGAACAAAAAAGGTAATAAAAAAAAAAGTGTTACTATGTTAATGCGTGTGATCTTTTCATTTGTGTCTCAGCACTAGTTTTAAGCAGGCATTGGAAGCACTGCCACAGCTACAAAGTGGAGCTGACAAAAAGTAAGTTACACTTCAGTACAATTACAAACATGACTGAATAACACTGATAACACACAACTATTTATTATTCAAACAAATACTAAATGCTATTAGAGACTATTAGAGATGGTGATGATGATTATGATTATTAAAAACCATTTAATTGTGATCCTTTAGGAGGGATTTTAATATGCAGATTTGGTGCTCAAGAAATCAAAAATTAAAATAGTTTTGCTGCTTATTTTTTCTGAAATTCTCGGATTAAGTTTTCCAGTATCTTTTGATCAATAGAAAGTTTACAAGTACAGCATTTGATTATTTTTTTTTACATTATAACCATTATTACTATCAATTTAATGTGTTCTTTCTTAACTCAATCCTCCTGACCCCAATTTTTTCAAGTGGTTGTGTTTATTTTTTTAAATAATAACATTTGAGGAGGGGTAGTGGAAATGCAAGTTAAAATGACAACTGTCAGCTTGGCTGGACCAACAGATCTTTACATCCAGCCAACAAATTACTCTTGATTTTAAACCAGCCAGTAGTGCATCAGTAGAATCAGATCATACATCTACACAAATCAATCGTGGTTTTATCCTGGAACATTACTTAGAATTGAGTATTTTGTGTTTACCAGAGTATTTTTTAATATCTCTTTTCTACATATATCTCTTTCTCTTTTCTCAGACTCTTGGAGGAGCTACTGAATAAGTTTAAGAGCAGTATGAAGCTGCAGCTAAATTGCTTCAAACCTGCTTCGTTTCAGCCTGTAAAGCGATAAACCTTCACAAAACGCCAACATTTCAATTACTCTTTTGCATTGTAACACTAAGAGACCATTTCAATTAAAAAAAAAAACATTAAAAGCCAGTTCAGAGCCACTAAAATAGTTTTTATCTTTCAGAATAATTAACTTGACCTGTTGTACTGCCTCTTCATCCACCTTAACTATCACAGTTTTGGTTTAAACCAAAATAAATTCATGTATGCTTACACTGAGTGGGTTTTTAATGAACATTAATGTGCAAGAAATGTGCTTGTGTAGTTGCCAGCATTCTGTTTTTGTGTATGTGTCAAAGGGATAGAAATTTGCAGAGTTTTGCATTTTGTGGATGATACGGTTGAGTTCAGAAATGACTCTTGTCCTCGTTTTATCAAGAGTCGTTTGTCTTGAAGTCCATTATGACCAATGATGCGTGCACACACCCTGTCTGGTGTCAGATGGAAAGAAACACACCCTGCCACCGTGAGGAAGTGTTCAATGCTGGGAGGTGGCCTTCACTTAAACAGCACTGGCATGTGGTTTGGAAGTTAAATATATAACTGATTAGAACACACACTAGGCACTGAGTTAATATGACTTTTTATTTAACCTTTATATTATTATTTAGGCTTTTTGTGCTAGTAAAGTTACAAAACACAAAGTCTATACAAAAGGTAATTAACATCTCCAATAGCAAACACTTACCTAAAGCACCTTGTTTGTTGCTCTGCCATTATGTAGTGCAGGGGTGACCAACCCTGTTCCTGGAGATCTACTTTCTTGCAGATTTCAGTATTCAACCCATATCAAATACACCTGCCTGTAATTATCAAGTACTGTTCAGGTGCTGTTTAATTAGCTGAGATGTGTTTGATCAGGGTTGGAGCTGAAATCTGCAGAATGGTAGATCTCCAGGAACAGGTTTAGTCAACCCTCATGAAGTGACTTAGATGATAACATCTTACGCAATTGCATGTTGAGTCAGATTCATGGGAGACAGTCATACTAACTAGCACTCTAAAGACAGAATAAATCAGCCGCTGAAGAGCTCACCCAGCTTCTCTTGCATGGAAAAAGGGTGCACTTGCAAGGTCACTTTAGCATTAGTTGCCTAGAGTGCCTCTGAGGCCTACTGATACAAATCTTGCTAGCTGATTTCTGCTTCACTCAGTCCCACTAGGATCATAGCACCAGTTTAAGCCCTCAGGTTGTACCTATTCTACTCAGAAGAGGATTAGAGTTGGCTTATTTGGCATGGGAGGGGAGCACAAAGACCACAATCTCTAGAGTCAGTTGCTAGAGCACCTCTTGAAGGCAAGTCATTTCAATCTGCTGCCATCTTTGAAACGCCCCTCGGGCAGTATGCTCGGGCATTCTATCTGAATGGGGAAACATCAAATTCTCCAAAAATATTTGCCAAGCGTGTGATTACATTACATATGTAGGGCCTCGCACACGTAATACACAATTATGTAGTGCGTTAACTTTAAATTAGCTCAAAGGGAATATAACAGAACTTAAAGCGGCTCCAAAAGAATCGAATCTCTTGAACTTAACAAACGACTCGTCCAGCGCTCGTTTGAACAGACAAGGCTGTTGACTCAAAAATGAATATTACTATTCGAACTAAAGTAAAACACTTTAATATTTAAGCAGGGTAACAAGATCTAGGTATAAGGCATTAGCTTAAAAGTATACACAGGTCACTTTATTGACTACAAATTGACTTTAATTTGACTTTATTGACTACAAACAAAACTAACAAAAACACACACACACACACACGCATTCATACTGGTTGCAGACAAGGAATAGAAAGAAAGAAGAGTTTAGGAGAGATGTGATGTAAAACCTCAAGATGTAAAACCTAACCAAGCGAACCAAATGATCAATTCAACCTTTACTGTGTCTTAGACAGGGTTATCTATCATTTAACATGATTAGCAGATCATACACCAGTTCAGCAATGGAGCTGGAGATGTACTTGCGTTCCGTAGTGATGTGGTGAAATCCCTCCGTGGAGCGGGATTCCCACATGAGTTCGCTGGGGTTTGGCTGGTCGTTGAAGTGACGTCTCTGAGGCTGGTGATGAATGAAGTCCAGTGGTTTAAGTTGGAGACGGCCAAACTGTTGTCGTGTTGACGGGTTTCGCGACGCAACTTAACTAGACTCTCGATGGAAAGAAAAGAAAGAAGAGTAAACGGAAGATGGGGAAGTTTGAGGCTGGTCTCAACCCATCTTAATGTCCAAGTCCAGCTGGACTGGACCCGGAGAAGAGTTGTCCTCAACTCACAACAGCTGCTGCTGCTTCACTGCCTTTCGCCGTTCGCCTCTCCGTTCTGCCCTCGCCTAAAAAGAATGTCTTGGGAGATGGGTTTTATCACCCAATGTTTCCGGCCCCTAACAGAGCTGGATCAATAAGGCATTGTCCGTGGATCTACGTGGTAGTCCCATGTCGTCACATGCACTTGGCGTGACTCACTCACATGAGCCATGGTGCTCAGACATATAGCATTAAGCATACATTTATAACATGATACATTTTACATATCTATAATTAAAAAGGAATGAAAGAAAGGGAAAGGATTTCACTCATTCATCTCAAATAACATACACGTAATGGTACGTTTGTAATAACTCAAAGCATAATGGTTATCCATGATTAATGCATTCTTAACATATACAGAATTCGGGTGTTATACAAGAGCAATAACATTACATTTCATTAAAAGTCCGCTATCATTGTTTTGAGGATGATCTGATGAACTTTAATGTTTGATGATAGTTTTAAATTTCAGAGAGGATTTTGATTCTCTGTTTTGGACCAGTCAGTCAGTCAATTTTCTGTCTTGCATGGGGGCTTAAAAACCCCATTTCCTGAGGTCAAACACGAGCTCTATGTTAAGAAAATTGTGTTCTCGTGATCAGTTACCCGTTCGTCTTTAGTTAACTTGATCAGAATAGTGGGTCCGATGACACTTAACTGATGATGATGAACCAGTCATGGGGCCCATAGCCGCAAGGCATCCGCTTCCTGCTCTACTGCAACAAATGTGGCCTGACCTTCTGATTTTGGTCAGAGACCAAAAACGGCTCTCGATCAAGGTGATTCTGATCACAGGTGTCGACTCAGTTATTGGTGTCTGCATTGAGTCCCCACAGATATTTGGAATCACCAATAAAATTAAACAACAACTGTCTCGTAAGTTTCATTTCTAAACGTCCGAATCAAACAAAATCTGTATATTTTCAGGTTGCATACTCAAACGGAATGAGATCACGACACCAACCTCATTTATGGCCTTTCTACACATTATCATCCTCTGGATAATGATCATCTGATCGCACTGGTCTTCTGAAGTAGTTTACAACTTGGTCTTGATGGTGAATCTCCTCCAGAAATGAAAGCGACTCTTTGTTTACAAGTTTGTGGCCTATTGAGTAGTTGCTGCTGTCATGTGATGTGCATTTGACAGGACAAACTTTACCTTGCATTTGTTTCATTAATTACAAAGAGATTACAAAACCAAAAACTTTTGTTTTCAAGTGCACTTGGTTTATTTAAAAGTACAAATTTCAAGCTCTATGTGGATATATTTGTTATGTCTTTGTAGCAAGTATTTACTGAGATTCCAGTGTGTTTACTGTCGTAAAAGCACACGTCTGGTGCGAACTCATCCGTCAGTCTATAGCGATTGATGATTGGCTCCTGTTCCAGTAGGCGGGGCTTCATTCGCCATATTGACCGTTACACTTTTCCCATTTAAAACTTTATGAGTGACATGTCTTGTGTATTTTATGGTATTTTATGGTAACTGTACCATACCTGTCAACCCTCCCGTTTTTCCCGGGATTCTCCCGTATTTTACAGTTCTATCCCGCTGTCATCCCGTAAAGGTATTTTCCCGTATTTCTCCCGTATTTTTTTTCTCTTTCTGAGAAGAGCCGATCCTCCCTATATGCAACCCATACCGCCGAACCACCAGGGGCCGCCCTTGCTCTTAAATATGAATCGGTTCTGTGCTTTCATTTTATTTAGGCATAGAAACACTTTGGAATAAACATAAAAACTGTGAGATTAATTTCCTTTTCATTACAGGCGCCATTACCCCTATGCAATCCTCAAAACAGTCAGTTCATATAAAGATGCATGACTGTCAGCTGATGCTCTCCATAGTGATAATAGACGCTGTTTCCCAAGCGGATTCTGTACGTACTGGATTTGATGCTGAACTCAAGTGGACACTGGGATTTGGGTGCGTGTTTGAACAGACATATACACATAATAATAATAATAATAATGGCGGTTCATTCCGCTGTGGCGACCCAAGATTAATAAAGGGACTAAGCCGAAAAGAAAATGAATGAATGAAAAAAATACAAATAATAACAACATCATCTAGACATGTCGATCTTGTTGGGTTTTCTTTTAAACACAACAAATTTTGTCCTAAATGAGCATAAACAGTTAGGAAAACAGTCAAATTGTTTCAATATAGATATGTGCAGTTTTAAAGTGACAGCTCTGTTATGTAATGTAATCAAACCAAAAAAATAAAATAAAAAAAATCGCTGCTTTTTAATCAGAATGTTTAAATTATACAGTGAAGAAAAGATGAGATTTGATAACTTGATTCTATTTCTTTATAATAGCTAATAGTTTAAATGAGCTGAACTGTTTGCTAATTTATTTGCAGCTTTTTCTAATGTATACTAATTATTATATCCTTGAAAACAGCTCCAGATGAACATATTTATTTTTATTTGTTTTGTTTTTTTTTTATTGGGAGGGTTATCCCTTATTTTCACATCTAAATGTTGACAGGTATGAACTGTACAGGTCTTAATAGATGGTCTCTGTAACAATCACTCCCTTCTGGGTCACGGCACCATATAACTCATTTGCTTGCACTTACTCCTCTGTTGGAGCTTGTTTTTACCAATTGTGGCTTCTGGATCTGTGCTTGTCATGTTGTGGAATGTCTGATAAGCTAATGATTTGTGAGTGTCTGTCTGTGTTTGGGCTAAAAAATATTAATTATCAAGTATAGCAGAAAAAAGATGTGTTGCAGCAATGTGCTGAATGCATTTTTTTCCCAAACTTTAAATCATGTAATCACTACCAAAATATATATTTCTGATATGTATCAGCCTTGATTTGAAAAATAACTATGTTTGTGTTGGAATGCATTGGACATCCTGAGAAAATGTGTAAGCCCACACAAACAAAATTTCTTCGAGTTTTCCACTGTTTACGGGCTCACGGCTTTACATTAACACATAAACATGTTTTGGATCATTTTCCGCTGCCTACAGAGCGGAAAGGTGCAATCATTAAAAACTTCCCTTAAGCTGTAGAGCCTGAGATCAATACACCCACTCTTTCACCTGGTGCTGCGCAGGCTTTGATGCTACTCTGTCAAACAGCTTCCCTTAAATGAGTGGGTGTTACGCACTCTAAATTTAGAAAGAATAGAAATCAACAAACAAGACACTGACTGTTGGGAAAAGCCGTGTACAATATGCATCACCTTACTGCACTTTTGCAGGTTTACACAAATACTGTAATGAGCTAAAATCACAGAGGCAGAGTTGTGAAGTTTTTAAGACACCATGTTTTAACAGTCTGCAAGAGATTGTGAAGTTCTCACATTGAGCTTATTTACAAGTTTGTAATTTTATATTGTACACAGCATTGTTTTAAACAACCAATGAGGTAAACATGTTGTTTTCATTGAGAATGAAGGGAAAAAAATGCTTCTGTCAGTCTGCCTTTTCCTCTGTGATGTCATCAGGTTGAGACTGCCCGCATCATCCTGTCTCTAAAACCACAAACACCATCCTGTGCGTCTGTGCTGTCATTCACATACACACCCTGTCTGTATTCTCGGCAGAAAACATTCAGCTTCTGTTGAATGTCATTGCGGGCTTGATGTCCCCTCGGGTTCATGGGGATTCCAGTATTTGTAGTGGGGGCTGAAAGTGGTCCCCTCATGCCATTTGGCTTAGCTTAGTTAACCACAGTTAGCCCACCAGTGATGCCACAGTTAGCCCACTAGTGATGGAGACTCGCACGAGTGACGTCCATTGATGTATGTTCAGACAGAATCCTCTCCACAAAAAGATCAAAATCAATGATTATTGCAAATAAAAGTTCTCTTGTAGTAGAAAAAAAAACAATGTCTCACTTTCACAGACATCACTAGTCTCTCACAGGTCATCACTAGTCTCTCACATGTTATCACTAGTCTCTCACAGGTTATCACTAGTCTTTCACAGGTTATCACTAGTCTCTCACGTTATCACTAGTCTGTCACGCCATCACTAGTCTTTCACAGGTCATCACTAGTCTCGTACAGGTCATCACTAGTGTCTCACGTGTTATCACTAGTCTCTCACGTCATCACTAGTCTCTCACGGGTCATCACTAGTCTCTCACATGTTATCACTAGTCTCTCACATGTTATCACTAGTCTCTTACAGGTCATCACTAGTCTCTCACAGGTCATCACTAGGGCCAGACGGAATCTGCGGACGTTTTTTGCAATTTCTGCTGAGAATTTTGGTAAAAATCTGCGGATTTCTGCAGAATTATTTTGGGAGTCTCAAAACTAAAACCTTAATATGTGAAATATGTGTCATTTAAAAACTGAATAAATTTAGGATTACACACATTTACTCAAGTAAATAAACAGAATTAATGATGGGCTAAAAATCTGCGGAATTCTGCAGAAAATCTGCGGAATTCTGCGCGCGCAGATTCCGTGTGGGCCTAGTCATCACTAGTCTCTCACATGTTATCACTAGTCTCTCACATGTTATCACTAGTCTCTCACATGTTATCACTAGTCTCTCACATGTTATCACTGGTCTCTCACAGGTTATCACTAGTCTCTCACGCCATCACTAGTCTTTCACAGGTCATCACTAGTTTATCACGTCATCACTAGTCTCTCACATGTCATCACTCGTCTCTCACAGGTCATTACTAGTCTCACACAGATATCACTAGTCTCACACAGACATCACTAGTCTTTCATATGTTATCACTAGTTTCTCACAAGTCATCACTACTCTCTCACATGTTTTCACCAATCTTTCACAGTTCTTCACTAATCTCTCACAGGGCATCACTAGTCTCTCACATACATCACTAGTCTCACACAGGTCATTACTAGTTTTACACGTCATCACTAGTCCCTCACAAGCTATTACTAGTCTCATAAGTCATCGCTAGTCTCTCACATGTTATCACTAGTCTCTCACATGTTATCACTAGTCTCACACAGGTCTTCAATAGTCTCTCACAGGTTATCACTAGTTTCTCACAGGCTATCACTAGTCTCTCACAGGTCATCACTAGTCTCTCACATGTTATCACTAGTCTCTCGCAGGTCATATAGTCTCTTACATGTTATCACTAGTCTCTCACAGGTCATGGCTAGTTTATCACGTCATCACTAGTCTTTCACATGTTATCAATAGTCTCTCACAGGTCATCACTAGTCTTGCACAGGTCATCACTAGTCTCTCATAGGTCATCGCTAGTCTCTCACAGGTCATTGCTAGTCTCTCACAGGTCATCACTAGTCCTTTTCAGACATCACTAGTCTCTCACAGGTCATTGCTAGTCTATCAAATGTTATCACTAGTCACTCACAGGTCATCACTAGTCTCTCACTGACACCACTAGTCTCTCACAGACATCTCTAATCTCTCTTGTTATCACTAGTCTCTCAAATGTTATCACTAGTCACTCACAGGTCATCACTAGTCTCTCACTGACATCAATAGTCTCTCACAGACATCTCTAATCTCTCTTGTTATCACTAGTCTCTCAAATGTTATCACTAGTCTCTCATAGGTCATCACTAGTCTCTCACAGGATATTACTAGTCTCTCAGGTTATAACTAGTCTCTCACAGGTCATCACTAGTCTCACGGGTAATCACTAGTTTCTTGCATGTCATCATTAGTCTCTTACAGGTCATCACTACTCTCTCACGTTATCACTAGTCTCTCACAGACACCCTTAATTTCTCTCGTTATTACTAGTCCCTCACGGGTCATCAATAGTCTCTCACTGGTCATCACTAATTACTCACAGTCATCACTAGTATCTCACATGTCATAACTAGTCTCTCACAGGTCATCACTAGTCTCTCACATGTTATCACTAGTCCCTCACATGTTGTCACTAGTCTCTCACAGACATCACTAGTCTCTCGCAGTTCATCACTAGTCTCTTTCAGGACATCATTAGTCTCTCACAGACATCACTAGTCTCTCACATGTCATCACTAGTCTCTCACGTCATCACTAATCTCTCACAGACATCACTAGTCTCTCACAGGTCATCACTAGTCTCTCACGTTATTGCTAGTCTTTCACATGTTTTCACTAGTCTCTCACATGTTATCACTAGTCTCTCACTGGTCATCACTAGTCTCTCACGGGTCTTCACTTGTCTCTCACAGACATCACTAGTCTCACATGTCATCACTAGTCTCACATGTCATCACTAGTCTCTCACAGGTCATCACTAGTCTCTCGCGGGTCATCATTAGTCTCTCACGGGTCATCACTAGTCTTTTACATGCCATCACTAGTCTCTCACAGTCAACACTAATCTCTCACATGTCGTCATTGGTCTCTCACAGGACATCACTAGTCTCACACAGGTCGTCACTAGTCTCTCACAGGTCTAGTCCCTCACATGTTATCATTAGTCTCTCACTGTCATCACAAATCTCTCACATGTCATCACTAATCTCCCACGTTATTACTAGTCTCTCACAGACATGACTAATCTCTATCGTTATTACTAGTCTCTCACATGTTATCACTAGTCTCTCACAGACATCACTAGTCTCTCACAGGTCATCACTTGTCTCTCACATTATCACCAGTTTCTCACATGTTATCACTAGTCTCTCACAGACATCACTAGTCTCTCACAGGTCATCACTAGTATCTCAAGCTATCACTAGTTTATCACGTCATCACTTGTCTCTCACATGTGTTCACTAGTCTCTCACATGTCATCACTAGTCTCTCACAGGTCATCTCTAGTCTCTCACATGCCATCACTAGTCTCTCACAGACGTCACTAGTTTATCAAGTTATCACTGGTCTCTCATGGGTCATCACTAGTCTCACAAGCTTTCACTAGTCTCTCACACATCATCACTAGTCTCTCACAGACATCACTAGTCTCTCACAGGTCATCACTAGTCTCTCACGTTATTGCTAGTCTTTCACATGTTTTCACTAGTCTCTCACTGGTCATCACTAGTCTCTCACGGGTCTTCACTTGTCTCTCACATGTTATCACTAGTCTCTCACAGACATCACTAGTCTCACATGTCATCACTAGTCTCACATGTCATCACTAGTCTCTCACAGGTCATCACTAGTCTCTCGCGGGTCATCATTAGTCTCTCACGGGTCATCACTAGTCTTTTACATGCCATCACTAGTCTCTCACAGTCAACACTAATCTCTCACATGTCGTCATTGGTCTCTCACAGGACATCACTAGTCTCTCACAGGACATCACTAGTCTCTCACAGGTCTAGTCCCTCACATGTTATCATTAGTCTCTCACTGTCATCACAAGTCTCTCACATGTCATCACTAATCTCTCACGTTATTACTAGTCTCTCACAGACATGACTAATCTCTATCGTTATTACTAGTCTCTCACATGTTATCACTAGTCTCTCACAGACATCACTAGTCTCTCACAGGTCATCACTAGTCTCTCACATTATCACCAGTTTCTCACATGTTATCACTAGTATCTCACAGACATCACTAGTCTCTCACAGGTCATCAATAGTATCTCAAGCTATCACTAGTTTATCACGTCATCACTTGTCTCTCACATGTGTTCACTAGTCTCTCACATGTCATCACTAGTCTCTCACAGGTCATCTCTAGTCTCTCACATGCCATCACTAGTCTCTCACAGACGTCACTAGTTTATCAAGTTATCACTGGTCTCTCATGGGTCATCACTAGTCTCACAAGCTTTCACTAGTCTCTCACACATCATCACTAGTCTCTCACAGACATCACTATTCTCTCACGGGTCATCACTAGTCTCTCACATATTATCACTAGTTTCTCACAAACATTACCAGTCTCTCACAGGTCATCATTTGTCTCTCACAGACATCACTAGTCTCTCACAGGTCATCACTAGTCTCTCACAGACATCACTAGTCTCTCACAGGTCATCACTAGTCTCTCACAGGGCATTACTAGTCTCTCACAGGGCATCACTAGTCTCACAGATATCAATCGACTCTCACAGACATCACTAGTCTCTCACAGGGCATCACTAGTCTCTCACAGATATCAATCGACTCTCACAGACATCACTAGTCTCTCGCAGGTCATCATTAGTCTCTTTTAGGACATCATTAGTCTCTCACAGACATCACTAGTCTCTCACATGTCATCACTAGTCTCTCACGTTATCACTAATCTCTCACAGACATCACTAGTGTCCCACAGGACATCACTAGTCTCTCACAAGTCATCACTAGTCTCTCACGTCATCACTAATCTTTCACAGACATCACTAGTCTCTAACAGGTCATCACTAGTCTCTCACGTTATTGCTAGTCTTTCACATGTTTTCACTAGTCTCTCACATGTTATCACTAGTCTCTCACGGGTCATCACTAGTCTCTCACAGACATCACTAGTCTCACATGCCATCACTAGTCTCACATGTCCTCACTAGTCTCTCACAGGTCATCACTAGTCTCTCACAGGTCTAGTCCCTCACATGTTATCATTAGTCTCTCACTGTCATCACTAGTCTCTCACATGTCATCACTAATCTCTCACGTTATTACTAGTCTCTCACAGACATGACTAATCTCTATCGTTATCACTAGTCTCTCACATGTTATCACTAGACTCTCACAGACATTACTAGTGTCTCACATGTCATCAATAGTCTCTCACAGACATCACTCTTCTCTCACAGGTTATCACTAGTCGCTCACAGACATCACTAGTCTCTCACAGGTCATCACTAGTCTTTCACATTATCACCAGTTTCTCACATGTTTTCACTAGTTTCTCACATGTTACCACTAGTCTCTCACAGACATCACTAGTCTCTCACATTATCACCAGTTTCTCACATGTTTTCACTAGTCTCTCACAGTCATCACTATTCTCTCACATATTATCACTAGTCCCTCACAGGACATCACTAGTCTCTCACGTGTTCACTAGTCTCTCACATGTGTTCACTAGTCTCTCACATGTCATCACTAGTCTCTCACAGACATCACTAGTCTCTCACATATTATCACTATTCTCTCACAGACATCACCAGTCTCTCACAGGTCATCATTTGTCTCTCACAGACATCACTAGTCTCTCACAGACATCACTAGTCTCTCACAGGTCATCACTAGTCTCTCACAGGGCATCACTATTCTCTCACAGGGCATCACTAGTCTTTACAGATATCAATCGACTCTCACAGACATCACTAGTCTCTCGCAGGTCATCATTATTCTCTTTTAGGACATCATTAGTCTCTCACAGACATCACTAGTCTCTCACATGTCATCACTAGTCTCTCACGTTATCACTAATCTCTCACAGACATCACTAGTGTCCCACAGGACATCACTAGTCTCTCACAAGTCATCACTAGTCTCTCACGTCATCACTAATCTCTCACAGATATCACTAGTCTCTAACAGGTCATCACTAGTCTCTCACGTTATTGCTAGTCTTTCACATGTTTTCACTAGTCTCTCACGGGTCATCACTAGTCTCTCACAGACATCACTAGTCTCACATGCCATCACTAGTCTCACATGTCCTCACTAGTCTCTCACAGGTCATCACTAGTCTCTCACAGGTCTAGTCCCTCACATGTTATCATTAGTCTCTCACTGTCATCACTAGTCTCTCACATGTCATCACTAATCTCTCACGTTATTACTAGTCTCTCACAGACATGACTAATCTCTATCGTTATCACTAGTCTCTCACATGTTATCACTAGACTCTCACAGACATTACTAGTGTCTCACATGTCATCAATAGTCTCTCACAGACATCACTCTTCTCTCACAGGTTATCACTAGTCGCTCACAGACATCACTAGTCTCTCACAGGTCATCACTAGTCTTTCACATTATCACCAGTTTCTCACATGTTTTCACTAGTTTCTCACATGTTACCACTAGTCTCTCACAGACATCACTAGTCTCTCACATTATCACCAGTTTCTCACATGTTTTCACTAGTCTCTCACAGTCATCACTATTCTCTCACATATTATCACTAGTCCCTCACAGGACATCACTAGTCTCTCACGTGTTCACTAGTCTCTCACATGTGTTCACTAGTCTCTCACATGTCATCACTAGTCTCTCACAGACATCACTAGTCTCTCACATATTATCACTATTCTCTCACAGACATCACTAGTCTCTCACATATTATCACTAGTCTCTCACATGTCATCACTAGTCTCTTACAGGTCATCTCTAGTCTCTCACATGTCATCACTAGTCTCTCACAGACATCACTAGTTTATCACATCATCACTAGTCTCACAAGTTTTCACTAGTCTCTCACACGTCATCACTAGTCTCTCACAGACATCACTATTCTCTCACAGACATCACTAGTCTCTCACATATTATCACTAGTCTCTCACAAACATCACCAGTCTCTCACAGGTCATCATTTGTCTCTCACAGACATAACTAGTCTCTCACAGGTCATCACTAGTCTCTCACAGACATCACTAGTCTCTCACAGGTCATCACTAGTCTCTCACAGGGAATCACTAGTCTCACAGATATCAATCGACTCTCACAGACATCACTAGTCTCTCACAGACATCACTAGTCTCTCACAGGTCATCACTAGTCTCTCACAGGTCATCACTAGTCTCACAGATATCAATCGACTCTCACAGACTTCACTAGTCTCTCACAGGTCATCACTAGTCTCACACAGACATCAGTAGTCTCTCACAGGTCATCACTAGTCTCTCACAGACATCACTAGTCTCTCACAGGTCATCACTAGTCTCACACAGACATCAGTAGTCTCTAACAGGTCATCACTAGTCTCTCACAGGGCATCTCTAGTCTCACAGATATCAATCGACTCTCACAGACATCACTAGTCTCTTCAAGGGCATCACTAGTCTCACAGATATCAATCGACTCTCACAGACTTCACTAGTCTCTCACAGGTCATCACTAGTCTCACACAGACATCAGTAGTCTCTCACAGGGCATCTCTAGTCTCACAGATATCAATCGACTCTCACAGACATCACTAGTCTCTCACAGGTCATCACTAGTCTCTCACAGGGCATCACTAGTCTCACAGATATCAATCGACTCTCACAGACATCACTAGTCTCTCACAGGGCATCACTAGTCTCACAGATATCAATCGACTCTCACAGACATCACTAGTCTCTCACAGGGCATCACTAGTCTCACAGATATCAATCGACTCTCACAGACATCACTAGTCTCTCACAGATATCAATAGTCTCTCATGGAGTCATCACGAGTCTCTCGCTCTGTTCTGCCTGTTTTATGTGTGATGGGCTTTGTTGTCCTGCATTGAAATTGCAGTCTAATTGAGTGATGAATGAAGGCAAATAGTTGCACGTTGCTAAAGGAGCTTTTGATAAACCTTTGCTTTCATCCTTATGCAGCTGAATAAGAGGCCCATGCCACTTCCTCCACCGTCTTCCACTGACCTCTTTATGCATTTTAGCTTCTGTTTTTGTCAGTTTGACAACAAACACAATTTTTCTTAGTACACTGAAAATAAATTAAACTTCAGTGAAGACTTTTAGACTTTTGACCCGTTCTTGGTCTACATAAAGCACAGATTAGCCTTGCAGAGAAAGATTCTTACCCTGTTCAGTGCTGAACTGGCCAGCAATTGCTGCAGCAGAGTTGAATTGATTGTCCATTGTGATTCAAAACATTATATGGAAAAACTGGATTTTTAAACTGCCTGACTTTTCATAGTTGTTAGAATTAAATATTGATAATAATTAAGAAAATAATCCCCTGTTGCCAGATTAACACCAAAAACTGAATAAATGAGAATCTGGAAGTGTTATATATATATATATATATATATACACACACACACACACACACACACACACACACTTTATTAGGTACACCTGTCTAACTGCTCGTTAACGCATTTTTTGTACCTAATAAAGTGGCCGGTGAGTATATATATACTTTAAAATAATTTCGTTAGTTAATGTACGTAAAACTACATTTTCATTGCTGTTGTAATAACTTCAAACAGTAAGCAATAATTTAGAAATTTTGGAAATTGTAGCTTGCACTCTTATTGTGTGTGTGTGTGTGTGTGTGTGTGTGTGTGTGTGTGTGTGTGTGTGTGTGTGTGTGTGTGTGTGAAGAGTTTATTTGCAAAAACAACTCAATTTTTATATTGTACATTAAAAAGAAAACTTTTGAGTAGAACCAGAGCTCTTAGTAGTTTTCAGAAATCATGTTTTTACATCGACTATGAAAAGAGTTCAATTGCCAAAAACTCGATTTGTGAAGAAATTCTAAAAACAATGGTTAACAGTTTTTGCAAAAACTTCCCCTCACATCTATTTGCTGAGTGTATAATTGACTATGGAGGTCAATAACCAGTACACTTCTTTAAACTGTTTTTTCACTTTTTTTTATTAAAACCAAAAGCGACACCAAATTTGAGCTATACTATGCATCTCAATAACAGAAAACAGCAACAGTAGTGGAATAAAGAGTAAAATAGTATTATACAGACTAAGCTATCGAAAAGAGCTGCCATATGAAAACTTTTCTAAACTTTCTAAACTCATAAGCTATATACAGTACATTAAAATCTTTGGCTTTTACATTCTGAATGCAGTACATTGCGCCAGTCACAGCTAATATTCACACTTTACATTCTCTTGTCATGTCAGCAAACAAGTAACACATTTAACAGTAATAAAGACACAATACATTCATGGTACTGTACAAAAGATTTGCATCTTCTCAGTAGTAAACAATACACGTCATGTCTGAATGTCTTTTTAGCACTAGATTATTCTGGAGGGATTCTGCTCAGTTCAAGTGTTCTGAAGCTTAGCAGGGTTATAACATATGCCATAACAATTTAGCTTAAAAAAAGTCAAGTTTAGAGATTCCATATTGAAACCCTGAGATCACATTCTCATTTGCATATTGATTAAACAAGAAAGGCACTTGGTGTTAATAACTGCTTGTCCATCATCTTTTCATAAACAGGACTTCATAACCCTAAGGTTAAAAGTGGTGCAAACCCCCTTTAAAATTTACAAGTAGCTTAAAAGCATTGTTCACCTAAAAATCATCATAATTCTGAAGAAATGTCTGTCCAACTGGTCTTTCAACTGAGCCTGGTTATTTTTTCCAAAGATTTGTTCTCCATTTTTATCAGTTGGTGGAGTTTCTTGCCGCTAGCTATGTTTCCATCCAAAGATGCAAGTTAGATTTAAATGCAAAACTGGAATATCGCATAAAACATTTGCGAATAAAGCATCGTTTCCATCCAATGAGTCAAAGAAAACACAATCTTCACTTCCTGATAAACTGGTGCCAATTATCAATAAGAAATATTTAATTTGGGAGCAGGCACTGTGGGCTTTATTTTGTAATATAATAAATTACCTGTGCCTCAAAAGACAAAGAAGAACTGTGCAGGGGCTTTTGAAGGAGTAAGACCGCTCGTCAGTTTGGCTAACACACGTTTTTTTCTTTTCGAATAAAAAGTTTATCTGATTCAGTTGTGAGCATACAATTTTAATGCGCATTTTCAAAATATATGCGCAATTTTTGCATTTCCATTTTTTCCAAAATGTGCATAAAAATGGTAGATGGAAACATAGATACTGTCACCTTTGGCTTGCTTCATTTAAATTAGCATTGAACTGAACTGAATCATCAGCGAACTCAGAACTAAACCAGCATTGTTTAAGCTTTTCACTCATCATAGCACACGTGCTGCTGACGATGTGACAATAAAAGTGATTTGATTTTGGAACTGAAATCGCCAAATGAACTGAACTGAACTTATGATATTGAGAAACAAACACTGATAAAACTTCATAGCCCATTTGTCGCTAAGCTGCTTCGACAATTTGCATTGCACAAAGTGCTATACACTAAAAATAAACGTGACTTGACCATACAGCAGAAGTTATTGAGCTCAAGTGTCGTTCGCTTCTCAGTATTCTTCAAAATGTCTACTTGTATGTTCCACAGAAGTAAAAAGGGGAAGGTGAGGTCAACCTAAAACCCAAGAATTAAACTTTCTTCATCCCCGGGTTAAACTCAAGGTTTAGCAGGTCAGTTCTGCGGGCCGCTGTTGTGGTGGTGTGTGATGACCCTGTGGTAGTCTTGGGTGGGCGAGAGGCTGTGTTCTGGTGGCAGGTGCTGGAGCTCATGGCTGCGGATGTAGTTCATGCTGCCCGGGTGAGTGAGGATCAGAAGCTGGCGAGCAAACAGTGGCTCAACCTGTGACACAATGAGAATCAAGTAAGTTTACATAAAAATTGTTGTGTTTTGTGCATAATTATTGATCAGTTTTTACAGGAGCATAAAAATAAGAATGTCCAGGATTAAAAGACACACCTGCACTGTGAAGGTCCTTCTTGGTCTTTGACCATCAGTGCTTTCATCCTCAAAGAACAGCAGCACTTGGGAACACGGCGCAGGACGGGCGTGAAGAGTGTAGCTCTGCAACTCTGTGAAGGAAAACATCAAGGAGACATTTTATTCACAGTCAGCAACAGGTGAGGTCAGAAAATACATGCTAGGAAGGAGAAAGGAAATAACTGTGATCTAGAGTGGAGATCTACAATGTCATTAAAACATTTGAAAGCCTGTTTGTTTTTGAAAGATGTCTTTTGTTACTTGAGTAATTACAATATTATTATCAGGGTGTCCACGGGGTTTTAAAAAAGTATTAAATAGTTGATAAATCAATTATGAGAAAATTAAAAGGTATTAAAGTCTTAATCTCGCTTTTATGAGGTCTTAAATTTTGTTCAAGTATTGTCCAAAGTGTTTGACTTCAAAAAAGCATAAATATAATTATTTTCCTCCTAATATTAACAACGGCGTGCTCGATCCATGCGATTGGTTTGGGCCGGGGATCATTTGGACACGCTCCTCCGGTCGGGTAATGGCACGTAATTTGTGACAAAGGCGGGAAGGTGATGTGTCGCTCTTCACATGTAGGGAAACCAGAGAGCAAAACAGATGGCAAAATGGGAAAATGTAAGTTTAAACAGTGGCTGAAGCCTGTCGCAAAAAAAAAATTCTTAAATTCAGAGCTTATCTGGGTTCTGTTACATGGTTATGCTCCATTGATTTATTTAACTACAGCTGTTTATTAACAACTGTTTATTATGTTAAAGGTTTAATACTGATTAGAACTTGAAGTGGTCATGAGGCCTTAAAATATTCTGAGAAGGTCTTTAAAAAGTCTTAAAAATGTAGTGAAATTACCTTTAGGATTTCTGCTATACCCTGTATTACAATATAAAGTAGCTATTTTCTATTTGATTGTATTTATAAATGTCCAAGCTGAATCTTCAGCTTCATTATTCCATCCTTCAGTGTAACCTGAATTTTAAATATAAAGTCTAATATAGTGATTTGTTGTTCAAGAAACATTTGCATGTTGAAAACAGTTTGGATTATTATTTTTGTGGAAACCTTTTATGGTGCCAAATAAATACGTTTATAAAAAGTAAACCATTGTTTTAGCATAGACCTGTAAATAAAATTTCAAACTTAAACTGCTGGAGAACAGACTTAAGGTTGTGAGTTCTAGAAGTTTATTGTTACACTGTAAAAAGCGATTTATTTAAAAGTTATATTACTTAAAAAAGAAAAGAGTGAGTGAGGCTTTTGCCTAAAAAGTTGACTTTACTTAGTGAGTAAACCCGTTGTTACTTGGAACTGTTATGTTGACTTGACTTTTTAATTATGCACATAGTTAAATTAATGAACTATTCTAAGGAAATGAGTGTACTTTTAAATGTTACCACAGACAAAATGTGATTAATTTTGCCAGTGCCATTTAACCTTTTCATATCACGTCTATGATTACTTCTTAAAAACCTTTAACAAGGTTTTTATATAAATATATGTCGGCGCAATAGCCTAGTGGTTAGCGCGCCGACATATGATGCAGTAGCACGTCAAGGCGTCCCGAGTTCGAATCCTGGCTCGAGGACATTTCCCTACCCCCTCTCTCTCTCTCTCTCTCTCTCTCTCTCTCTCTCTCCAACTTCGCTTCTTGTCTCGATACTGTCCTATTTAATAAAGGCAAAAATGCCAAAAATAAATCTTAATATTAAAAAAAAAAAACTTTATATTTTGCTGTCCTTGTCAGAGTGTATTACTCAGTTGTAAATGTCTCATAATTGAACATTATTTTTCAGACTACACGTGTATTTTGTTTTCTTTCCATACTGTGAGCTTCATGTTTAATGTGGCACATGTGACTTGTGTGGTATTTAAGTGGTGTTCATCATCTGCTGGAAGATCTTCACAACACTCAATGAATTTGTGACAGGCGGTGGGCGCGAGTGAGTAGTAAATCAGATGACTGACGCTGCAACTCTCACTAAATGGCAAGCCACAAATGATATGACGCACTATTTACTGTAAAAGCTTTCTGACGTGTTTGTTTACTGTAAAGTGTGTTTATCTTTGGAGATGGGCAAACAAGATGATGCATACAAATAATCAATTTATTAGACCGAAGAATTACAGTTTTCAAGTAAATGACAGTCATTTCTTACTAAGAACGATGAGTGATTAAGTAGCCTGTTTTGTTTTCACTTAAAGGGATTGTTCACCCATACATATTGAAATATACATAGTGAAAATGTCCAAACCTTTGTGAGTTTCTTTCTTCAGTCAAACACAAAATAAGATATTATGAAGGATGTTGCACACTGGTAGCCATTGATATACATAGTACGAATGAAAAACACTATGGAAGTCAATGGCTACCAGTTTCCAACATTTTTCAAAATACCTTCCTTTATGTTCAACAGAAGAAAGAAACTCAGGTTTGAAACAAATGGATTGAGAGTAAATGATGACAATTAAAGTCTTTGAGTGAACTGAAGGCAGATCATGTGGTTCATGAATGTATCATTCTAGTCACCTGTGATGAAGAGATGAGTGTCCAGCAGTTTGCAGTTCTGCTCTCGCTCCAGCTTGTTGGGTTTGTCTGTCGGTGGTGCGTGAGCTCCTGTCCAGTACACCCTGCAGGGGCAGCATCGGCGGGCGTAGAGCCCATCAGGAGCCATCCAGAGGATAACGCCCCGCTCCAGAGGCACCCCATCAGCATGAGGCAGTTCTACCAGTTCTGGAGCCCCTGGTGAGGCGTAGGCCTGTCCCTCTCTGCTGGGGCCCAGCTGACAGCCCTCAGGACTGCTCACGGTCACCTCTCGCACCAGCGCGTCCCGGTAAAACACCATCACATGCAGGCGATAATCTAATCAAGGGGAAGACACAATTTAAATTATTTCAAAATGGTCTATTGAACTAGTGAGTTTAAAATAGTAAAATCATAACGTGAGCCATTGCTGGGGAATAATTTGGACTACTGTTTTGATATTTCCCTCACCTACAAATCATTTAGTCTGTTTAAACTCTGCCACTTTTTTATACCTGACTGAAAGCTTTCGTTCACATCTGCAATTCAGAATCCATCAAAACAACAATTAAAGCTACTAAGTCCCACCCTCCGCTGCATAAAACATATGCTGGATAAGTTGGGGGTTCATTCTGCTGTGGCAACCACTGATTAATAAAGGGACTTAGCCAGAAAATGAATGAATGAAGTGCCGCCCTTTTATTTGCATATACAGTACGTCACAATGTAGCATAACAAATCTATCGAGTAGGGTCTGTCTGTGGACTGCAAGACAGGGGTGTAACATGAAGGGGCCTTAGGGCGTAACTTGAAGTATGTTATAGAGGCATAACTTATAGGGGCGTAAGCGGAGACCTACATGTCAAAACTATGTTGTCGGCTAGATGGCGCTGTACATCAGTTTTTAACATCTACACCTACTCCACATCTAAACCCAACCATCACAGTTAATAACTACTACACCTTCCCCAAACCTAAACCCAACCATCATAGTTATTAATGTCTACAACTACCCCAATCCTTAACCCAACCATCATAGTTATTAATGTCTACAACTACCCCAATCCTTAACCCAACCATCACAGTTAATAACTACTACACCTTCCCCAAACCTAAACCCAACCATCATAGTTATTAATGTCTACAACTACCCCAATCCTTAACCCAACCATCATAGTTATTAATGTCTACAACCAGCCCAACCCTTAACCCAACCATCACAGTTAATAACTACAACACCTTCCCCAAACCTAAACCCAACCATCATAGTTATTAATGTCTACAACTACCCCAATCCTTAACCCAACCATCATAGTTATTAATGTCTACAACTACCCCAATCCTTAACCCAACCATCATAGTTATTAATGTCTACAACCAGCCCAACCCTTAACCCAACCATCACAGTTAATAACTACAACACCTTCCCCAAACCTAAACCCAACCATCATAGTTATTAATGTCTACAACTACCCCAATCCTTAACCCAACCATCACAGTTAATAATCTCTACAACCAGCCCAACCCTTAACCCAACCATCACAGTTAATAACTACTACACCTTCCCCAAACCTAAACATCATAGTTATTAATGTCTACAACTACCCCAACCATCACAGCTATTAATGTCTACACTTTCCCCAATCCTAAACCCAACCATCACAGTTATTAACTTACAGCCGTGAGATGCAGAGGCTTTCATACTTGACACGCTCGCCATTGTACTCTTATTTGCAACCATAGGGGGCAACACCAAATAGACTAAGTTTCATGGTGGAGTTGCTAAGTGAATGAATATAATAATATATCAAATGAATTGGTTGTGGATTCGATTGGAGAAAACTCATGAAAACATTTGGTGAAAATGTTCTCTGTTAAGTATTTCTGCCATCTTACCAACAACATCTCGTTGTGACATCTCGCATGGTTCAATGGGATGTCAATCTCGAACTGCAAGTTACGCCTCTCTGCAAGCCTTGGAGATATACTTGGATCTATCACTAAATCTGCTACACTTGCCCAAGCTTTAAAAGTCATTGTGATGAATTTTAGTTTTCAGTGAATTTTAATTTTCATTAATTTAGACAAAATAGCAAAGAATGTTAACGTTGCATCTGAAGAAAAATAATTATCAAGATTTTGTTGTCAGTCTGTAAGGAATACTGTACCACTTATTTTCAATCATATATATCATCTGCTTTGTTAATATTTAGTTGAAATGATTTTGGAGTTTGGACTTTGTTTTATCTGTGTCATTATAGTGCAGATTTTCTACCATTTTGTTTGTCTTTTTAATCACAATATGCAGTATTTTAAACAGATAATTCACCCACAACTGAAAATTCTGCCATCATTTTCTCACCCTTGCTCCAAACCTGTTTAAGTTTTTCTCTTCTGTTGAACAGATGAAAAAAATATATTTTCAAAATAGCTGTAAACCTGTAACCATTGACTTCCATAGTATTTGTTTTTGCTTTTACAGGTTACAACATTTTTCAAAATATCTTCTTTTGTGTTCTACTTACAAAAGTTTGGAACCAATTAAAGGTGAGTAAATTGTTTTTTTTTGTTTTTTTTTGTATTTTCAGGTGAACTATCCCTTTAAGATCAATTCACTGACTCTTATTCGCCGTTCAGTGTGTCAGCGTATTTCTGATCACGTGCGTTTCTAATACAGTACCTGAGAGTGCCACAGCCTCAGCAGACCTCATGCTGGAGTCCAGAGTGAAGGGTGACGGTTGTGGATCAGATGCATTACAGCTGTAGAAGGAGCCACTGAACTGGTAACCTGCACATACACAAATACATCAATGCATTTGCAAGCTACATGAACTTATCGTTTCTCTCAAAAACACACTGTACCAGGGTCCCAGCGTGAAGTGTATGGGCTCTGGCTGTACGAGATGTCAGACAGGGTGGGATATTCCCTCCATCCTCTTTCTGCTGGAGAAATGTAGTTGCACACCTATAGTGACAAGCACATGGTGAGTGATCCAAAACACAAACAAACCAAAGGACAAGTTGAAATGTTGTTTGATTCTAACCTGAGATGGTGCTGGTGCATAAGTTGGATGGATTGGGTAATTGGGAGAGCCTGAGTTAGACTGCGAGTCTTCATTAGATCTGGATCCTGCAACAGTTAAATATTACATTGTTTTTCACCGAGGCTTTACTCTTCTTGATGACATTCATTGACAGTATTATAAATTATGAAAGCGCTGAATGTTGATTTTCAGAGTGCAATTGTTTTGTCCCTTGCCTTTTTTAGATCCTTCCGGGACAATTCTATACACTTTATAGGGGTCCGATATGTCAAGTTGACTGCGTTCCACAATCTCCTCGAAGTCATTACTTTTATTAAGAGCACAACGAAGACGTGTTTTCCAGGTTGGTGGGTCAGGTTTGTCAACCCCTTCACGGAATTTGCCTTTAAACAGAGCCCAAGCCTGCAAAAAAGTAGGATATGTCAATATATGAGTCCATGAGATGTCTATAAAAAAAGAGAAATATCAGGTTTCAAAAAATTTTGATTTTTATTTTAATTCTCTTTTTTAGTCTTTGTTGATATTTGATTTACAGTTTTGGTGTGTAAACTATTGTACACTTTGTAAAAATGTTTCCTTCCTACCTGATTACACAAAAATATTGTTTTTAAAACAACATATTAACGTAAAAACAAGAACATCAAAAGAGTTTACCTGAAGACAAAGTATGTGCTTACTCATAAATATATGAGTCAAATACTATATATTATATATATATAGATATATACTATACTATATATTTGATTTATAGATATATTAAATATATTATATATATATATCCTGTGCAGTTTTTTTCCCCTGAGAAAAAACATTTATATCATACATTTACCATAATTAACAGAATATTCTTTGGGCAGTTTTTTAGTCAGAGATGTTGACTTAGAACAGATCACAGTGCAACTCAAAAATAATAAATTGACATTTTAAATCTTTAACGTTTCCTCTTATACTTAAGACCAACAAGTTTTAGTAATTTGCCAAAAAATACCAAGTACGGGTCATGTATATTGTTAAATTTGTACATCGATAGCCTATCTGTTACACTGAATAACATGAGAAACTTCCAAGTGGACACTTTACTTGCATTTAATATACTTTCTACATATTTAAAAATCACTTTTGTGAAATTTTATTCAGACACCATAATTGGGCTCCACTGTGACCCATGTGCAAACAGAAATATGCAAACCATGCACAACTTCATTCTTTAAGCCAGATACAATATAACTCCAGCTATAATTTATAGATGTTTTTAACTTTGCACTGCTAGATAAATATAAAAAGCTGAATTCATAAACATGCTTTAAAAACTATTTATGTGTGTTTTAATAACAAAACCGCGCATCACGACATGCTTCTCTACACCAACCATTAGAGGAATAATGTGGTAACATTAATTTTAGTGTCCACATGTGTGTTATTACATGCAATTATATTACAGCAAACCTAATGTTGAGTAAAAAAGTTAATCTTAAACCTATCTTAATCTTTAAATAAAATAAAACATACTTTCGCATTACTTTTTTAAAGTTAACACAATTACTTTTTTAAGTGACCTAATTGTAATACATCACTTTTTTACCAACGCTGGCTGTCAGTTATTATTACTTAGTTTTTAAATGCACAATTATTAGCAGAGTAAGACTGCTGCATGTTTCAGTTGCTCATCTCCCTCCTCGTTCAGAGTAACTGTACCTTGAAGAGCGCAGCATCCTCGTCCCGGTTGTAGTCCTGTTTGCCCGCGTGCTTCCACGGAATCCGAAAGATGGTCTGGTTGTCGTTCTCCCACACGAGTCCAGGGTATTTTCCAGTGTCCACTTGCTCGATCAGCCACTGGCGCAACTTTCCGTTACCGGAGCTCCCCGTCATACCGCGCTCTTCATCCGAACACATCTAAAAAAAAAAAGAAAGGAAAACTTTATCATTCAGCTCGTATCATTATGAAACTGAACGTACAAACCGAAATGGCAAATAAATGAAACTTGAAACTTAAATGAAAATTGCAATAGAGTCTTAAATGAAAAGGTATGCGTACTGCAGAAGGTACAGGAGCGCGTGCTGCTCTCTTTCACAGCTTTCGAGTTTTGAAATGTGTCAGTAACGTAGTTCAGCTTTCGACCGCGACTTTTCTTCAATCGTTTGCATCTGAGGGGCGGGGCGGAGCCTTCGACGCGCACACGATTCCACGCACCTGCAGTGCGCGTGAGCGATGGCGGACGTCCCGTAAATAGGCGGGGGCTGCACTTGATATTAAACCCACGCACACCAAAGCGGGACTTTCAGCGTTTAATAAAAGAATATTCATTTCTTTGAATTCTTTGACGTTGAAATGTCAGCTGCTTTTTCACAGGTGTTATTTTAGAACAGTTGTGTTGCCAAGTTTGTGGCTCGATTCCAAAGTGGGTAGGCAACAGTGAAATATAGGCTATCATCTCGTTGAACAATATGAGAAATAAACAAAACTTGACTCTGACAGGCCCGTAGACAGCCTGATGAAAGGGTTTTTTCTCTCAAAAAGTAGACCTTTTTTTGCAGTTATTCGCTTATTTTCTATTTAACTATGAGATTTAAAATACTAAATGTAGGTGACCTTTTAAGCACGTTTTTTGCTGAATTAGTTTGATGGTCATCATAACCAAAAACATTTCCTAAATATTCAGAATAATGAAATATGACAAATATGTATTTTTTTTTTAAATCAAACGTATTACATCATATACAGTATCATTACGACAAGGTTTTAAATTAAAAACTGTAGTCTATTGTAATATATAGGCAAATAACAAACTGGCCAGCACAATTAACTTTCCTTTATTAAAAAAATTAAACATAATATATATAATAATAATAATTATTATTATTATTATTATTATTACATAATAATAATTTAGAGCTTTACAATTGTTCTAGCGTCTCTTGTAAAAAAAAAAAAAAGTACATTTGAAAATTAATGGATAACAACAATAGCCAAAATAATATTCAAATAGATTTTAATATTTTTATTGGTCATGTTCTCTTTCCAGAATAAGGTCCAAGATTTAGAATAAAACTTACTTGTCAAATGTTTTCTCTATTTAAAAACAATTCAGTAGCGAAAGATGACTTTGCTTATGTCAGGTGTTTTCTTGCACAGCTGGATGTTGGACTCTTGAAAAATAATTGTTTGCATTGGCCAAAACTGATTAACTGAAGTCACACCAGGATTTTGCTTGGTCTTAAAGCCTTTTTCGATGGGTAGCCGTCAAAATAAGACAAATGAGCTCATGTATGGGACAAATTCTGGACCTTTGTCAGTGAGGGGTGAGTCTTCCGAACCCAAACATCTTTTTAGCTGTAATCATGCCAACCATCAGGGCTTGCTGTTGGGTTAACGGAAAGGTGTCCATTATATTAGAATATTCAAATATTGTAGTCAGGTTGAATATTGGGTCCATAAGCTCTGGAAAACAAGTAAAAAAATGTTGGACTTAAACTCATAATGAACAGGACAAAACCAAAATAAATGTACCAGAGTCCCTTCTGCCCCACCACATGTTTCACATTTAGGAGATACAGAGGGAAATATTTTACTTAATTTAGTTTTAGAGAAGTGAATTTAAAACTTTAAATTGGATTAATTTATGTCTTAAATTTACCGAAACTTTCTTTATTCTCGACAGGGCTTCATCCCAGATCTCATCAGCCACTTCTTCATTCAAATTCATGGCCCAAGCTAGTGCATATTGGTGCATCAAATGCATGAACAAAGTTTGATATCAGATGTCTAGAATTAGTGTTAGAGGAGTTGATTTTCTTAATTAACCCTAACCCAATCATTAAAAACTGTGAAAGAATGGATAAAGTTAGTGCTCCCTTAGATTTTCTCAAACATTGGTCTTGAAACTTTTAAACCTGCACTGGGTTCCACACAATTCCTTCATGTTATCCCAACACAGATCAAGTTAACTTTTTTGTTTTTAATCCAATTTAAGTGAATTGAACATAAAACAATTCAGTTGTCCCCCAAAACACTTAAGAATTGTGTTGATTCAGCCTATTTTAAAGAAGCAGTTTGAAACCAGCAAAAATCTTTTTTTGTGTGTGTGTCTTTGTGAACTACCCATCTATAGGCTTATATCTTATTTACAAACTCACTGATTTGTGGTTTGTTGATGTCTGGTAGTGGTTTGCTTTATGAATGTTCCTCAATACTATAGACATTTCAGACTACCTGTCTTAGCATTCTTAACTCACAGAAGCCAGTGAAGGTTCTTTTACAGTTGTTCAAAGTGTAGTTGTTTACTACATGCACTGCAATTTTGTCGTCTTCCACTTTGAATAAGCTTCTTATAGCAAAATGATTCTGGTTGACTGGCACTGTTTTATTATTCATCATCTTGGAAAAAAAAGTTCTGAAAGTGATTTTAGCGATAATGCTATGCAAGATGTAGGTGACTTTCATCGATATTAAAGAAGAATTGAAGCTAAAACCATGGGCCTTGATGAATCATAGTGAAAATCTGCAAATTTTGAGAGTGAAAAAAAAAGCAAAACCCTGAAAATGTTTTAAAGGTATCTTAAAGTAAATGATGGATCAGTGCGAGAAACTAAAGCAATAGTTCAGCCAAAACTGAAAATAATGTCATGTACATGTCAGAAACACGTTTGAGTTTCTTTCTTCTGTTGAACACAAAAAAATCTTGAAAACCTGTAACCATTTACTTACATATTATTTGCTTTTCCTACTAAGGATGTCAATGGTTATAACTTTCCAGCATTCTTCAAAATAATACATCTTTTTGTGTTTAAAAGAATAAAGAAACTCTTGAAGGTTTGGAAACACTTGAGGTCAAATAAATAGTAAGTACATTTTTATTTTGTGGTGGACTACCACTTTAACATTGTTTACATCTTTAATCCACAGCCTTGACAATGTTCTACTGAAGAAAAAAATCAGTAAATTAACAGCACATTCTCATTTTGAATAAACTACTATCTGATCTCTTTAAAAACCTGTATTTATTACGTATACAGCATACTTTCTTTACAGTTACATTAGATTGTGTCGCATATACAGTCATGTAAAAAAGTTAGAGCACCCTTTCATTTTCAATTTCATGGTTTTCCCTAAATAATGTCAATATTTAATTAACAAAATAAAGTCAAGATAGGAAAGCCACAGGGGACAAACCCTATGACCCATGATTAAGATGCTTGTAGATCCACTTGTTTGTTCTTATCGGTCTCTTAGATCATTCTGGAGGAGTTTAGAGTTTTTTTTTTCTTCTATTCAGTTGTAGATTTGCTGTTGTGTTTTGGGATCATTGTGTTGTTTCATGTCCCAAATGTTGGCTAAGCATTAGCTGTTGGATATGCATTGTTTTAAAGGGATAGTTCCCCCCCCCCCCCCCCCAAAAAAAAAAAAAATCTCATCCTCAAGCGGATCAACACCTTTATGAGTTCTTTCTGCCATTGAACACAAAAGAAGATATTTTGAAGAATGCTGGAAACCTGTAACCATGGACTACCAAATAGGAAAAAACTGTAACACTTTACAGTAACAATACCTGAATAATGATGTAATAATATGTAAACTAAATGTTATTTTATTATAAACTAACTTTACCTACAACATGAGTCACATGAGTTCATATGTGAATGATTGTAGCTTACTTGTTAGTACATGCTTGTTAATTAATGTAAAAGTTAACACTTTCAAGTGTTCACACTTAGATATTGCTTGACGCTATTAGCAGGTTTGGCATGCTGTCCCAGGAGAGAACCCTGAGCTCAGAGATAATTGAGCCCAGGGCTCCCGTCTGGTCAATAAGCATATAGGGGGGTCCGTAATCAGGTAGGTCTCGAGAGCTCCCCCTGGTAAAAGGAGGAAATGAAAGAGATGGGGTGGAAGGGGAGATTCTTCCAAAACAAAGATAAGGCAGTAGGGCAAAATCGGTCTCTTTATTGTAGGCTTGGATCAATCTGATTGGATTTTTGCTGATTACAGATGAGAGATCAGTCGTGATTAATCATATCACATACTTCTCTCGAAATTACTTTGTAAAACTTTACTTAGTTCCAGCTAAATATAACCAATATGATCTCATGACATGCTAACGTATCTTTATGCCATCGCTTTAACTTGGAGGGGCACATTATCATAACTCATTATCATTCATTCATTCTTAACTTTTCATGAACTCCTGTGTTTAAACTGTTCATTTTGATGTGGATAGAACACGTTTCTATTATTTTTAAAGTCAGATGTGCAGAACTGTTACATTTACACACAGGAGTTCATGAAAGAATGAGTCAATGATAATGCCTTAAATCATCACTAGATCATAATGAAGTAATGTTTAATTTACACATTAATTACATTATTCAATTACTGCTATTGTAATGTGTTACCGGAAAAGCAAATACCATAGAAGTCAGTGGTTAAAGGTTTCTAACATTTTTCAGAATATCTTTTTTTTGTGTTACAGAAGAAAGAAGTTACAATATTTTAAACACGTACAGGACTAGTGCATTTAATTATCAGTTTCTGGCTTATTTTTGTTAATGCTATATGTTGTTGTTGTTCATCTGATGTTTTATTTCTCAATGTTTAGACATGCCAAAGGTTATATAATTGTTTATGCCCTATATTGAACATTGAAATGTAATAGGTTGTCTTAACTTTTTCACATGACTGTAAACATTTAGCACAATCAGAATAATAACCATTACAAGAGTATAACCTTAATGTGAATTCTCTCAGTGTGTTTTTTATAACGTCTGGACTATCACGTGTTATTGCTGTTGTTTGGTATTTTCTTTTTCATCAGAAATTTTCAGACTGATGGTGTCTGTAGTCAGTAAGGTTGATCTGTGTCTGTTTGTAACCAGCAGAGGGCAGTGACAAACCATTTTTCGATAAGACAAGTCAACGAACACCAAATAAGTAAACAATGAAACTAATATTATTTTGTATCTGAATGTGAGCATACCAGATTTTGTGAGAATCTAGTTCAATGACAGTGGCAGACTATGATTTGATGGGTCGTTTCTGATACACAATGTAGTCATGTGTTCATAATGGGCTTTATTCATTTTCTAATAAAGCTAACACAAAAAGTAACATTTAAGTGTGTGTGTGTGTGTGTGTGTGTGTGTGTGTGTGTGTGTGTGTGTGTGTGTGTGTGTGTGTGTGTGTGTGTGTGTGTGTGTAAAATATTTTTTTAATTATTATTGCATACACGCTTGTCATAAATAAATAGAATCGACAGTATTTAATATTTTTTCATTACATTTTATTTTTGGTTTAAAAATATTACAATATTTTAAAAACCTAATAATGATGGAATTCATTTCGACATATTCTAATATAGTTTGACATTTTTACAGATATGCAGAGTTAATTTTAATAGACATTTATGAAAAATGTGTAATGGTTATGTATTGAGTAATTTAAAGGTCATAAAACTCTTAAATGTTTTATTAACATATTTATATAAAATATAATGTTCTAAAAATAAATATAAAAATACATAATTTGCTTTGAACAAAAGACATTATAGCAACACAATAAACAATATTTCACTATTTAATAATTCACATATTAGTTATTTAAAGACATAGTCAAATTTCACTTTTCGATGCAAGTTACTTTTATTAAACATCCTATAGATTGTCTTTAAATAAATGATCAATTATTTAACTAATAAAACTTGTTAATAAAAGTATATTAAATATATTTAAAGCTACAGCTGGCGTGACATCATCAGGTCACATGACCAGCAAATGACAGTTTTGAATATTTCAAAATAAATACAAAGTAGGCTACATAGTTAGTACAATGTAAATATTTTAGGGTCCGCTAACAACACCTATGTGAGTTAAATTTATATACAATGTACGACAATGTTAGTACTATGTAACGGTTTTAGTGAGAAACACGATCAAGCCTTGTTTCCCCTTGTCACTCCGTTTAATTCTCTGCTATAACACTGTATTTTTATGCTACACGCCTTTTTCATGTCAAGCTTTTTTTACGACAGTCTCTGATTTTGCTCAAACCGAAAGTGTCAGGACGCACAGTGCTGAAACCATACGCGAAATATAATATTTACATGAAGTTTTATACACGCGTTATATCACTGAGACTCTGTCATAAAACTGATGAGCTCATAGGATTTAAATGGAGGAACACGGAAGAACGGATGACACAATTTACTGGAAACTTCAGAGGCAGTTTCGGTTTGCCGGACGTTGAGCCAGTATGTGTGATTAAACCTGTTTCTGTAAAAACAAGCAGGATACCATGGACGAAAGCCTGGACGAAACGTGTATCTTCTGTACCATCGCAAAGGGCGACGATAGATACACTAAGATACTAGCAGAGGTAAGTTGATCTTATCTCCATTTCTTCTTTCACTTCATGAATTAGCAGATTCACTCCTCTTTCTAAAGCTAATGTTTTATATAATTATACATTTTTATAGTGTTCTTTGCGAAGAGGTACTGTAGTTTCAGTTGTTGTCACTCTAAATTGGGAAGGAAACGTCAAACGATACAAGGGCTGGTCCAGTTATCAACTGAATGAATGAATGCTTCGAGAACTATTCACTGGGGCGGTAATATGACAGAGGAGAGGACAAATAGTTATAGAGATGTATGCTTTTATATCGTAATCAGATGTTTATATGTGGTTTGTCTAAACTCATATAAACTTAAAAATATGAAAATAATAATCAGTTAAAGCTGACGTAGAGTCTGACCTCATTCGCGTGACAGGGGCGGGGAAACCCCGAAAACGTACCTATGGCAAGCCCAGAATGGAAAGATAGATACGTGTGAAAACAAATACTGTAAATGATGTTGTCCTATCCTGCTGTAATGCTACTAGTAAATGTTTTTTAATTGTCTATTAAGTACCCTAATTGTACTTAATAATTAGCTAAACCAGTACCTATATTTATTAAATACCAGCGCATATTAAAATGATAATAGTAGAGTGCTTAGAAAGTCCTAGTACTTGGTTCATTAGTCACTATTTTGTTGATAGCAACAAGCCCCAAGAAGCCATAGATTACAGTGAATTGAATTTATAACAGGAAATGGTTGTTGTTAGGCACAGGGTGAAGCAGATTAGCTACTAATATCTATTTAATAGACATTAGCACACAGAGATGGATACAAGTAGTGCTTATTTAAAATGTTACTAGTAAGAACTTACAACAGTTTATAGTGTCTAATAAATAAGTAGTACCTATGAGTAACTTAAGATTAAGATTTAAGATATAATGATTAAGTACCAATGATAACTATCATTTAATGAATGCTTACAGGGAATATTTTAAAAATACACCAGTCACTTTTGGAATAATTACTAGTCAGAAATGAATTTGTGATATCAAAAACTCTCTATTGCAATTCCTACTATAGTCAATACTGCATTTTTATATCTCAATGACAGATTCCCATGTAAGTCAAATACATATTTTTAGCTGTCATAGAGTGTTTATTTACTCATGTAAATTTGTGCAAATGTAAATTCAGTTTTTATATTAATTTCAATAATTCTATTAATTTATATGATTTATTTACAATACAGTGTGTAAGGTAATAGTTTTTGTCTATATTATATGAGAAACCAGTTTTGTTTACCAATTTGATTTGCATTATAAACCTTAAATACAAGTTAAAAAGTATATATTTTTTATTTCCTGTTTTAAGTTACTATGCTCCCAAAAAATTATTCCCCATAAATTCACAATTTTTTTTTTTTACCTAATTCTGAGCAGAAATGGCAAAAATGTCTTCAGATTCTGTCTGGCTCAGCTAATGGCTAATTGCTAGTGTCTAATTAATAGTTTAGAGTATCTATTGAAATATTGCTATAATATCTAAATAAAAAGGGATTTGTTGTACTAGTATAAAGTAGGCACTAGTAAATAAATAGACAAGTACTTATTGACAAAAATGCTAGTCCCTAAAGATTAAGTACTAGTGGCATAAAATGTATAGCGGTACTATGAATTTATGTCTTGCCATACTGTGCTGAACAAACAGTATTAAAATGTATACTGGTACTTTGAATATATGATAAAACAACTTTCGTAGTAGCACTCATAGTCATTTTGTTGTGCTTAAATTGAGTTCTATATAATGTATCTAGCTGTAGATTAATGTATTGTGATTATTGTTATTATTTATTTTTGGACAGGATGAGGACTTTGTTTGCTTCAGGGACATCGTTCCAGGTGCACCTCATCACTACTTGGTTATACCAAAGAAACACATCCATAGCTGTTTGTCACTCAATGCAGATGACATAAGTCTTGGTAAGATTATGTGTTTTTTGTGGAGTGGCATTTGATTATTTGTGAGTAACCGTGATTTGGAAATACAGTAGCTTTTATACTTGTAGCCAGCAGGGGACAGCAACAGACAGAGAAATGAAGAATGAGCTATATGCACAGCTAGTGTTTTTCAGCCAATGGTGAACTTCGGTTGAAAGGTTTATGTGACTATTTTCAATTTCATACGGTTCCTTTTACAGCATCGATGTTGTGATGCAATTCAAATATAATCCATTAAATAGACTTAAACATTCATTTGGTTGTTAAAGCGTAAAAAGAGACGAAAAACCATTTAAACGCAGGAGCTCAGAAACTTTACACAGAAACTCCATTGAAAATACTAGGGTACAATTAATTTCCATATTTTAAAGACAGAAAAATATAATTTAATGCAGTGCTTTTTGTTTAGTCTGAGACCCACTTTATATCGTATCTCAGCCAGGCAGTGAGGATCGCTGTTTTTTAAAGAAATCAGATTTTAAATACAGCGATTTTGTATGGGATGATCGTTCAATAGAAGCCCTTGTGCTGGCTGACTGAAATTAAAAGTCTGTGTGCACATACCCCATTGAAACCTGATCAGGGTTAAAAATATGTGTAAAATATACAATTTAAGGCATTGAAAAGTTCTTACATCAAGTCATTCCATTAAAAGTTGAATATATTTGCAATGTAAAAAAAATGATGTGTCAAACATTCATGACAGCGGATTTTATTAAGTTAACAACATATTTAATAACCTAATCAGGTTTCAACTAAAATATTTAAGGTATACAAAGTTCAGCTTAATATTTTAGTCAGTTTGATGGATGTAAGTTTAGATGACTAGAACAGATCATTTGAACTAAAAGCAATAAGGCAGAAAGATGTTTTTTTATAATGTATAAGCATATATTAGTATTTTTACTTTCCAAACATTATTAAATTAACATTTACTTAATGTAAAACAGAGAATTTCAGTCTTGTGTCCAAAGTTGTACAAATGTATTTATGGGTAAAACATGAACAACTATCTGTTAGTGAAATTAGGCTTGTCACAATAATCAATATATCGACTTATCGCGCAACACACAGACATAACCTCAATCCTTTTTAGTGATGAAATATATATCGCCCATATAAACATCAATTCTGGCAAGATTTTAGCTGATTGTGCAACCTCTCTATCTCTATTGGATATGTCAGTGTCAGTATGGTTAAAAAAACACTGTAGTATTTACTATAAATTACTATAATATATTTTCATGTGGGTCATTGACAACTGAAAAGAGATCTAGTCGCTGATATTGCAGCCTTGGTTGCTTTTTACCTTGTACTTTTTTGTTAACATTTATTTGTGATTTATTTGTTTAGGATATACATTTTCACATTCTGATTCCAATGCCTAACTGTTAAATTGTTAAATTGACTATAATTAAATGAAATATTTTTAAGAATAAAATATTATGTGCTCTTTGGAAGAGTGTACTTGCATTGTGATGCTATTATATTGTCATTCTGGCATTATATAATAAGTGGCACAAAATGGTCTTAAATGACAACAATAATAACACTTATCATATTATATTTGGTGCAATATATCGTGCAACACAAAACAGATATCGAGACAGGCCTAAGTAAAATTTACTTTTCCATTTAAATTAAGTAAATGTTTTTCAGACCACTGGCATTTATATATTCTTATTTTAATGGTAAACTTAAATTTTGAAAATTTTGATGAACATTTTAATCAATTTCCAATTTAAAACAAGAACTAAGCTTCTTATTTGATACCATTTTGTCTCCAGAGTAAAATGCATTGCACTAGAAAACAAGACATACCGAGGAAGACGACATTATAAGTCATTTCCAAAATCTAGTATTTGGGGTCATGATTTGTTTGACTTACTCAAACTGAAAACCACATTTGTTAAAAGGGGGGGAAAATTGAATATTTTCTAATTTATTTCAAGCCAAAATTGTGCTATTTAGAGCCTTTTTTTTATTCATTCGTTTATTTTCTTTTCGGCTTAGTCTCTTAATTCATCAGGGGTTGCTACAGTGGAATGAACCACCAACCTATCCAGCATATGCTTTATGCAGAGGATGCTCTTGCAGCTGCAACCTGTCACTGGAAAACACTCTCATTCACACACATACACTACAGACAATTTAGCTTACCCAATTCACCTGTACCACATGTCTTTGGACTGTGGGGGAAACCGGAGCACCCGGAGGAAACCCACACCAACACGGGGAGAAGATGCAAACTCCACACAAAAATGCCAACTGACCTAGCTGGGACTCGAACCAGCAACCTTCTTGCTGTGAGGCGACATCACTGCACCACCGCACCACCTTTTTTGTTTTAGCTATTCTAAATAAAACAAATTGCGTAGTCTAAAACATGGAATATTTTTTTTTTTTAGCACTTGTCGTTTTTTATGCTAAATAGCAAAACGTTTATTTTAAATTTGGAAGAAACGTCATTAGTATATTGTTTTAAAGGGCACCTATTATGCAAAAATCACTTTTATAAGGGGTTTAAACACAGTTGTGTGGCAAAAGTCTCAAAATATAACCAGCTTCTAATGTTAAAAAATATAAATTTTATTCAGAAACACTTTGACTAACATTTTCCCTTTGTATGTGTCATCAGAGCAGCAAATCCCTATCCATTAGTGACGATTTTTCCCTCATTAGCATAGGATGTTAGTATTGTTATTAAATCTGCCACTATGCTGACACATAGGCATTTGTAGCTCCTCCTTCTTTTTGACAAAAGGCACATCTCATTTGAATTTAAAGCAACAGTCATCAATATGGTACAATTAGTATCAAAGCCTAAAAGGGGCAGTTTCAAAGAGTTATAAAACCAAAAGAGTCATATATTTTGAGCTGAAACTTCACATACACACTCTAGGGACATCGGAGACTTATTTTACCTCTTGCAAAAAGAGCTTTAAATTCTCAAACACATAATTATATCTCTCTAAAACAGCACAATAGAATGGTGATGATATGGTTAATGTTTAATTTGTTAATAATATAATAATAATAATAATAACAATAATAATAATACTAAAAACATTAGCATACAGAGATTGAATAGGAAATGTATTAATAAATTGTGATTATTATTTGCAGTTAGGAGGATGGCAGAGATGGGAAGAAATGTACTGAAAGCCAACAATGTGACAGATTTGAAAGACATCAGGTATGCCTTTTTTTTAAATCATATTCATCAAGTGCTATTTTTGATTGAAGCTTGTATAAAATGAGAATGTGACTGTATTTCAGTCTAGGTTTCCACGTGCCTCCGTATATCACCGTCCCGCATCTGCATCTACATGTTCTTGCACCTTACAGTCAGCTGTATAAATGGGCAATAAATAAGTTCAAAACCTATTGGTACATCAATGTGAGTAAACTAAAGACATTTCTTATGATCACACTTGGTTGTATATAAGTTCATAAAGTTTTGACAATTTTGTAGTGTTTCAGTTTGGTTTGTGTGTCTTATAGGAGGAGAAGATGATTGAAATGCTGATGAAGAAAAAAAACTCAGATGGTCCAAAAGGGACTTGTGCTAGATGTGAATCTTCCTGAATCTCATGTCTGAGGAAACTTGAAATCACAAGCCACTTTAGTGAAGATCAGGTCACTGCAATTTTCAGTTTCAGGTGCATATTTTATTTAATGCTGAAGCCTTTTTTAACTAGAATGGAAGATTTATAGGACTGACAGTTAATATTGAAGTGTGTTATTTATTGTTATTGTATAGTTTGTTATTAATTCTATCACAGTCTACATGCTTTATTGTCAACAAATGATCAAATACCATTGTATTATTATTATTAATTATTATACAGTATAAGAATCAGAGGATCAATAAACTCAGTATATACTTAATTATTTATATGTTGATGTACATGCATTCTAATTGTAATTTATCTATATTTATGTGTTTGAGAGCGCTGTAGCTTTACAGCAAGAAAGTTGCTGTTTCGAGCCTCGGCTTTGTCAGTTGCCATTTCTGTGTGGAGTTTGCATGTTCTCCCCGTGTTCGCGTGGGTTTTCTCCGGGTGCTCCGGTTTCCCCCACAACTCCAAAGACATGCGCTATAGATGAATTGAATAAGCTAAATTGTCCATAGTGTATGTGTGTGAATAGGAGTGTATGGGTGTTTCCCAGTGATGGGTTGCAGCTGGAAGGGCATCCGCTGCGTAAAACATATGCTCTATAAGTTGGCGGTTCATTCCGCCGTGGTGACCGCAGATTAATATAGGGACTAAGCCGAAAAGAAAATGAATGAATGAATGAATGTGTTTGAGTAAAACATTCTTTTTTCTTAAAAATGCTCATCATTTCCAAATATTAAAATAAAAATGTTGTGATTAAGAGCTTTTTTATTCTTATAAATTAAAATCATCAACAAAATAATATTTTTAATCTTAAAAAAAAGCAAATTTTTCTATTTTCAGATGTTTCAATTTATTTTTAGACAACACTTTATTAATGTTTTAACTTCAGTATTTGGTGGAAAAACCCTGAGGGTTTTTTAATAACAAATAAAAACCCTTGCTATTCTAACCCTGTGGTTTTCTCCAAAACAAAATAAGCAGTCAGTGTTTATTTTAACAAACATATATGGATTAAAACAATGTTACGATTTTACTCAAACCCATATATACTGTAATTCCCATCAATCCAGAAAAACTGAAAATTTCCTTGTAATTATTTCCATAGCTGTTTACATTATTTTGTTTGTACTTTTTTGTATTTCAGTGTATTTTTTTATTATATTTGTGTAAATTGCTTTGCGATTCCTTTTTTTAAAGGCCTATATAAAATAATAAAAAAAATAAGTGTATAGTCATTATTATAAAAGATTGTTTTTCTGTTAAAATAGATCACATCTGTGGCATGTATGGTATTTTATGAATAAGGAAATGTCAGTCATGTGAGAAACATCATCTGTCTAGTTATAAAGTTCATGCATAAACTAAAGAAAAAGTTTACACATGAATGTTTGGTCACACTTTATTTTGATGGTCCGTTAGTTGAATTTAAGATACATTGCAACTAATTCTCAGTAGATTATAAGTAGACGGTTAGGTTGGGGTTAGGGTTGGGGTTAGGGTTAGGGTTAGTGTAAGTTGACGTGTACTTGCAAAGTTTCTTATAGTCAGTTAAATGTCTGTTGAAGGATTGTTAAATGTCAGTATCAACAGATATTAAGCTGAGAGTCTACTAATACTCAAATGGACCATCAAAATAAAGTGTTACCGAATGTTTCCCAATTCTAACTAGACAGAATTAGACTGCAGGTTAAAGAGAGAGCAAGAACCTTCTATGAGAATGTTTTCTTTGTGGTGTCAGCATTACATGGAACCTGGCTCAGTTGAAGTTAGAATTTAAAGAATGGCCTAATTTATATGAAGTGTTATATTATAAGCGTATAATTGTTTTCTAATAATTCAATGGACTGTAGTCAATTATTCTGTTTATACGGTTGATACAACTTAAGATTGTATTAGTAAGAGGTTGTATTTCAAGACAGATTTTGTCCCTCAGCTCCTATGTGTGCTATTATGTTCTTACATGTCTTTTGCAAAGCCTTCTGTTTTGTGTTGGTTTGATTTGACACTTGAGTCTGGGTTATTTGCAACACCTTATATTCTGTTTAGTTATATAGAATGGTAATCTGCCTGAAACTGCCTTTTCTGGGCTTTTATGTGACAATAAGTGTACACCCTAGAATATTTCTCATCTAATCAGAATGAAGCAGTCAACAGCCCCAATAGTGTAATATGAAACAATCGAAAATTTGAAACTTCTTAAACCTTGCATTATGTGACTATGTACTCAATGTGTGTACATATGTGACTTAATTTACTCAAATTGTCTTCAAACACAGATTTAGCTAGCATACAGTACAGCAATGAAAAAACAACAAGAGAAAATGCTTATATTAGGTATACAGTGAAGCTTGATAAAGCCAACTTATTGTTATGCTATTTAAAATTGACTAGATGCTACTTTTGCTACTTCTGATAGATGCAATCTCAGCTTGCATCATAAAGGCTGCATCCAGATACTATTGGTTACACTGGTGACGTGACCCAGATGGGAGTAAAGTTTAGGGTGGTGAGTGTAGCAGAGGCCGGCTAGTGAAGTGCTGTGCAGGTAAACCTCACTCCTCCGACCTCTAAAGGTGCTCTAGCAACAGATACTAGAGGGCATGGTCTTTAGCCTTCTTGTTAGAGCAACTGACTCCCATACGAAGAGTCGCCGGTTCGATCCCAGCTCAAAGCAGGTTGGGTGGTGTAGGACCAGCGGGATTACATCTGCAAATGAAGGGTTCAGATGCAAAAACCTCTGAGTATCGTCTGAAATTTCCATCTAAATAAACATCTTTCTCAGCCTCCTTTGTTTATGTTGAGATATTTCACTTTAAAGACCAGGAAAAGGGCTTATTCTTTGCCATAACATTACTGAATATTACTAATATTACTGAACATACACACAGGAGAGTGTGATAAAAATGCTCATTTTAGAGGAAAATTTCATTAAGGTTTTTGCATCTAAATTCTTCATGTTATTCATTTAATAAAGACAAAGTAAGAGTTACAGTACATCATAGGATCCTTTATTGTATTATTTGTCTAATACACTTGCAGAGAAACTAACTGATTGCCAAAACAAACAAAATATGATAAACATGCTTTGCAAATATGTCAAGACATGACAAATTCTTCATATTCCGGATTAATGTAAGTGCATGTTCAGTTAGATTAATAAGAATCTCAAATATATTAATAAATTATAGCCTACGGATATCCCACACAATATCTACCTGTAGTAAAACATCAGATTAAAAGCTCCATCGCTTTTGTTGACCTCAAACACTTGAATGTGATTTACAGTTTGTATCAGTCTGCAAAAGAAAAGAAGGCAAATAGTGAGGACTAAATGTTGTATAGTTGTAGAGAACATTTGTGTTTCATTCGTGTTAGGTGTTTAATGTACTCTTAGCATGACTGTTATTCACTTCAACAGGATCAAACAGCTCTTTATACTCAACCAAAACTTTGCATCAGAAATCTGCAATCTTTTTCATTACACATCTCTGTCTTTTTATTTTTAAATGACAATCAAAGGTCAGCAGAAGCTCAGATCCACAAGTCTGTTCACATTCACTCAGTTTTTAGCACAAGGAAAGCATCCACAGAACATCTTCTTGAACGGGTTGTTATTATCATGTCTTTTGGCCTCTGCCAGTTTGATAAGCACTTCCCCAAGCAGAGCATCAGTTTTCTGCACATTGTTTAAGATGTAGTCTGTCATGGGTCCTTGCTCCTCCACAAGCATCGCCACATCCAGGAAGACTTCATGAAGGCTGTTGAGTCGATTTTCCAGCTCCAGCAGGTCCCGATGTCGACTCTCAATCTGGTTGAGTGCAGAGCGAGCCGTTTTGCCCTCTGACATGATGTTATCGTTGAAGACGTTCCACTCGCCGTTCTCCAGCATCTCCTCTATCTGGTCACCCGACACCTCTCGGCCGACGATCTCCATTTGCCGTTGAATGTGACGCTTGCATGATTCTTTGTGATTCATCTCAGCATCATTGTACTCAGTCATTGCGTCTTGGAAGTTGTTGCTCAGGGTGGCATACTGTGTTCGGGCGATTCTGGCCACAGCTGAGTTGATGCCGTGCTCCTCTTGCAGCTCTTTGGCGTGGGCGTCCATCTTCTGTAGACGTGCCAAAACGTCCACCCCACGGGTCTTGATGTCACCTGCGATGGCATTGGCATCACGTTTTACGTGACTTGTGCGTGTTGGTTCGTTGAGTATACGTGTGTTTTGGTCCCTGAGCCGCTTGACCTCAAGGCGGATGAGCTGAATCTCACGTCTTGTGTCTTGAGCCTCATCGAGCACGGACTCCATATCTTCACCATTGTCATAAATGACAGCCTGCTGGCTGAAGTTCTCCTCCAGGTCCACATTGCTAAAAGAGTCAGGTTCTACCTCCTCTAGATGACTGTCGGTCTCTGAGATAGTCTGAAGATGATTCAGTCGGTCCCTCATGATTGCTATGGGTAAGAATTAAGAGCAAATGACATTCAGTGTGTGTTCACACTTGACAGGGTTGGTTTGATGTAAACAAGCTCTGCTGTAGTTCATTTTAGTAAGTGTGAACACAGCAAACAAGCAATGAGACCCCTGAAATAATACGTTTCAGATTGTTCAAGTTCACTCTTAAAAATAAGGTTCCAGAAGGAGGTTTTTGCCCTACATTATTTTGCCCATTATTTTTGGTTCCTCAAAGAACCTTTCAGTGAACAGTCCTTAACCTTCCTGTCGTGTTCGGGTCAAATCTGACCGATTTACAACTTAAAACACTCATAATTATTGTGTTTTACATCTGATTGCCTCAAGGCCTTATGATATCCTCCACACTGTGCACTTGAACATTCATTGAATTTTGAGTGTTTTAATCAACCTTGTTAGTGTCAGGGTATCAAGACTACATTCATCCATCAGACAGAAAACATCCCCTTACGTAACACCCAATTCACACATTTCAGAATGAACAATGTCTTTTTACAGGTACACATCTTTTCCGCTTGTATGTGCCAATCCTCCAGCCTGATCTCACAAGGAAATGTAAAATTTTTACGTTTTGTCAGTTTAGTAGCTAATTCGTACAAGTTCAGTCGTACAAAAATGTATGATTTTTAAAAAGTGGGCATGGCCCCTAACCCATCCCCTAAACCCATTTGTTCTTTCGTTCGTTTTTTTGTTCTTTCTTTCTTTCTTTCTTTCTTTCTTTCTTTCTTTCTTTCTTTCTTTCTTTCTTTCTCTGGGTGTAGCAGGAGCACTTTTAGCTTAGCATCAATTATTTTATTGGATTAGACCATTAGCATCTCGTTTAAAAATGACCAAAGTAGAACTAGTGCTAGTTCTGTGTCCATGCTCACTGTCTATACCCTCAGTCATCATTCCCTATATTAGTACACTAATGTAGTCCAATTGAAGGACTGAATTAAATTTTGAGCACTCAATACACAGGAAAGTATACCGTTTTGTTTGTGCTTTGCTAGTTAATAAATCATTCAAATGGATTCAAATTTCAATTTCTTCTGTGAAATAACTTCTGTGATAGTTATTTTATTTAGCTGTCTATTAGTAATGAAACAAAGTATTTTGATTTCTGTCATCTATTGTTCATTTTGTGATAGATTTTCAGTGCCTATTTGGATTTTTACTGCAGTAACTGCATGTTTAATTCTATAAATTCATGTTAAACATTACTTTGAGACATTGTTCACAGCTAAAGAATGTTGAATAAAAATTTGGTGGTGAAAAATGTTTTTTTTGTGCTAATTTAAGAGCAGCTAAAACAGACCGGTCAATTTTGACCGGGAACACTAAAGTAAGGGGCAGGATGTGAACAGGACACTAGGGTTAAAAGAACCTTTTTTCTTAGTGTGAATAACATTTTAATAATCTCAAGTATTTTACTCCAAATAATGCTTTCATTAAAGATTCTTTGTGGAACCAGCCTTATAAACTCATTTTTCAGTTTTATTTAAGAGTGTAGTTTGGATGTCTTGGTTAATTTGGTCTGGACCACCAAAAAGTAAATCATACGTTTAGTTCTGGTTCTCTTTGCCCAAACACAAAAATATATCAAATTGGGATTTTATATTTTGCAATATGATTATCCCTCAAGCAGTCCTTGTTTTCAGGCAAACTCATTTTCCGTCATTATAAAACAAAGATACCTTCTGACTGTAAAAGCCAGATAACACTTCCTTATCTAGTTCGAAAAAGTCACAAGTCTAACAAGTTTATCCGTGAAACTATTTCTGACTGGCGTCACTCACCAAACAAGTTTGAATGGATTGAATTGATACTTCAGCTTTTCTTTCTTTAAAGACAATACGCTCTTCAGTTATTGGTATTTTACTGCAATGCGTATCAATAAGAGATCTAAAAATATAAGACTTTGTTCAAGTCACTAAAGCTTTTCAGTTTAGCTACAGGTAACCAGGTCTCATACAATTATAAATTATTCAATTTTGGATTGTTGGGTTACTTTTGATAGAAACTGAAATTAAAAATGAGAATGCTATTTAATATTTTTTGGAAAATAATAATAATAAATAAACAACAAAATATGTTTGCAAGTTAAAATAATAACAAGGTAATAGTCCGGTATATTTACTTTAACAAAAGTAAGCAAGTATTTAACATGTTGTGTTACTTTTGAACCATCCATGTGTTACTTTTCTCTCTATTGATGGGGTCAAACGTAAAATATGAGTAAACAAGTGAAAATATTTTGAAGTTGTTTTATATTTGTACAAAACACCACCTGATAATGACAGACCACTCCTGTGAGTTAGTAACCATAGCAAAAAATAATTCTGTCTAAAATAAAATGTTTTAAAATGATTTTTTAAAATGAAAAATGGATGTTTTGTCCCAGCTCTCAGCTACTCTTTTGTATATGCAGACAGCATTCTAATGAATAGGCCTGATCTAATAATTAACAATTGTCCATAAAAGGATAATATAGAGCCAAAATGTGAAAAGCAAAAAGCCCCATGTCATCCACCAAAAAGTCCATTACCTTATGGTTTTTTCCAAATGATGTGCAGTTTGACTTAAGTCGACATGTCATGTCAGTGCTGCAGCTCCATCCTCTCTGCTGTGAGGCGGCTGATGTCCTCCTGTCCCGGGTGGGGGAGTGGAGGAATGCGCGGTGCAGGGCGTAACTTTTGACGCCAAACCTGTTCGCTGAATAGAGTCTTCAGACGTACGTTTAGTTCTTGACATCATCTCTGTTTTAAGAAATACCACAGCGGTCAGATGTCTTCTTCCTGTCTTCCACGTCAAATAACATAACCTGCGTTTAAGTGGCGGTAGTTTGAGGCCTCAGATGATGTGCAGAGATGTTATTGAGTTAAAGGGCAACTTTTGAAGATGATTAAACATTTAATATTGTTCCTTTAGGAGTCGCACTTTTGTTGTTCAGATCAGAGACCAATCATGTAATTATTATTATTATTTTAATTGTTCTGCATTGTATTTGAAGTGTAATTGTTTTTTTAATATTTAGTCTTTTGAGAATTGTATCCTAACGCAATATTAAAATGTAAAAAATGAGGAAACGGTGTGCCATTCCGAATAATTACAGATGCCTTTTTAAATCCAAAAGCTGGTCCTAAATGATTAAGAGACACTAGAATTTAATTAGCCAGTGAATGAATAATATTTTTCGTAATTTTAAGCCTTTATCAGTTAATTTGCTTATGCTCTCGCATTTTCAACACGACCAGCAATTAATTAATTTTCCCTCGGCATAGTCCCTTTATTCATTAGGGGTCGCCACAGCTGAATGAACCGCCAACTTATCCAGCATATCTTATACACAGCAGATGCCCTTCTAGCTGCAACCCAGTACTGGGAAACACCCATACACACTCATTCACACGCATACACTATGGACAATTTAGCTTATTCAATTTACCGAGCAGTCCAGTCTTTGGACTGTGGGGGAAACCTGCACAAAAAAGTTTTTATTTGGGGTCCAGAGACCCAAGGCGCAAGGGAGTGTATGGGGTCCATGGAAAAGCTAAGAGAAAATGCATAGGCCTACAAAATGTGCAACTAAAAAATATAATTTAGTGTCTCTTACACCAGTATGATCATGTTTAGGGGTCAGTGGTGGTCTCTAAACAGTGTGTCTCTAAACTGGTCTGTGTCAGGCTCTTTACTTTTCTCGGTTCTCCCCTGGCCCCGCATCTCTTCTGCCCTCTGCCGGACACACTGGTCATCACTGCACACCTGACTTAGGGCGGAGCCTATGATGACATCATCCTAACTCGTGCAGCGCTGGCTGCAGAAGTGAAGTCGAGTAACATTAAATGCATTTGTTATTTTCACGGACGGATTGATTTTTGTATCAAGCTGATTTTGAGAGGAAAGAAGAAGGGTATCATTTGAGGTAAGCCACAGTCAATAACGCTCGAAACATTTGTATGGTTTTAATTGGCAAGTATCATTAAAAAGAGTCATTTTATACATTGACGTGGAGCTTATATTGCAATTGCACGTTATTTGATTGATTATAATGTTTTAAATCAGTGCTGCTTTTAATGAATGTATATAACTAAACACACTAGAACACAATTCTGTTCAAATAGTAAACCAATGATGGAGCGTACTGTAATAGAAAGAGTTAAACAAAGCTTATATTTTTAAAACGTGTTCGTAGAAACTGGTCTTTCTTGTCTGACAGGCTTATAGGGGCACGTAAGTGACGTCAGACGGTTTGACGGGCAGGTTATTCTGTTTACTAGGTTTGCTTGTTGCGACCATATAGTGTATATTAGTAACTACATTCTATGAATAATTATGCTGCATATGTAGTGAATTCATAGATAAAATACGTTTTTGTATCTTTCAGTCAAATACTTAAGCCATGAGGGACAGACTTGGCCATCTCCAGGCAGTTTCGGTGTCTAATGGGACAGTTGCAGAGCATGAAACTGCCCAATCACCCCCTTCTTCAGAAAACACAGACCTCACTGATCTTACTCAGGACTCCTGCACCAACCCTGACATGGAAACGGTCTTTGATGAAGCACAGGAGGCTCGCCGTCAGATTCACTATATTCGTCTGGAAGTGAAGCGTCTCAGGGAGCAAAACTCACACTTTTTTGGCTCTAGTGCGTCTAATACCACCAGTGACCCCAATGCAATTGCAGCTGACATCAAAACTCGTGGTCAGGAGATGCTTACACACCTTCGCAACATGGACTCCCATGGAAAGGAGCTGGAGTCAAAATATGGTGTCAATTCACCAGTGGCGAGAATAGCCCGAACACAGTATTCCAGCATAAGCAACAGTTTTCGTGACGCCATGGTGGAGTACAATGATGCCGAGATGAGCCACAAAGAGTCCTGCAAGGCTCATATTCAGCGGCAGATGGAGATTGTGGGGAGAGATGTTACTGGAGAACAGATCGAGGAGATGCTAGAGAGCGGTCAGTGGAACGTCTTCAGTGAGAACATGGTTTCTGAAGGTAAAACCGCACGGTCTGCGCTCATCCAGATCGAGAGCCGGCATACAGAAATGGTACAGCTGGAGAAACGCATAAAGAGCCTTCATGAGGTTTTTCTGGATGTGGCCATGCTTGTAGAGGAGCAGAGCTCAATGACAGACTACATTCAAACCAACGTTCAGTCGACTGAAGCGGAGGTCAGACAGGTCCTTGTGAAGCTGGAGAGAGCCAAGAGACATGATAGGAACAACCCATTTAAGAAAATGTTCTTCTGGAAACGGTGAAATGGCCACACATATACAGCGATGTTCAAAAGAAACACTTGTTCAAAAGTATTACAGTTTTTATTACAGTTCTTATTTCTAATTTATTTCTAATTTTACAAGCAGATTGGACACTTTATTACAATATAATCATTACAAACTTCATAACATATTTAAATATATTCATTATAATATGTTTATATTGAACTACTGCCATTTTCTGCAGATAAACGCTCATAATCATAATATTCTCATTTGAAATTTTGAAGACATGTTATCGGTGGTTTATAAAATAAAAGATCAGTAAATGTTTTACTCAATCATGCCTACAGAAAATGCTGAGAATCATTATAACTTGGAATGATTTTGCTATGGAGATTTTGAAATAAAAAGTCATTTAGAGGATTGATTTTTTCTTCAGAAAATGGCAATCGGTCAGAACAACAAATGTCGCCATCAGTGTCTTTCCTGTTTTCATTTGTATTGTTTGCTTTAAAAAAGTATTTTAAATTTAGAAGTACTATAATATAATGTTTTACGGAAATAGGGCGGCACGATGGCTAAGAGGTTAGCATGGTTGCCTCACAGCAAGGCTGCTGATTCAAGTTCCGGCTTGACCAGGGGGCCTTTCTGTGTGGAGTTTGCATGTTCTCCCCATGTCTGCTTGGGTTTTCTTCGGGTGCTTCGGTTTCTCCCACAGTCCAAAGACGTGTGCTATAGAGGAATTAGATACACTAAATTAGCCTTAGTGTAAGAGTGTGTGTATGTGTGAATGTGAGAATGTATGGGTGTTTCCCAGAACTGGAAGTTCACAAGTTAGTGTGCTTTCTGTGCTGGGTTGTGGCAAGATGGCCATCCGCCACATAAAACATATGCCAGAGTAATTGGTGGTTCATTCCACTCGACTTCTGATGGAGCAGGTATTAAAAGCCTAAGGAAAGTGAGTTCAGAATAAAGAAAAATTGTTTTGCACCAATTGTGAATTTTCAGTTTCTTTTGTTATAATAAATGCAGAATTTAGTGCCTTATCTGTTGTCTAGATTACAGATTCAGAAGTGTTTATTCATTCATCCTTCGGCATAGTCCCTAGTACTGGGAAACACCCATACACTTTCTCATTCACACACACACATACTTCACACTAATTTAGTTTGTCCAATTGACTTGCACCTATCTTTGGACTGTGGGGAAAAACAAAGCACCTGGAGGAAATCCATGCGAACACGAGGACAACATGCAAACTCCTCATAGAAATGCCTCCTGGCTCAGCCAGAAGTTGAACCAGCAACCTTCTTGCTGTGAGGCGACAGTGCTAACAACTGAGCCATCGTGCCTTCTTGTCAATATAACTATTTTATACTTTATAATATAACTATTTAAACAAGTGCCTATTACCACATGTCTGTGAGGCATCTTTACTTCATTTCTGTACAAAATATTTGTCAGCTGTGTCTCATTCTATGTGCATTCATTCAAATGGTTTTGGCTGATGCCATAAATTAGACTGTAACTTGATTACCTAGGTCACTTGTGTCTGCCTCACGTGAAACATGATGTCTCCTGCTCACATTTATTAAAACAAACACATGCAATATTCAATTCAATTCATTTTTATTTGTATAGCGCTTATACAATGTAGATTGTGTCAAAGCAGCTTCACATAGAAGATTATAGTGAATTGAAACGGTGTCAGTTCAGTTTAGTTTAGCTCAGGTCAGTGGGGGTTAATATTCACTACTGAGAGTCCAAACACTGAAGAGCAAATCCATCAATGCGCAGCTCTACAGCTCTATATTAAACAAATCTTTCTGAGGACATTTATTTGTACATGTACAGTTGGTCAGAATTATTAGCCCCCCCTGAATTATTAGCCCTCCTCTTTATTTTTTTCCCAAAGAAGGTTTTTTCCAACATATTTCTAAACATAGTAGTTTTACTAACTCATTTCTAATCACTGATTTATTTTATCTTTGCCATGATGACAGTAAATAATATTTGACTAGATATTTTTCAAGACACTTCTTTACAGCTTAAAGTGACATTTAAAGGCTTAACTAGGTTAATTAGGTTAACTAGGCAGGTTAGGGTAATTAGGCAAGTTATTGTATAAAGATGGTTCTGTAGACTATCAAAAAAAAATATATATATATAGCTTAAAGGGGCTAATAATTTTGACCTTAAAATTGTTTTAAAAAAATTATTTTATTCTAGCCGAAATAAAACAAATAAGGCTTTCTCTAGAAGAAAAAATATTATCAGACTTTCTGTGAAAATGTTCTTGCTCTGTTAAACATCATTTGAGAAATATTTAAAAAAGGGAAAAAAATCAAAGGGGGGCTAATAATTCTGACTTCAACTGTATATAATACTTTATCTTAGGACAGTGTTCCATGGAGAGCGCCATGCTGATACTTAACTACAATGAATTCTGTTGATTCATCTTAGTCCACTCTTTAAAGGTGCTGTATGTAAGTTTTTTACTCTTCTAAAGCATAAAATTACCATAATATGTGTGCAGATATTTAAGAAACATCCTAAGTGAACATACTTGTTTAACTGAAAAACAATGCTGAAGTCAGATATTCTGCTTTGAAAATGTTTTTTCCGTGCCGGAACGCTCTCTTTGTTTAGGTAATTTTCACATGCACATGCCAGTTTAGCCAATTATAATTCAGCACCCCGGGTTGCCATGTTGGGAAACAGCATACTTCATACATTCATTCAGAAAGGCTCTGAAAGCATGCGTCCGTGACCGAAAAGGACAGTATGGGAGACAGATTCAGTTCCACATGAGGTTATTAATTAGCAAATGACATAAATATTACGAACGTCAACATTAGGTGAGCAGGTTACATTGTAACCGCGTGTCCTAACAACACGCTGTGACGAGAGAGGCAGTGATGAGCTATTTGGCTGTTTGCACCAGATCAAACACGGCAGAAATTTAAACACAGCCTTTCAGAAGCACAGAATATGCACTCACTCATGAAATGGTAAAGTTTAGAATCTGTTTAATACATGTTAACCCACGTTAACATCATTAAATGTAAAATGGCATTCAAACTCATATTGTTAGCATTTAGCATTGAATAAAGCACACGAGATTTACCTGAGCTGATCACTGTCATAGGTTTCACAAGTTCAGCTGTTAGAAATAGAAGCCGTTTCTAATAAATTCAATTCGAGGTGGGTTGGTTAGGACAAAAACTCCCTTTAATATGGAGAATATTCCCTCTATCGCGTGTCGTCGCTTTTTTTAGAACAGTTTAAATCACTCGCTTCTCTGGCATCCCACGCATGCTATTGTTTTGATCCAGGAGTGCACACCAAGTTTAACCCACTAGGTGTCAAAACTTACACTGCACCTTTAATAATTTATGGCTTATAATTATTATTATTTTAATTCAATAGAGATGTATTTAAGTAGGCGACGCGGTGGGCAGTAGTAGTGCTGTCGCTTCACAGCAAGAAGGCCGCTGGTGTCGAGCCTCAGCTGGGTCAGTTGGGTGTTTCTGTGTGGAGTTTGCATGTTCTCCCCCGCATTGCGTGTTTCTTCTGTGTGCTCGGTTTCCACCACAGTCCAAAGACATGTGGTATAGGTGAATTGGGTAGGCTAAATTGTCCGTAGTGTATATGTGTGAATGAGTGTGTGGATGTTTCCCAGTGATGGGTTCAGCTGGATGGGCATCCGCTGCGTAAAACATATGCTGGATAAGTTGGCGGTTCATACCGCTGTGGCAACCCCAGATTAATAAAGGGACTAAGCCGAAAAGAATGAATGAATGAATGTATTTAAGTAATTGAATAAAAAGGACGTTTCTAAAATCTTTGCCAATAATTCTGTTCTTTATCAGAAAATTTACTAAATTAGACTGGAGACAAGGCTGATGGGCATTCAGCTTTTTCATTTTAAAATTATTTCACAACATACTAAGCATACATTTTTACTTCTTATTTTGCAATATTATTGTTTTCCCCCTACTTCATTCAAATCAACGACTTAATGCCTAAATGTTGGGTTTCTTTCTTTCAAAATAAATCTTACCAATCCCAAACTGTTGATAGTTAATTTGGCCACAGTAGACTCACGGAAAACCTAACAAACACAAAGCTCATGATATGAATGTGACTGCTGGATCTGAGCAGGTTCATCTGGTGACATCAATTTGAGACAGTGCTGTTCCTGCTTATGTTAATGCTATGCTCCCTTTGAACTGTCAGATCTTGCCATCATGATAATCAGTGTGACTTGGGTTGCTTAGTTTACTCACCTATCCCCTGGCTGCAGATACAAGGCTTAAAAATGATTGAAAAAAAGAATTGTGTTATCAATACTCACCATTCACTTTTTCAAAACCTATTTGAGTTTCTTTCTTCTGTTGAACACGAAAGAAGATCATTTGAAAAATGCTGGTTGCTGGGATCCATTTTCATTGAATTTTTTTTCCAACTATGGAAGTCGGTGGGTGCCAGCCAACCAGCATTCTTCAAAATATCTTATTTTGTGTTCAAAGAAGAAATTCATAAAGCAATGGTCTCAAACTCAATTCCTGGAGGCCCGCAGCTGCACAGTTTAACTACAACCACCTCCATTTCACACCTGCTTTAGTCTCTAGTAGTCTTGAACACCTTGATTATTTACATCAGCTTGTTTGATTAGGGTTGGAGCAAAACTGTGTAAAGCTGCGGCCCTCCAGGAGTCAGGTTTGAGACCTATGTCATAAAGGTTTAAAACCACATGAAAGAGAGTAAATGATAGTAACTTTAATTTTTGGATGAACTATCCTATTACTATTCCAGACTAAAATAAAAGTGTGCTGTTTCAACTGAAAGAAACTTGCTCTGACTGATCTTAAATATCAAATCAGTTTTTTATTATTATTTTCTGTTTCAAGATACACACCAGTCATTTTTTTCTAAAGCACATTTATAAAAATGTCTTAAATTGAACTATGGTCTATAGTCTGTGAGTCCTAAAGAGATAGTTCACCCAAAACTATCATAATTTAGTTACAGTTCACGGTCGCAAAACTGCTTGAGTTTATTTAGTTATTTATTTATTTTTTGAGGATTGTTGAAAATCTCTAACCATTCACTAACACTATTCTCCCACAATGGAAGTCAATGGTTACATTTTTCAAAATATCTTCTTTTGTGTTCATCAGAAAAAGGAAACTCAATGTTTTGGAACCACTTGAGGGTGACTAAATGCCCAGTTAAATTTTATTTTGGGTCTATCTGTATCTAACTATCCCTAAGCGAATATTTATTATTTTTGCTGGGCAATTATGATATATTAAATAGAAACATTTAATTTAATAAAACAACAAACATTATGCAAATTTATAACACAGATTTGTAAATTGAAGGAAAGAAAATAATTTTCGAAAAAATAAAATGTTGCCCAATGCCAGATGAGTCATTTGTGTTCTTGCTTAGACTTGTGAACAATTACAAAAACGCCTCAAGTGTTCTTCAGTGAGCGCGCTCCCGCGGTGCCGGTGTCTGGCACGCGCTTGTCTTGTCTACTTAACCCAGTAGTGCTCGAGATCACCTGAGCATCAGACCAGACTCCGCTCTGCCAGCAGCTCCACACCAGCAGCATGATGAGACTGTCTGTCGCCTTTCGCCACGCTCATCGGAGCCGCTCGACCATACAAAGATCACGTACCGGTGTCAAAGTTTTAAACCGGAGAACAGACACACACCTGATATTAGCGCGGTTTCTTTTCTGCGGGTTCGAGAAGCGAGTTCGACCAGCGGTACAACTGAAACAGCAGCCAGTTTACAAAGTCATGCGAGAAAATACGATGGACCACCGTATGAAAGAGCAGTTAGGTAAGAATTAAACTTTGCCACTAAATGAAAAACGTTCATGTCGAAAAGTAACAAGTTTGTTTCTACAGCTACTTCAGCTGTAACATTACTGAAGATAGTGTCTCTTGTGTTGCCTTGATTTGTTTCCACGTGCTGCCGGTTTTTGTCTGCCTGCTGATGTAACTTCTGCTTCCCATTAGTCTTCAGTCTGTCTCACTGTGCGGATGTAGCCTACTGTAATTGTTCTGTGCCCTAACTAGGTTACATGTTTATATTGTGATACTGTTTATGTATTCGAATGTCTTATAAATTGTGACTGTTTTCTTTTAACTAAAGATGAAAGCTTTTAGTGGGTCAGTGTTACACTAAATGTCCTCATCTAACCCGCTCCCCTGGTGGACGATCACAATACTGATTGTCTGTCGATAGAGATTTTCTTTTGATGTTTGTGGGTTTATCTAAATTTGAAACCATAAAATCTTAAAGACATGTTTTTTTTTTTTTAAATAGTATTTTTTTTTGTAACTACAAAGATCTGAAACAACTCATACATGTCCACCATAACTAGAAAGCTATAAAGAATAGAACTATAAAGTTATTTTAGTAAACTAAGAAACACTGGAAGTGTTACAGCACTCCCTGGTCTTTCCTGAAAATATATTTCTAGAGGGGTGCCACCCAGTTATAAACCACTTAATTATGTAGAGATTTTAATCAGTGCCATATCAAACTCTGGTGAAGTGATTTTTATAAAATGCATATTAAATGCAACTAAAATGTCTTTTTTTTAAAGGTTAATTTTTTTGTGTAAAATGTCTTATTCAGTGTAATAGATATATTTGTGTAAAAAACTAACATACACACTTGTACTTGGTAATATGTTATATATATGTAATAATACATGTTATACTAACTTAACTTTTAATATTACATTTGAAATGGTAACAACTTTTGATGAGGAATGGTGCAAGCAGATTAAATCATAATGACAAAATGTAAATATTTAAAATGTCATGGCTGCACTATTAAATAGCACTTGTTTAATAGTTTTTAACCCTTTAACTGTCTGTTTTTAACTACATTAAAAAGTTTTTGCTTAAACCTGAACTTATCTTAAAAAAACATATATATATGTATGTATTAATATGTACAGTTGAAGTCAGAATTATTAGCCCCCCTGTGTATTTTTTTCTCCAATTTCTGTTTAACAGAGAGATTTTTTTCAATACATTTGTAAACATAATATTTTTAATAACTCATTTCTAATCACTGATTTATTTTATCTTTGTGACGACAGTAAATAATATTTTACTAGATATTTTTCAAGACACTTCTATACAGCTTAAAGTGACATTTAAAGGATTAACTAGGTTAATTAGGTTAACTAGGCAGGTTAGGGTAATTAGGCAAGTTATTGTATAATGATGGTTTGTTCTGTAGACTATCGAAAAATATAGCTTGAAGGGGCTAATAATTTTGACCTTAAAATGTTTCATAAAAAATTAAAAACTGCTTTTATTCTAGCCGAAATAAAACAAATAAGACTTCCAGAAGGAAAAATATTACCAGACATACGTGAAAATTTCCTTGTTCTGTTAAACGTCATTTGGGAAATATTTAAAAATAAAAAATAAATAAAGAGTGGCTATAATTTCTGACTTCAACTGTAAATAGCACCTATAATTTAAGTGCAAATGCCAGATGTGGGGGTGGCAGTTAAAAGGTAGAGATTTCATCAAATTATTATTGTTATAAAGATTATTTTAGCAACATAAACGATTGTTAGAATGAATTATGTTTCTGTAAGGGTTTCTTATAGTAAAAATGTATGATAGTCTATTTTTTAGCTCAGGGGGAAAAATTATTTTAATTTTAAATGTAAAATTCACTTTAAATGATTCATTTTAAAGTATGGAAAAAGATTCCCTTTTGTGATCGCTGGAATATTGCTTTTCCTCTCTGAGCCACATACATTGACCCTAGGTATCTTTTTGGATGTTTGTTAATAGTCCAAAGGTCAGGTAGCTGCTAAGTAGGGTTAAAGTAATCAGTGGAAGATGTCTTTGCAGGCAGCCTTGCAAAATATTTACAATGGCGTAACAGACTCCTCTGTAACATAAGATAAATTTATCTGCTGCTTCCAAAATATGTTAGCCAATCTGCTTTAAATGATTGCGTTCAACTGAGCAGACAAAAACAAATACTTCAGATATGAATGTAGCAATATTTTTTGTTTGTCTTTATTTCTTATTCATATTCTCATTCAAAGTCCAGAGCAGGATGTATAGTTTATATTCATTTTAATTCCAGTTTATTTGTATAACGCTTTTCACAACATATACACAAATTAATGTTTCAAAGCATCTGTACAGAGGTGTATGAGGCGCCGTGTAGGATTAAAATCAAACTTTACTTATCAACACACATAAAGCACGTGCATATACACCTATAAACAGTGTTGTGCAAGTTACTTCCAAACTGTAATACATTACAGATTACTTGTTACTGTTATTTAAAAGTAATCCCTTACATTACAACATTACTGTCTCAGAATTGTAATATGTTACATGACTCTTATATTACTTTTTAGTTACTTTCACCAAAATAACTACAGAATTAGAACTTTACATTCTAAACGACCAAATGTACTGCAGAGCATTTTACATCCAGTAGAAAGTGATGACGTAGCAGAATGACTGTGACCTATCCAGGCCACTAACAATATAGTTATTATTGGCAATGTGAAGACTACAGAAGAATGACAGTCAGATTCACAAATGATCTGTCAAAAGTATGGTAGAGGTAAAGTGGTTATCTGGCAATCTCTGTAAATAGCTTGACTATATTCATATTAGACACAACAGGCTACTTGTCATTACAACTACAATGCCATGACAAAATGCAGGTTTCTTTTCTTCTTATCGTTTCCATTATTGTATTCACTTTAAATTCAAGTGGCTCACAACACAAAACTATCCTGCACAAAGTGAGCATGATGAACATAGCTTTCTCAATATATTGCTTGTGCAACGATTTTGTGGACAAAACTCTGCTTGTGAGCTCTCATATATACCTGCTCGCGTGGAAATTTTCTCACGTTCTCTCAAATATGCATTGCTCATGCACAAATTTTCTTGCGCGCTCTCAGTACAAAACTGCTTCGCTCAGTGAGATTATATGCAGACTCACAATTTGTGTCTGTGTTCCCTCTTCCCTGTCATGCTTTGGATATGATTTATTGGTGCACTATTTATGACAATAACCAATAATGCTAAAAATAGACTTATAATTTTTAATGTAATAAACCAGGACATTTTTGTCTGTATGTTAGATGATGAGATATTTCCAGTTTTAACACTTAAAGACAGAAAATAGACGTTGGATGTAAAGAATATGTTTATTTTAAAAACATTTATTAACATCTAAAAGGTGCACCATACTAATCAAATCAAAAACATTTAAAAAACAAAAATATAACGAACGCAAGTAGAAATGTAACTGTTATAGAAAATAGGAAACTTGAGTATGGTATTATAGCATACTGCACTATATTCACTCTTCAAATAAATCTGCACTATCAATCTCATTCATCAGGGCACTAAAATAAAGTGAACTAGTCTCTGTTGTCATTCCACATTGTTGATGAGATTGTGAGGACATTTTCCCTGTCATCCTCTTCATTTTGAGGAAACTGTTCCACAGGGCCCCTGAACACACATATTGGCATATACTGTGTTTTGAACAGTACTATAGCAAAGTACTCTTCAATTAATCTGTTGTGGTAATACTATAGTTGCTATGGTAACACAACAAGTGTAATATAAACAAATGACCCAATGCTGTAGTTTTTTTTACAATATAGGGTATATTATACTAAAATTCACCACACTTTACTGTAGTAAAACTACACTTTGTATTTCATTTTATGAGTTCACTATTCTTAATACTACAGTATGCTGAAGCATTCATTAACAAGTTGTAAATAATACTAGCCTAAAACATAGGCAGTATACCTAACACTCAAAAACACTAGAATTTATTATAGAATTTACCTTAACCTGTAGGTAAATAGTGTAGCAATATATAAACCATGTCAACATTCTAGGGATAACAATTTAACAGGAGGATCTCTGGAGAGCAAAAGCGCGAAAAGAGGAAACACAAAGCACAAATTGTGAGTGTGCATCATCTGACGGAGAGAGAGCAGATCATTCGCACTTGAGCAGCCCAGCCAGTGTTTTGAGTGCACGCGAGGAGTTTTAGGCTCGGACCTTGAGCTCAGAGGCTGAAATCATTCCGCGTTCAAAGTAAAAAGTTCCAATAGCCAGAGGGAGATTAATGACAACACACACGTATGTTCACTCACCACGAACAGGAAATAGAACTGCGGTATTTTTTATTTGTTAATGTCTTGCGGGGGAAAGTTTATTGTAACGCACACGTTACTGAACATGTACCGAGTAAAATATTTCTGAAAATGTATTAGTAATGCCTTACACTACTGCGTTACAGGAAAATGTAATACGTTACTGTAATACATTACTTTTGTAACGCATTACTCCCAACACTGCCTATAAATTACTCCATATACACCCATACTATTGGATGTTCAAAACAACATATATGAAACTTGCGTATATACATATAAACTCTCAAACTGATCTGAGGTTTAAAAGTCTTGAGTTGAGAAATGCCCAAAATAGGCAAAATAATGAAGTGCTGGATGATGCATGGTCAGTATTTTTTGACTAAAGAGCAGTCTTTAGTAGATAACCAAAATTGCTATAAATGCTTATCACTTTGCAAACTTGCCAAAAACTAATTTTGGTTTTTCTGTCATTTATTTTGCGAAAAGGAGTTCGCTATTTTTGAATGATTGGCATAATTTTGGGTGCGAGTGCGTCTTCAAATATGTATTATAATAAAAAAAAAATAATACAATAATATACAACACTGCATAGGTCTTCACTGTATAAATAATACTTTATTATTATTTTTTTTAAAGCTCAAAGTTATCATTTATATGTCCAAAAGCAAAAAAATAAAGTAGTTATTTAGATTTTCTTTGACAATAAGTATGTTTGGAGTGAGTAAGTGTGTCCAGTTTGTGTTGTAGAGTAAAATGTCAAAGTATTGTTAGGCTATGCTTATCATACTGACTTTATTTTACTTAGAAATTGAACAACTGCATAAAAAGGAAATCTTGAGGTTCTTTCAAATATATTTGTCAAATACATTCTGTTATCAGCGGTTAGTGGGAAATAATGTAGTTCCTGAAAGATGCAATGAAAGCACTGTGAGTTGAGTAGTTAATTGTGTATTATGTGTCTATCTCATTTACAGTGAATTATTCAGAGGTGCAGAGAAGAGCTCAAATCTATTGGAGAAACCAACCCAGCCCTTAACCTACACTGGCTATTATACAGGTCTGACTTTGTGTTTATATGTAAAGAGTTTAAATGTGTTTCTGTCAGTAAATCTCAGAAACTAAAAGCTGGTATGTTTTTTATTTATCACAGGCTGGTGAAGATGATGGTTTATTGGAAATGAATAAGAAGATGGCTGGAAAGGTATAGCTTTGTGTTATATTTAGTCTAAAATCTAAGTTATATATATATATATATATATATATATATATATATATAATTTATTTATTTATTTATTAAAAAAATACCAGGTAACATTTATATCATGTATTGCTTTATACTGTAGTTGTTTTGCCAGTGAGGAATATGTTCTCAAGAAGATATTATATACCACTAGATTAGTTTGAATGTTTGTTTATTTGTCCACACAGATTGGTTTGAATGTGATGCAGATTTGTCTTCCACACCAGTGCACAGAAGAGGAGGTCAGTGATATCTGATAATCTGAAATGCTATAAATAGCTTTTATGAATAAACAAGTTATACTTCATTCCATAGAAACAGTTCTCGCTCATGATTTATTCATTTTTATGCTCTTGATATACAGGTCATCGAGGAGGTCTTGAGGTTAAATGGAGATTCTCGTGTTCATGGCATTTTCCTGCACCTTCCTCAGACCTTCCTTTCCAAAAGTGTTCGTAATGCCATCAAGCCACAGAAGGATGTGGATGGGTACGTTACTTATAATTAGATGTTCATATGTACAACCATATTTTCAAATGAACAGTTTGCCACAACCATCAATGTGAGTGATCTTGAGAATTCCCTACCTGTTATTATTTTAGGTAACACTTTATTTTAAGGGGATGTAGTTACAGTGTAACTATTCATTTATTTACTAAGTAATATTAATCAATTACACGTACTTACGATAAAGTTGGGGTTTAGAATGTGGGTTAAGTTTAGGGTGAGTTACCTGTAATTATGCATAATTTTTTGTAATTATTACTATATTAAGTGCTACATCACCTTAAATTAAAGTGTTACTATATTTTAAGTTAGTATTTTTTGTGTGTGTTTTTGAGGTTGTTTTATATGCATGATGGGGTTTTGCACCAGAAGAAAGTTTTTTCACAGTTTCAAGAACTATTGGCAGATTCAAATGGATTTTGTGGACCACATTTTGATTCACAGAAACTGGGAATGATTTTAGTTCTAGGAACAAAGTTCTGGGAAGCAAATTAGCTCTTACTTCAGACCATGGTCTAATTTAGCACAATATAAACTACAGAATGAGTATTCACTGTAGTGTGTGTTGATCGGGTGAATGCATGCCGTACGAAACACTGGCAACATATTTTGAAATATTTCAAAAGACATTCTTAATGACACTTACTGTACCTGTCGCCTTTGTCTGTGGCACTGTGTTTATTTTTCATCTTTAAATCTAGTAAATTTAGGCTGCTGTTCAAATAAAGCCTATCAGCAGTTGTATAAGACTGAATGGTTTATTCTGTGAAAACAAGCACCTACATGACACACATTATTAATATTTATACATTATTCCGCTTATTGCATGGCTACTTGGCACAAAATTAAACAGTTTGACATAAAACATTAATTAAATGTAATGTAACTGTTTAATTAAATGTGAAGCTTGCAGAAAAGAAAATGTCTGAATGTAGTCCACACTCAACGTATGTATTATTTAGTCACAAGATGGTGCCAAACAGTAAAGAACAGCGGCGTGACAGATAAGCATATAAAATGTATATAAATTTACTCACAGCTGATTTGTAGTACCCAGAGGAGCCTGTGTTATGAGTTTCCGCAATTTGTTATCTAGGAATAACATGGATTGAAAAGTTGTGATTGACCAATCAGAATCAGTTATTCCAGAATGACGTGTAATAGTTTAAATTCCTTTTTTACTGTTTAATCATACAGTATATAGTTCCATCACCATTGTAACACCCCAATGCACAATGAAAACACACCTTCAATAACATCATCCTCCAGTTGTTGATCATATTGAACGCAGTGTTTGATGTTGCTGACTTCCAGTTTACTTCACTTTAGATTTCATTGCAACTGTATAAATGCAGGGTTTAGTTCTTACTACCCAGAACAAAGGCTCCTGTAAAGGGGCTGTATGTAAGTTTTGACTCTTCTAAAGCATAAAAATACAATAATATGTGCAGATATTTAAGAAACATCCCAAGTGAACATACTTGTTTAACTGACAAACAATGCTGAAGTCAGATATTCTGCTTTGAAATGTTTTTTTCCGTGCCGGAACGATGTCTTTGTTTAGGTAATTTTCACATGCACATGCCAGTTTAACCATTATAATTCAGCACCCCGGGTTGCCTTGTTTGGAAAACAGCATATTTCATTCATTCATTCATTCAGAAAGACTCTGAAAGCATGCGTCCATGAGCGAAATGCTACAGTGTAGTGGAAAGTATCAGATGTCAAAATGAGACAGATTCAGTTCCACATGACGTTAATTAGCAAATGACATAAATATTAGGAACGTGAGCAGGTTACATCGCGTGTCCTAACAACACGCTGTGACGAGATTGTATGAGTGATGAGCCATTTGGCTGTTTGCACCAACAAAACACGGCAAAAATTTAAATACAGCCTTTCAGAAGCACAGAATATGCACTCACTCACAAAACGTAAGGTTTAGAATCTATTTAATACATGTTAACCCTCTTTAACATCATTAAAGGTGAAGTGAACTTTCTGCTTTCAGTATATGGTAATACACGTCATGTAAAATGCATTCAAACTCGCATTGTTAGCATTTAGCACTGAATAAAGCACACGAGGCTTACCAGAGGTGATCTGTCATAGGTTTCTGTTGTTCAGCTGTGAGAAATAGAGCCGCTTCTAATAAATCAATTCGAGGTGTTGGTTAGAACCAAAACTCCTTTTAATATGGAGAATATTCCCTCAATCGCGTGTCGTTGCTTTTATTTAGAACACAGTTTAAAATCCCTCAAACTGGCAACCCGGCGTACCTTTATTATGATTCAGGACTGCAATACCTAGTTCAACCACTGGGTGTCAAACTTACATACTGCACCTTTAATTACAGGATGCATTATAATATATGAGGAATACATTTATAGTCACAAACGCATTTCACATTTTTGGTTTTGTAGGGTGTGTGATCTTAATGTTGGCCGTATGGTGTTGGGTGATAAGAGAGACGGCTTTACCTCACCTGTTGCTGGAGCTGTGCTGGATCTGCTTGCCAGACATGGTGTGTATCTTCTTGTAATGTTTTCATTACATAGACAATTAAACACCAAATGTTCCACAAAATGTTTATTAATGAATACTGAAGAGTTCCTCTAAAAGTCATTTAAAATGCATGTTTGCTGTTCTTCAAAAGTATATAGTAAATTCAGATGTTTTCAACTTTTCATCAAAATACAGCAAAACATTAATTTTGTGTAATTGCAGTGCAGAATACAGAAAGACATGTTTTGCAATTTATTCCTGTCATGGTAAAGCAGAATTTTTAGCCTAAGTTATTTGGTCTTAAAGGGATAGTCTAGCCAAAAATGAAAATATACTCGCTTCAAGTGGGTTTAAATCTTTGAGTTCTTTCTTCAATTAAACACAAAAGAAGTTTTTTTGATGAAAGCAGAAAACCTGTAACCATTGACATCCACATTAGGTAAAACAAATTATGCAGAAGTCAATGGTTACAGGTTTTCAGCTTTCTTTAAAATAACTTCTTTTGTGTTTATCAGAAGAAAAAGGTTTTTAAAAACCTTGTCTGGGGGATAAGTGCACTGTAAAACCCAACAGTCAACTTTATCAGGTGAAATGAGTGTAGTAAACTCAAAATGATAACAGAAAGTTAATTCTACTCATTTGAAAAGAGTTTTGAACTCAGTGTTGAAGGTAAAGAGTTAATTAAATATCGCATTACTTCAACTTAAATGGAGTAAGTTCACAGTACTCATATAGATTCGTTTCTATAACTCAAAATGGTTTGTAGCAATCAGTTTCCTCAAACGGCTTGAGTTGCCTTAACTGGTGTACTGTTGGGTTTTACAGTACTCAGTTGGTTTGAGTTCTCTTCATTTATTGGGTTTTACTGTGCTCAAATTGCTTCGTTTACTCAAATGGATTAAGTTCACAGTACTCATTAGGATTGGTTTTTGAACTTAAATGGTTTGTTGCAATCGGTTTCCTCAAATGGTTTGAGTTACCTAAAATTATTGGGTTTTACAGCGTGAGTAAACAGTACCAAGTAACACTTTAGAAGTCATTCTATTTTTATTGGTTGAATATGCATTTTTGTAAATATACACAAATATCTAAAGATCCTGATTATGCATGCAAAAATAAACAGATATGGTCCTTCTGTGATTATTCAATATGATTCTGTTTTCAAGCAATGCTTTAAACAGCTGTGGTACTTAATTTGTTTCAGTTTTAGTAGCAAAGATAATTTACTGTCTCCTTTGATAATGTTCATGTCTTCTTTTTGAATAAAAGTACTTTTTTAAATAAAAGTAAAGTTTTTAAATAAAAGTTTTTAAATAAAAGTAACACAGTGTTGTAATGTAATACTTGATGGGAAATCTGTGGTGAATTAAAATCAGTTTACAACATTTATCCTTGTGTAATTTACTTGTAGATGCTCCATTAGTTGGCAAGATGGCAGTGCTGGTGGGTGTGGAGGGACCCCTGAAGGTGGCTCTTCAATGTCTTCTGCAAAACAATGGCATGATACTGCAAACCTGCAAGTGGAGCTCAACAAACCTGCAAAAACAGGTAAATTGGCTGATAGATGTGGGGATTTTGGTTTAGTTCACCTTTAGGCGCTGTTTGCCATTTTAACCACCAGAGGGCAGTGCTGTTTTTTTTTAGGAAGGTCATCTGGATAAATCAAGGCATACTCAAAATTGTAACTGTCTTTCAGATCATGGATTCGGATGTGGTGATAACATTAAACACAAACCAAAATCACATCCCATCAACATGGTTAAGGCCAGGCGTGGCAGTCATCAACCTCGGTTTGGCACTAATGGAAGGTATTGTTCTATCAAGTAAAGATACAATGCATGGCAGGAATAATAACAATTGATTTTTACATGGCTGGTGTACATAAAACATACAGGGCATTACTTTTCTTGAGAAGTCTCATCTGATATTTGAAGCAACTGTTATATTTATTATTTTTTTACTCTGAATGTGAAAAGCAAGAATGTGGTTGAAGTCAGTCAGAAGGTTTTCTTCACCTCTCATTACCTTCCATCTCCAAAAGACCTTAATGGATTTCAGGGCCTATGCTATTTCCTCCACAGCCCACAGAGATTCCATTAGTATGGGAACATAATAAGACACCACTAATTGTATTTCCTTGGATGCTCAGTCAGAGCCAACTTTTCCTAAAATATGATTTTTATTTCCTAGAGCACCCTGACAGCTGGGAGGCCAGAGTTGAAGCTCAATCTGCCGCAGGGCTCGGGCCTTTAACTGCTGCTTTTCGAATGCAGGTGAGAGACCCTCTGCTGCTGCTCTTTCTTTCAGTTAAATTCTTTAGAATTGGCTAAATAATCTACTCAAATCTATCAAACCTCTTGAACCTGTGATTTAATGAAGTTAAGTGAACGATTTTACAGTACAATTTGTTACAGTAATTGAAAAATAATTCTCAGTTGGTTTGTAAAGGTGCAGTTTTTGATTCACATGTTACTATTACAATGTTTAGGATTGTTATTCTTTTCAGGGGCACATCAGAAATACAGTAAAACAATATTACTGTGGAACATTATGATGATTAAAATAACTGAATAGATTTAAAATGCAGTTTATTCCTGTGATGGCAAAGCTAAATTTCATCATTCATTTTCATTAGTTGTGGAATAATTTCTGAAGGATTATGTCACACTGAAAACTGAGGTAATGTAGCTGAAAATTCAGCTTTGAATCACAGCAATAAATTAAATTTGAAGCTACATTTCAATAGGTTATTTAAAATTGTAATAATATTGCACAGTTTAACAGTTGTTTTTAGTTTAACTGTGTTTTATTGATGCATATTAGTCAGAGAGTTATAGTATTGAATACAAAGAATCACAAGACATCAACTGTTCCTATCTATCAGCAGAAAACAATTAGTTCACATTTTCTTCCTCCCTGAAATAAATATTACAATCATATATTATTTTACCAAAACCAATATAAAAAACAAAAACACTATTAAAAAATATATTAGAATAAGATAAATAAAATAACATTATAGATAAACGTAACACATATAAGGCCGTACAGCAATACAGAAAATATATACAGTAACTACAAATATGCAAAATGTACAGCAGTGAAAAATAAATAAATTAATAAAAAAATTAAATGGTCTGAATTAAATTATAATAAAAAAAAGTAAGAAAGAAAAAAACATTTATAAACATGCATACTTTCTCTGTGCTCTCCATTCATATTAACAGTTATTTCTGATCAAATAAATGCAGCTTTCTTTTCAGAAAATTTATTAAAATCTTGCTGATCCTAAACTTTTGAGTGCTAGTGTATTTTGAAAAGGTTTGCTAAAGAGATGTTTGTGGTGTTTGTTTCAGCATGTGGTGAGGAGCAGCAGAAGGTGGATACAGGAACAGCAGTACCAACCGTGGAGTCTCCGGCCACTAAAACTTCACCCACTGTCACCTGTGCCCAGGTAGGGGCAAATCCGCATTGTGCTCTCTTCAAAATAAGCATCACTCAAACCTCAGCTTGTTCATTGCGCACACAACTAATAGTTCTCTGCTACTTTCTGTTTTGTTGGTCCGTCAGTGATATTGAGATCTCCAGAGCACAAACTCCCAAACCCATATCCCAGCTGGCCCAGGAGATCGGCCTGCTACCAGAGGAGCTTGAGGCCTATGGGAACACCAAAGCCAAAGTCCATTTATCTCTCCTCAACCGCCTTCAGCACCAGCCTGATGGCAGATACGTTCTGGTGGCAGGGTGAGACAAAAATCACATGATATGAAAGCAGTGCTATACGTTTGAATGACAAGGTGATCAGGTACAATTGGTTAATATTGAAATTAATTAGGGCTGTTCCTGTTTTTTTTTTCAGTCTGTATCCATGTACATTTTATGTACATCTTGTACATATATTATTAGCAGGAGTTAGGGGGGCTGGGGGCTAGTTTACCTAAATTAATGATCAAATAAATATGATAAACTTTATAAGTATGTATTTTATGTATTTAATTATTTGCTTCAGTTAGCATGTGATGAGCGTGAAATGTTTTGTTTTTTTGTATGTTGTAACAAAACTAGTAATCAATTGTTTAAGCTGAAAGTCATAACAATTTTACAATCGTTTTGGTTTTGACCACAATAGATTTGTATGGTCAAAATCATTGACCGAAAGAGTGGTGATTGATTACCAGTTCTCCAATGGTGTTTTTTGTTTGTTTTTTTTTTTTTGCTGTGTCAGTGTCTCATGCACACTGTGTGGATCAACTAAAAAAGGGTAAATATGCTGTATGGACATTGTTATGGTAGGTTAGACTCTGATGTCGCAGACACTGGCCATTGGCTGAATGTCTTCTACATAAGGCAAACACACTTGAAAACGCTTAAGAACAAAAGTCTTCATCTAATTATTTCAATTCTATAGTAATACCAAAAGATGGAGTGTTCTTTAACATCGACACTCCACCTGGAAACAAAGCCAAACCCTGTCTTGTTTTTAAACAAATTTATAAGATTTACACTGGTCTGTTATTAGAGGGGAATCCACACTACATTTTCACATATCTAAATATGACCCAGAGCTAAACAAACTGTGATTTGGTTACTTTTAGATGTTAGTCAGGTGGTATGGTTCTTGGCCAATGAAAGCTGAAAGGAAAGCTTTTCTATCAGTCTAAAGGTGTATATATGAATATTTGAATACATTTTCATTTAAATAAGCTATCATCAGAACAACATTTTATTACAGTTTATAGCCATATTTACTGTTCGTATTGGACTATATGGTTTAACTACTTCCTGTAGAGGTTTTTTTTCTGTTGGCAGTTGACCAACCATTTAGTCAGTTGTTGGGACAACCAAAAAATCTACAAATTATATAAATCTTTGTTAATGTTCATGCTACATCAGGTGCATTAAATAATACCAATAGTAACTGATCCACTATTTTGAATAACATTATATTCTATATTTATTCAGTCATTTTCTTTTCGGCTTAGTCCCTTTATTAATCAGGGGTCGCCACAGGGGAATGAACCACCAACTTATCCAGCACGTTTTACACACCGGATGGCCTTCCAGCTGCAACCCACACTCATACACTACAGACAATTTAGCCTACCCAATTCTTTTTTTAATTCTTTTTTCTGGGTTTTCACCTTTATTTGGATAGGAAAGTAGAGAGAATTGACATGAAAGCATGGGGAGCAGAGACAGGGGATGGATCGGCATAGGACCACGAGGCAGAATCGAACTCTGGTCGCCGTGAGCACCGAAGTGCATGTGTCGACGCACTAATCACTACACCACTGGCGCCGACTAGCCCAACCAATTCACCTATACCACATGTCTTTGGACTTGTGGGGTAAATCGGAGCACCTGGAAGAAACCCACGCGAACGCGGGGAGAACATGCAAACTCCACACAGAATCGCCAACTGACCCAGCTGAAGGTCAAATCAGCGACCTTCTTGCTGTGAGGCGACAGCACTACCTACTGCGCCACCCTACTGCGCCAACATTAGTTATTGCTAAATACTAAATACTGTATCTTTTTATTTTTTCCGATAGTTTACATTAACTAGTGTGACATAAACTAATGTTAACTATTGAAACCTTATGTTACCCAAGTTTAAATGGAACCAAAAAGTCAAACAGGAACTGTATCGACCAACATAGGCTCATTCTGAAAACGTAGCTCTATATAAATTTCTGGAGATTGCAAATTATGTAGCCAGAAGTACATATGGCTGCATTTCGCCTTTAAACTGAACGCTACAGGGTGGTATGACACCTTTACTTTTCAATCTTGCAAGCTGACCGCTTACCTCCATATGGAAGGCTTTTCCACTGTTACCAGTTTGCCCAGTAGCTCTCTATTTATGTCGACAGACTTGAGACACAGAGATTAGTTGACCACGACGATGGGGTTTGAGTCTGGCGAAGAACGGTTCCAAAAAAAAGTGGGTAAGACAAAAACAAAAGCCAAAAAATAAAATAAATAGGTAAATAACAAGGTGAGAATGTGGTAAAATCTGTAAACTTAGTAAAAATCAAGCAAGGGCTTTTCTTTTTCTGGATTGCTTTTTAAAACTGTTGGTTGAGTTTATGGAAGTGGGTGGGCAGGTCAATCAGTGCTTTTGAAAACACTATTGCTTTTGTTTAGGGAAGGAGGAGGGTGGGTCAGTTGATCGGTCAGTCAGTCAGTCGACAGCGGCCTCTGGTGTATTTATGCGAGAACAGCAGGTGCGAATGGCACTTGCGAGAGAAGTTTGAGATCTCAAAAAGCATACACAGCGGCCTTTGGTGGATTTGTGAAAACAAAAACTGCAAAAAAATGTTGCTCCTAGGACATATTTGGCGCTCTCCAGAAGTGCATATAGAGGTACGTTTTCAGAATGAGCTTGGGTTGATATCAAACTTTTTTCATCATCTAATTCTAAATGCATTGATGACCATATTTTATTACATTGCAAGAACCTGAATAGTAGAAGTGCTGATACTAGTAGAGATAAAAAGCATTTAAGGCAAACCCCAGCTCTATGTTTGTGTGTTTTCATGCTTTCGTTTGTACTCTGCCTCTAAATTCCTAGAGAGAGTGATTGGTGGGCCAGGGATCTTATCTAGCACCAGCCCTCAAGCCCACCAGGAGCCTCCCTTTCATCCGTGTGTGTGAAGCGTGGCTCGGTCAGCTCCGATCGGGGGCCCAGGATCTCTTTCATGTGTGTGGGGAATGCGCAGACCCCTGGCTTTATCAGCGGCCCCTTCCCGCTCCCCTAACTCTTTCTTTAAGTCCGGCTCTTTGTTCTGCCTACAGACGCTGTGAAGCAGCACTGCCCTCCTCACCGGCCTACTCAATTACTGTCAGCCACTGGCATGCCTTTACTGCGCTGCCAAAAGAGCCGCTCCACAAAGACGGAGAGAGGGAGGATACTGATGGGGAGAGGGTTTGCCGGTAGTCTAATGTAGTGAGATCAGAGGGAAAAAGAACAGGAGAAGATGGATGAATAGATGTATAGTCTCACAGTCCTCTCTCTGTGAAAGCATGTGCTGATAATGTTTTTGCTCTATGTTTTTCAGTATAACTCCCACTCCTCTGGGTGAGGGGAAGAGTACAGTGACCATAGGTTTGGCCCAGGCTCTCTCCGCTCATCTCAAACTCAACTCCTTCGCTTGCCTGAGACAGCCTTCACAAGGCCCAACATTTGGTGTTAAAGGTGTGCTTGCTTTACTTATGTGTATGTGTGTGTATGTGTGTGTGTGTGTGTGTGTGGAGGGGGGGGCATTTGAATCACAGCAATAAATTAAATTTGAAGCTACATTTCAATAGGTTATTTAAAATTGTAATAATATTGGAGGGGGGGCATTTTTATTTCTTGTGTCAAAGCAGCTTAACATAGAAGTTGTAGTAAATTGAAACTGTGTCAGTCTAAATTTTGGTAAATTGTTTGCTAATAGCCAAAAATACATTGTGTCCATCAAAATTCTTGATTCTAATCATATATTGATTTTAATTATATATTAATATTAATGAGGATATTTTGTAAATGTCCTACTGTAAATATATCCAAGCAGATTTAAATTTATTAATAGAATTAATTTAGGGTGGCGCAGTAGGTAGTGCTGTCGCCTCACAGCAAGAAGGTCGCTGGTTCGAGCCTCGGCTGGGTCAGTTGGCATTTCTGTGTGGAGTTTGCATGTTCTCCCCGTGTTGGCATGGGTTTTCTCCAGGTGCTCCGGTTTTCCCCACAGTCCAAAGACATGCGGTACAGGTGAATTGGGTAAGCTAAATTGCCCGTAGTGTATGAGTTTGAGTGAGTGTGTATGGATGTTTCCCAGAGATGGGTTGCGGTTGGAAGGGCATCCGCTGCGTAAAACATGTGCAGGATAAGTGGGCCCAGATTAATAAAGGGACTAAGCCAAAAAAAAAAATGAATGAATGAATGAATGAATGAATATAATTAATTTATACTAAAACATTTATTTTATTTGCTATTAACATTTAATTTAGCAAATGCCAAACTCCATTCAAATATTTTACTGTTGTGTTTCAACGCATTCTTGTAGTTGTAGCAAAACTCATTTTGCTAATTAGTAATATGCTTATGTAGGCGACACTCATTAGATCATAAGTTTTGAGATCAGATCTGATGTCTGGGTATATCAGACATATTGGGCTCTATTTTAACGATCTAGGCACAAAGTCTAAAGCGCATGGCGCAAAAGCCTTAAAGGCTTTTCCACTTTTGCTATGTGAAGTTTATTTATAAACTAATTTCGAGAGGATCACGTGCTTATGATTGCTAGCGGCTGGACCCACATTGTCCAAATCACCTCGCACCAATCAGATGATCCCCAAGCTACTATAAATACCCCGGGTTTCATATCACCACTATCTTTGCTTTGAAGAATCCCCCCTTCCACCCCTACTCCTCCTCTCTTCTAGATGGGTGACACGGTGGCCCAGCGCTTAGCGCTGTTGCCTCACAGCAAGAATGTCAATGGTTCTAGGCTTTACCAAACCAGCGGGGATTTTCTGTGCGGAGTTTGCATATTCTTCCGGTGCTCACGTGGGTTTTCCCCGGGTCATCCGGTTTCCTCCCACCAATTAAAAACATGCAACCTAAGTTATTTATTAATCAACACTATAGACTTGCTCACTATCTAGTACCTATCTCTTTAAAGAGAACTACTATCTGCACTTCAATCACTACGATGGGGGAGTTCCCGAGATCTACCTGAGCTCGATCTCCCCTCTCGCCTTGCAACGGGAGGGAGCCCCGGGCTCGAGGATCTCATGAGCTCAGGGCTCTCTTCCGGGACAACATGCCAAACAAGCTTTATTATTAATCATCAGCTAAGTGTGAACTCTTGAATTTAAGGATGGAAAAATATGCTTTGCGCCCCGGCGCATGGTCTAACAGGGTTGTGCTTATTCTCTAAATGAGGTATATGTGTGTTTTGAGCACAATCAGAGTCTCATCTCCCATTTCCTTTAAGAGTCAGTTGCGTTGCGCCATGGTGCATTTGCTATTTACATGGCCGATTTTGTAAGTGGAAAAACTGAACGCTTCACTAGCAAGTAAACAGTTAAACAGACCATCCGCTGCGAGAACAAAGCATGAGCCTCCTCCATTCTGCCTCTTTACTTTCTCTTTACTTTACTGCTTTACTTTTGTTAATAAAGGAAACAACAGTGTTGTACGCACTCCACTGAAGACATCAATTAGCCTACATGTTTAATTTTGTATTTCCAGTACATGAATAAATGAACAATAATAACGAAGTGTGGTCAAAAAACTGAGTTATATCCAAACACATCCTATTCTTATGCCCCATATGGTCCAAAATCCGACAGGTAGACAAATCTAAACTTGTTTTCCATTTATTGATTTATTTTTCTTTCGGCTTAGTCACTTTGTTAATCAAGGGTCGCCACAGCAGAATGAACTGCCAACTTATGTTTTACACAGCGGATGCCCTTCTAGCTACAGCCCATCACTGGGAAACACCCATACTTTCTCAAACACACATACACATACAATTTGTAACATTGTAATCCCTTTTTTTCATATATAAAGATATTTGTGTATTGCTATGTATCACATAATTAACGTGCTATGCGCTGGACTTTTTAGACCAGCTTTCAATTGGTCAATGGCGCAGTCTATTTCAGTTTCTCAAAATAGCAACACGCCAGCAATGCGCCTAAACACATCTCCTTTTTAGACCGGCATGCCTATGAGTCCACAAAGTGGAGCAAATGGATTTGCTATTTAAACAGCATGACGCAAAACGTGAAAATTAAAGTTGTGCTGGTCTGCAAATAGCAAGAAATCACGCCAAACACGTCTTTTGCCTTATTGTGCCAGGTGTATGATAGGGCCCATTGTCTTGTGTTTTGGTTGCTTTTTGTTTGTCAGTCTGCTTCATTATTTGGTCTCCCTGCAGGAGGAGCGGCAGGTGGGGGATATGCACAGGTCATTCCTATGGAGGAGGTGAGTTACTACAGACATCCTGTCTCCCGCTATCACAAAGCCTTTTCCCATCTTACTTAAACTGATGAAAGTTCTCGACTAACTCACTCAGCCATTAAGATGAAGTAAAATTAAGGGGTAAATGGTGGTAAACACTAAGGCCTTTTTTACGTTTACGCTTCAAATTTTAGATTTGTAGTGTAATGCCAGACTTTGTGTGTAACAGAGAGCTGATATTGTATTCATCAGAAGCTTCAGAAAGCAGTTTGCTCTGCCTAACTTTCTTTTTTCTTCTCAGTTTAATCTCCACCTCACAGGAGATATCCACGCTATAACAGCAGCTAATAATCTAGTGGCGGCAGCTATTGATGCCCGCATTCTCCATGAAGCTGCCCAATCAGACAAGGTAGAGCACTGCTGTCTTAATGTTTTTGTGATTTTTGCACAGGAGGTTCTTCCTGAGTTTTAATGTTGTGGTTGATCAATAGTTAGCCAGTCCATAGCATTAAAGCAGGTTGTTTCTGGTTTTATAGGTAAATGTTTATGAGTTTCTTATCTTTTTATGTCTTTTAGGCCCTGTACAGCAGACTAGTGCCATCTGTTAATGGTGTGAGGCGCTTCTCTCCCATACAGCTGGCTCGCCTACAGGTGAGTCTGGACTAGATTGTTGCACGTCAGACCTTTTAAGTTTTATTGCTTGATAATGCTCTCATCGTTGGATGTATCCAGAGAAATGCTTTTCAACTAAGGGAAACGAAGGCTTCATGATAACTAAAAATGATTTCAATTGGTTTTCAAGCTTCAGAAATTCAAGACTTTCCATTATCTTAAACAGAGCTTGATAAATGAGGTTTTCTGATTTTAAATGAATTACTTAAAAATGTAATTACCTTATTATTTATTTTCCCTCATACATTTTTAAACCTTTATGAGTTACTTTCTTCTGTTGAACACAAAAGATATTTAGAAGAATTCTGGTTGATGTCACCCATTGATTTTCATAGTATTTTTTTTTACTACTAGAAGTCGATGAGTGCCATCAACCAGAATTTTTCAAAATATTTTCTCTTGTGTTGTTCTTTTGAGAAAATGACATCAAATATGTTTTAAACAAGTGAAGGGCGAGTAATCGATGACACAATGTTCATTTTTGGATGAACTATCCCTTTAAAAAGCTACAAATGTGCATAACTATTTCTTTAAGCCCTAATCCTTATCTAGTAAATGGGATCCCTAATAAACATCCAATTTATATATATAAAAATCATAATAATTATTGAATGATTTTTTTATTTTTTTATTTCTATAACTTTATTTAATAGTAGTAGTAGGCAAGTCTTTTTATTGAATTGAAAAAAAAAACTGTTTTACAATCATAACAACTATAGATCTTAACACAGCAACTCAAGCATATACAAGAAGAAAGTAAATGAAAGAGTAGTAGATAATACAAGGTGAAATAATAATAATAATAAATAAATAAATATAGGGGCCAGGGAGGTGGGGTGGGGGGGGATTACAATTCAAGTGTTTGGAATAAATCTGTCTTCAAAATATGACAGGAATAAAACTCTCCAAACTTTGAAGAATCTAATATTTGAGTTTTCCTAGCTTTAGATATGTCATGACTAGGCCCACACGAAATCTGCGCGCGCAGAATTCCGCAGTTTTTTTGCCCATCATTAATTCTGTTTATTTACTTGAGTAAATGTGTGTAAATCTGAATTTATTCAGTTTTTAAATTACACATATTAAGGTTTTAGTTATGAGACTCCCAAAATAATTCAGCAGAAATCCGCAGATTTTTACCAAAATTCTCCGCAGAAATTGCAAAAAACGTCCGCAGATTCCGTCTGGCCCTAGTCATGACATGTTTTATCCATTTAGTATGTGTTGGTGGTTTAGTGGACTTCCAATGCAGAAGTATAAGCCTTCGGGCTGACAAAGAAGAGAAAGCTAGTGCATTTAATTGACCTGCTGGTAGTGCAAGGATTTCAGGTGTCATACCAAATATTGCTATTACTGATTGTAATCTCCTTTTCACATATATAAGAAAAGGTCTCAAACACAGCAGACCAAAATGGTCCTAGGGATGGACACGTCCAGAACTTATGACCCAAGGTGGCCTCATCTCTGTGGCATATCTTAATTTATTTAGATTAAAATTAGGACTTTAACCCCTGGTTTCACAAACAAGGTTTAAGGCTAGTCAAGATTAAATTGCATGTTTGAGCTGTCTCAACTCAAAATAACTTGCAGTGATATGTCTTAAAATATGTCAGTGTCATTTTTTTGTATCCAGGTGCACACCAGTAATATATTTTTCTATGGCCATTTATAAATGTGGCTTAAATAGCCTAATTTATCGAAGGCCTAGTCCTGGCTTAATCTAAGCACTGTTTGTGAAACTGGGCCTAAATATCATTGTGACCCTAAGTGCTTGTAGAAAGTGCAGTACATCAGGTAACCAACAGGGGTCCTCATGCAGCTTCTACGAAAACTTTCATTTAAGGTTATAATTCACAGCAAGTCTCAGCTGTTCACAAGTTTCAATGTTTTTCTCTTTTTGTTTAAGTAAACAAGTCGTGTTGTGCTATGCTGGCTGTGACACAGATAAGCCCAGAGACTCCTCTAAACACAAACTGTTTATGTTTGCTCAAAGACCGACTGGGTTGACTTGCATTTGGAGTGCCAAAGCTGGTGAATTTCTGAGAGATTGACAACGATAAAAAAACATAATTAAAACGAGAGTCTGAAAAAGACATCTGTGACCATACTGGGGCCTAAATTGCAAAACATTTACAATTTTGGAAAACGCTCCTGCATTCTTCATCTGGGACAAAGCCAGAACTAACTGCAGCAGAGAAAATGGTTTATTAGTTGGTTTGTTTAATTTGAAGGATCAGCTTTTTCATTGTCTCTTTCTCAACATTTTTGTTTTTAGCGTCTTGGAATAAACAAATCCAATCCCACTGATCTCACACCACAAGAGGTCAGTGCGTTTGTCCGCCTTGACCTTGACCCTGAGAAGGTCACATGGCAAAGAGGTAGGAGCCTGCTTAATTTGCATTGCTTTACTGTTCTTTATATGACACGTTCTTATGACAAAGTCACAATAGTTGACCGGTCACAGAAGGATTTTGGGATTACGTTGAATAGTATGTGATGTAAAAAGCATTCGGTATGACAAAGTACATGACCATCAGGATGCTATTTCAACATTATTATACTCTGTTTCCCGTCCATTTAAATCCATCACAGTTCAAACTGGCCATATTATTACATCTGAGAGCAGTTTTTTTAAAAACTAGTCTCCCTTGAAGCACGTACAGTAACACGTCTGCTCTACGCACCTGGAAGAGATGCCAAATGTAAACCTTCTGCATTTGGTTATGACACAGTGCCGTCTGATCGCTGGGGAATGAGATTCAGCTGGATCAGGGTGTTTCCCGTTTCACTCATGGCCGCCTGGGAACATCTGCTGACTTTAGCCCTACATTCAGAAGATAGTGCTGCAGTGACTGATGGGATATTTGCTCTGTCGGTTCAAAAGTGCACAGTAAGACGAGGGGCCTGGAAGATTAAGAACAGCTTTACATCTCTCTCCTGCTGCGAATGTGTGTGTCTAAAGAGATCTGACAGAACTATCTCTCTCTCTCTGTGTGACATTCATAAATGTAATGTTTAAGCCATTAGCTTTTCCCGTGGTCGATAATGGGACTATATCACTATAAATAATGATCTTTTGGACTACATCATCATGGGGTTTCCTTGTTACTAATCAGTCTTCAGATAAACTTTTTGGATGTGCCATGTGGTTCATGTACGACATGTTCTCTCACAGAGAGATGAAATAAATCCGATGCACAAGAGGAATATGGGAGACAGCCAGAAAGCAGACTAAACCACTGTTGTAATGTTTGCGGCTTGTGACATGTTTAAAATGAGTTTAATAATTGTTCAGCATTTCCATGAGAAAATACCAGAGGGTTTGAATTCTTTCTCCTTCAACATCTCGGTCCTCTGGGAGTTGTGTTTTGTCTCATGCTGCCCCCTCCTACATTCAGTTTGGCTGAAAGAAAAAAAAACCCAAAAATGCTAAATGCCTTTGTGGAATGCCTGCTTATTGAAAGGTTGTGGTTTCTCTTGGTGTTCATCCCTCTGGGTCTCCTTAGGTCATTGGTTTTTGAGATTCATTAGATTGCCTCATACATCTACTCTGCAGTGAGGGCCAGATCTGCAAAATCAGTCCAGCTTGTATCACTTATCGTCCAGCTGAGTTTCATCATGACGTGATTCCTTCCAGCCTTGGCTTCAAACACAATACTGCTATATTTGCGTCGATTGAACAAGACAACCAATATCATCTTTTTATCTGATGAATTAAGAAAATGTGATCAGAAGAAAAATGTCATGCTAAAAATGGGTCTTATATTATGCTCTTTTCATTTTCTGTAGTGTTAATGTTGCTGTTTGAGCATGAAAAAGTTAAAAACAAAAAGTCCACTATACTTCTGGTAATGTACACATCACAACATTGCAAATTTAAAGGGCACCTATGATGAAAATCATCTTTTGGGAGCTGTTTAAACAGAACTGTGTGCGGGTATAGTGTGTCCACGGTCATACTGGAGTGATAGAAACACAAATAAGCCTCTTTTTTTTTAATGTCCTGATGTTAAAATAGAATCCAAATCCCTCCCATTTTGAGGCCAACCGCAACGTGACGTAGGAGTGTGGTTTTCCCCGCTCCCCGAATTGATTGACAGCCCTGTATTAACATGTCTCGTAGTAACGCGTATAATCATATCAACAAGACAGGACGTGCACAAAGCAACTGGGATTAAAAGATCTGTTCAGCTCTCTTTAATCATCAATCATCATCTAAAATGTGGTCAAGAATGAGTTTTACTAGTTTAAAATGTTTTTAAAACATTTGTAATGAATTACAGCGATTTACTTATCACCACAGCCACGTGTCAGTACAACTATAAAAGTAGATGCTTCAATCCCGGCTTGTGGACGTTAAATCAGGTTTATTTTGCACATTAACATAACGGATATCAATACAGCAGTGGATTTAAATGTGTGTCCTGTCACATTTACCATGCAAAAGCAGTGCAAAGTTAAACGAAGTGAACTTTTTAACAACATTGTGTGTAACTCATCCTTGCAACTCCACAACACATACATCAAATAGTCATTAGGGAAAGTTCTTACTGTAGTATTTCTTACAAATGTTACGTGAGATCTGCTTCCTTCGTGTCTGTCACTGTGCTGTTTATCTGATGCAGCCGAGGTGGAGATTGAGGCACTCTCTGACAGGCACGTGGGAATGGTGGGCGAGGAGAACCAGCATTAAAGGCACAGGCAAAAAAAAAAAAACAGCTACATAGTGTTCATAGCAGAAAATTCCAGTATTCTAAAAGATATAATAAATAATCTGGTTGTATCTTAAATCTTAAAAAAGGGTAAAATAAGTGCCCTTTAAGTTATTCCTGCCGAAGGTGGCAAGCCCTGGTTGAGTTAGTAACATGTTGTTGCCATATCCAAGAGATTCACCAATATAATATACTGATACACATGCAATTTCTTCACCTACTATTTCAATTCCCAGACATAAAACAGAATTTGTGAACTTTTTTGTTTTACTTTTGACATCACTGTTGCCGCTTTTTCTCACTGCATGGTATGACTCTGCTCACAAGGCAAGGCAAGTTTATTTATATTGCACAGTTCATACACCATGGTAATTCAAAGTGCTTTACATTAACAAGAATAAAAAAACACAAGAAAATTAAAACAACAAAGAAATAAAAATGATTAAAAACAGATAAAAACAGCTTGGTGCTGTTTGGTATGGCTTGGTTAATCTTGGTTTGCTTTTCCACTGCATTTTAGTATTGCTTTAATTGCCTGGGATTACAGTCTGAATTTCCCGATTCAGCTCACATTAAATCTCCTGGCTCTTCAGTCATTCCTTTATGATTACGATAAATATTTTCACTTTCTGTCATTATTGTGCGAGAGAGAGAGAGAGCTCATATAGAAGATAGATCACTGCTTGCTCTGCCACTTATCATTAACTTTTCTTTTTGATTTTGTTTGTAACTTTTAGAACTATAAAAAATATGTAAGCCTATTCTTCTTGCTTTTCACACTTTACCTTACATGGGCAGATCATAGATACTCGGACAGACTTTTCACACCAAGAGGAACATCTGCAGCTCATCTACTGATTAAAATACAGCCATGTTGAGGGCTGCAGTCAAAACAAATTAATCATACAGTAGCTGTTGCTGACTTTATCGTGTATTTAGGTGTCTTTTGTAGCAAATTCAATGACGAGGGTAGTGATGATTCTCTCTGGCCCTTACACGTCAGATTTTGGTAACGGTCGAGGTGGTAACTCAGCCAAGGTGGTAATAAAAAAGTACTGTACGAAGTGTAACCCCCACCCACCAAAAAAAAAGAGAGCTAAGTCGAACCAAACCATGTCATACCATGTAATGGAAAACACCTTATGTGTAGTTGACTTGCCATCTGACAGACAGTTTTCTGTGCGCTCTCCATTTGTTTGTGCTCTCAGAAAAACTGTATATCATTAGTTTAAACTGACAGCGATTGAATACACATGCAAATATATTGTTGCTGGAGTAACAGTGCACTCTTTTGGAAACTGGGGAGGGAAGCAAGCAGCTTATTTGCATTGAGAGACACCACCCAAAACAAAGCTTTACTGAATTATTTATACTGATTATAATTTGTGAGGTACTTTTTCAGTAGAAACTTAAGTGACATTTTTGGGACATTTGAGGCACCGACATTTTTTAGAAGAGGATGTAATAAGGTTACAGTTGAGCAGTTATAAGCAAGTAAGAAATCTGCATCGGTTTGAGCAAAACCTTTTTTCAGTGAATTGAGGCTAGTAAAACGCCTCAGTTAAGTTAGTTTTTAGGCTTTTTGTAAACCTTTCACTGTGAAAATCAAGCAGGAGAGCAGTGAGACAGAGAGAGAGAAATAGAGTCATCAAAATAGCTTGAGTCTGAGGTCAAAAATTGGTCATTAGAAACACAGTTGTGCTGCTTTCTGCACTGTCCGCAAACCTCTTGGTGCAAACATTGTTCTACTTGTATTGCTTAATTCATATTTAAAATTCTGAATAATAATCTTGTTTTCTCCTGTTTCCAACAGTTGTTGATACCAATGACCGATTTCTGCGCAAGATCACTGTAGGCCAGGCCAACACAGAAAAAGGCCACGCTCGCCAGGTTTGTGATTTACCTTAATTACTCTTAACCAACAGCTAAAGGTGATGTGTAGTAGTTTTGTCGCTTTTCCTTGTGATCTCTCTTTTTCCTTTTTTATCCTGCTCTCATTTTTATGTATATTTCACTTAACCATAACCTACTAAGATTAGCACTTGTCAGCTGCTGTCAGAAATAATGACTTTTAAACCAAATCACCAGTTAACAGCTTGCACCTTAATGAGAAGCAGTCAAAGTAAAAGCAATTGTTTAAAAAAAGCATTATTGCATGCATAGCTATCCCAGCCAAGCACTTGCTTACATTTGTCTCCCTCCCACTGTACCAAAACCACTGAAATGTGCACTATAGCCCACTTTTTGTTCTTGAGAGACATAAAGCATACTATATGTGTGTGTTTTGGACGGTAAGAGTGCATTTGAAACTGGCAAAGAAACATTGCACTTAGACATGTTACCTCAGGCTTTGCAAACATTGACTCTGAGGCTAGATCATCTCAGCAATCAGGGTGCTGTAAATGCATTTAAATGGCAAGTAATGATGACACAAGTGGTGTGTGTTAAGCGGCCCGTCTCTCCTGATAGGGCATCTGGCCACCACTCCTCTGCGCCCAGCTGTTTTATTGGGGGAGTATTTATTAGCTGAGAGTTAAACCAGGACAGCTCGCTTTTACTCCAGCTGGGCTTGTCTTGGACACATGTGGGAGCAGTTTACTGTATGTGATAAAGAACCAGACTTGGCAGATGTTGCGTGTGTGTGTCTCTGACAAATCTCTCCTCTGTCTGCATCCTGACGACTCATTTTGATGGAAATCACCTAAAATATGACTGTGTGCTGGGCAGTGTATGAACTTTCTCTACTCGTTCTTCTAGACCCAGTTTGATATCGCGGTGGCCAGTGAGATCATGGCCATCCTCGCTCTGACTGATGGATTGGCTGACATGCGGGCCAGACTGGGGCGGATGGTTGTTGGCAGCAGCAGGAATGGACAGGCGATCACTGCAGATGACTTGGTGTGTGTGTGTGAGAAGAAGAGTAAAGGTTATTTCACACTGAATACGAAATTTTCGTCCGTAATTTTCGCACGTTAAAAAATAAATTCGACCTCTCGTTGTGTCAATCGTATTGACACACTGCCTCTGAAACTTTGTCCGTCATAAAAAATTCTAACCGGGTTTGATTTTTTTCCTCAATTTTCACATCCAAAAAAAAACTTTGAGAGGTGTTTTGACAGTTCAGAGCCACCTTACAAGCTAAAAGCTAAATACAAAATGCCATAATTTGAGCTATAGATAACTTTACGACAAACAGTTATTAAATAAAGACAAAATGTGGCGGACAGTTGAAAATCCCTATATGCTGGATTTTGTGACTGCCGCACCTCTCCCCTGATGCTGCTTATTGTGTGTGTGTTTGTGTGTGTGTGCGTGCGTGCGTGCGTGCGTGTGTGTGAGAGCGCGCGCGTGGGTGTGTGTGTGTCCATACATTTGACGTGTTGCCCATAGACATTGTAATAGAAAGCATGGTCCGCTTTCGATCAGTTGCTTCGACACGTCAACACAGCCACCATCTATTATAATGCCTATAGGTACTGTCAGCCTCTGTTCAGGATTTGTTTACGTATGTTAATGTGTGAAGTATCACAAGCAATGTATCAAAATTCCACTGATTTCCTGAAATAAACTTTGCATTTTGGGATAATTGTTGCGCAGCTCTTTAATAATGAGCTGAACTCTCCTTCCTCTCTATGCAGTATTGGATGAACACAATATGTAGCCTGTTCCTCTTTCTTTTTCTACTTTGGCGAAGAGAGGAGAACAATGTATCACTGCTTGAACTGACTCCCAAATGTAATGCGTTTTTTCGTAATGGATTAAATAATACGCATCGGACTCAGTGTGCAAGGTTTGTTTATGTGATGAAATTTTTTGCATATGAATATGAAAAAAAAGCACACAACAATTTTGCCGCACTTCAGTGCGCAAAGACCTTTACTTAAGAAATGTTAAGAAGTGTCTGTAGCCAATAAATATACTGTAAATCTTGATATGAATTTATCTGATTCTGATTACTTAAACGGCATACATAAATTTTAAGTATTTCTAATAATTGGCTTTAATATAGTGACCTATTTTTTATCAGGACATTAAAAACAGCACTTAATGGCTGATACAGATGTATGCTGATCTGTTGTGCGTCCTGATGCTGAAATGACTTTATGAAACACTTCATCTGGTCAAATCAGCATCAGTGGTGAGTACACACACTTTATGAAATAGAGGACATCTGCAACACTACATGCATCGGTATCAGTAATGAAAATGTGTCATTTTAACCCTTTTGTGGCTTATTAAAATATAATAAATTGTGGTAAAGGTTTTAGCAATTCTAAAATAAATTATTTAGCTAGACATTTACATATATCACCTGGCAGTGTGAATTAACTGCATTCTGAAAATAATAATTATAATGAATGTATAATATGAAAATTCTGCCACTTACGCACCCTTTACTTGTTTCAAGACTTTATGAGTTCCTCTGTTAAACACAAAAGAAGATATTTCGAAAAATGTAGGAAACCTGTAACCATTGAATTTCATAGTATTTGTTTTTCGTACTATAGATGTTAATGGTAACAGCATTCTTACCTTTAATTTCTACTTTTTTATTTTTATTTATTATTTGTAAACTCACTAAAGTCTATTTGTTGCACCAAACAGCTTTATGAGTTTCTCTCTTCTATTAAACACAAAAGAAGATATTTTGAAAAATGTTGGAAACCTGTAACCATTGACTTTCATAGTATTTGTTTTTCCTACTGTGGTAGTCAATAGTTACAGGTTTCCAGCTTTCTTCAAAAAAAAAGCTTTCTTTTGTGTTCAACAAACTCAAGATTTGAGAGTGAGTAAATGGCGAGTAACTTTTCTTTTTTCTTTTGTTTTTACATTTGTTAACTCTAAGTCTATTTGTTACACCATAGCAATATGAATAAAACCTTTATATTAAATAATTAACATCCAATTCCTCAGCCTATCCTTTAACATACAGAGATTCTAAAACTATTGCAACCAACATATCCTGACATGTCTTTGCTCTTTTGCTTCTCTCAGGGTGTGACCGGGGCTTTGGCCGTCCTCATGAAAGATGCTATCAAACCCACACTGATGCAGACACTGGAGGTGAGACCTCTTCCCTGTTCTTGTACCCCAAACTCTCCATATCTTTTACACAGGCGCTCGCTTGTGCTATTTTTCTTATTCTGTCTCCCACATAACTGTCCTATCTTGATGGAAACTCCCAAACTCGATACTCTCAGCGTTGGCGAAGTGATAGGATGACATAGAAAAACACACTCGTACAGTAACGCATGCACATCTGGTTATGGTTTTGGCTCAGTGGGAGTGTGTCTCTGTCTTTCACTATCACACCCCGAACACCACGAGCAAACTGGAAATGAGAAAAAGACAGTGGTGAAAAGCCTGATTGTTGGAATGCCTTTCATCTTTACGGCTTTTAAACATGCTAATGACTTGTGATTGATGTTTGGGGTGTACGGCCGTAAGTTTGTGCGTGTGAGATGCAGAGGAGTTGCGTGTTTGTAGAGAGAGACGCAGAAATGCTTTGTGAAACCTTTCCTGCCTGTTTCCTGTTTCTCTTGTTAGGAGGAATCGTATCAGAATGGACCAGGCAGCAAAGGGTTGTGGGAATATTCAGTTTGCAGTGGCCTTTATGTCCATGCTGTGAATTGAGGGTGTGTGTGTGTTAGTGTGAGCATGTGTGTGTGCACTTTAAACGTATAAATTACTTTCAAAATATTTGTAAAAACATATTGCCTCAACCTATTTTAGCAAATACACATTTTAAGTTAGTAGGACCCTTTTTTACCACACACTGAAAAAATTATTCATTTTATTTTCATTTTTTAAGGTAAGTGGTTGTAAACTATTTGTATGGCCTAAATTTAAACAATTAAATTAAATGTAATAATGTTCAACTTATTTAAATTCAGCCCATATAAATTGTTTGTAACCTAAAAAAAAAAGAGTAAATCCAATGAATCATTTTTTATTGCATGTTTGTGGTGAATGGGGTGGCACAAGGGCATCTTTCTACCCGTCACAAATTTAATTACAATTTAACTGAATTGTAAAATAAAGGATTTACATTCACGCTGATCTAGCAATAGAATAGGTCTTAGCAATCAAAGAGATTATTTTCTCATACTTGCATGCATATAGATATGGGTCATGAAAGTTTTTTCAGCCCATCCTTAGCCTAACCACAGGCACAGGTAACCCTAAACCATTCTAAATAATAAAAACTTCTAATTACCAACACTGCAGTTCACATAACGTTTGTATATTATGTACAATGAACTTCAAATCTGAGTGCAATTTTACTAACTTCAATGTTTGGTTTTACTTTGTGCATATGTGTGTTTGTGTGTGCATGTGAGAGAGGAAGTGAGTGAATGACTGTGTAAGAGGATGTCCACACAGATGCATCTCAGACTGTTTGACAATACACAAGAGTGTTTGAAGTAAATGTATCTTTAAAGGATTGTATGTGCTTCTCTATCAGCTTCCTAGCTCCAGTGGTTGTTGTGAATCAGTAGGTCGTGTACATGAAATTGAGCACTGGTAATGACAATGAATGATAAGCTTGGTTCACTAGACATTGGGGTATTGAGGGTGACATGAGAACTTCCTTATTGTACAACATCAAAATGGAATTTATGGGGGAAAAGTATGTTTTTCAAATATTCATATTTTTTTTAAAGTTTTAAAGTACATTTTTGATAAATCATTTGATTGTTTCTTATACCAGCAATTATATAAGAATTACTATTATATTAATTTTATTATATAAAATGAATTATGTCAATCAGTTATAAGAGTTTGGGGTTCATTTGTTGTTAAAGTCTGCATTAAATGAAAATTCACTCTTCTTATATTTTTATGTAGAGATGTCCCGATCAGGGTTTTTTGCCCTCGAGTCCGAGTCATTTGATTTTGAGGATCTATTGATACTGAAACCTGATCAATACTTCTATAATACATAAAAAAAAGAATAAAAAGAGCAAAGAAACAGATCCAGGATGTTCCTTATTTTTTTATATAATTCACCTTATTTTAACATTCAACAACTCTGTTAACAAACAGAGCACTTCTGTGAGGTAGAGATGACGTAGCTTGAACAACTAGGTAATAAATAACATCAATTCTTCACTTTCAGACTTTCGTGCAACAGTAAATCTAGAAAAAAAATCTAATATAAAAACAAATAGCACCTCAACTTAAAATACCTGGCAGGCAATCCCAAGTTTACATATCTCACAGTTTGCTATGGCAATGTTGTCGTCATCAACTTTATAATACCTCCAGACTGCAGACATACTCGCACTTTCCGCTTCAAGCTGGTTCTGTGTTCTACTTTGCTGACATTTAACCAATAAAGTGATGTCATGCCGCACACGTTGTTGTTTCTGTTTATATATATATATATATATATATATATATATATATATATATATATATATATATATATATATATATATATGGCCGTCACGGTGGCGCAGTGGGTAGCACGGTCGCCTCACAGCAAGAAAGTCACTGGTTCAAGCCCTGGCTGGGTCAGTTGGCATTTCTGTGTGAAGGTTGCATGTTCTCCCTGTGTTCGTGTGGGTTTCCTCTTGGTGCTCCAGTTTCTCCCATAGTCCAAAGACATGCGGAATAGGTGAATTGAATAAGCTAAATTGGCCGTAGTGTATGTGTGTGAATGCGGGAGTGTATGGGTGTTTCCCAATGTTGGGTTGCAACTGGAAGGGCATCCGCTGCGTAACAAAACATATGCTGGATAAGTGGATTAGGCCCCTGAATAATATAGGGACTAAGCCGAAAAGAAAATATATGAATGAATTTACTGTATATGATCGGGAGGTAACGTCCGATTTCGATCAAGTCTGAAACTGCGTGATCGGCCCTGGTTTCCGATTATGTGATCAGATCTGGACATCTCTATTTTTATGTATATAATAATATTTTGTAAAAATAAATAGATAAGTCCCCCCCCCCCAAATTATTTTTCTTCGCTTCTGGTCTTATGTACAGTAAAAATCAAGCAAAATACTGTAAAACCATTCTGCACAAGAGATCGTGATTCAGGTTGGCCATAATCCTCCACAACTAAGTACAAACTGGCATTTAAATCTTCCTGTTTGTTAGCAAAGCCCATCTTCCAACAATCCTAAATTATGAAATGTTCTCAAATGATGAAATAATGCACCGGCCTTGTTTTTGTTTTGTTTGTTTTTTTCCCTAATAATTTGCACTTTAGAACTTATCTTAAGGGAACATGGTCACAGAAATGTTCCTTGATTTTCACAGTGCATTGTGAGAATGAATGTTTCATTGCACTGTAGAAATTTTACAATTGAAACGGCACTTAAAATGGCTGACTCCATGATCAGGCCCCTGACTACTGAACAAGGGAGCTGACTAAGATGCACTGTATGTGTTTTGTATGTTTGCTGAAATGAGATGCACATTCAAATTTGATACTGACTGAGATTTGTTAAACATTAAGAGAAAATATTATTCGAAGAAAATAATACTGTTATTCAGAAAGGATGCATTATATTCATTGAAGTGACAGTAAAGACATGTTGAAATTCATTCATTATTCTAAAAAAATCTGTAAAACATTTCACAACATTTGCTTAAATAATATATGTTCAGTTAAAATAATAAAATATTTTTTCATGATTACGATGGATTGGAGGTCTTTATGAAGATAAACAGTGTAATCGTCAAAATGAATAGATAATTTTGCCTGTTAAATAAGCATAACCAGCCAGTTCCTATCTGCAGTGTTCTTTCTCAGTTAGTTTTTCTTGTTTTCTAACCTTTGCTGACGTTGGCATGTCAAATCTCTCCTCTTTTCCACATTCACAGAGCAAAGGGCTTCAATGATTCCCTTTCCAGTTTTGATATCATAGTTTTTTTTTTCCTGTAATAGTTTTCCACAGGATAGTTTGCTGGAAACTACACTTTCTTTCCATTTACAGTCACTCACAAAGACCAGCACTCGTTCCTTTTTTCTGACTTGCTGTCAAACTGCCAGTGATTGAGCAAATTCATCGCATTAAATTGGTTTGTTGAATTGTTTTGCAGATACAAGCAAGTCGCCGGCTGACCTTTAGATTATAATGAGTTACGCGCTTAGTTGTTCACATTTCAGCACGTTTCTATTATGCTTCTTTATGTGCAAGAAATGTGATCTGAACTTAAAGACAAGAAATTATGCCGTACCTTTTTTGTCCATCAACGATATAAAATAAAAACATAGTTATAGTGGAATTTGATCTTCACATCTACCAACTAAATGTCCTGCAGTTTCAGAAAAAGCCTTTCAAATGAATCCCAAACTGTGTTTTGAACAAATTCACTGAACCAAACTGAGGGAATCTGATTAAATTAATCGAGTCAATAAGCTTCTGGCAGGCTTGTGCGGCTAAAAAGATCTAAGCTTGGTTCACTCGTCTTATGTTAATGTAGAATATTTTGTAATGTTTTGTATAAACCAGCACCTGCATGAGCAGTGAAAGGAGGATGCTGGGATTCAGTGATAAAAGTTTAGGTCAATAAAGGAAGGTTGCCCCTTTCTCTGTTTGATGGAAAGCTCATTTTGTTCAACACCGCTTGTATCCTTTTCCTGAATTGAAATGACTTCACCATCACTCCATTCTTGTTTTTGTGTGGACTTTCTTTTCCATCTTCCTGCAGTCTCTCCTTCCTGTCCCTTCAGCTGTCAGCGTGTGTGTGGTGTCGCTTTCAGTGTTTGGGAAGTGTCAGAGGACCGCAGGGTCATCGGTTCAAACTACACATTTTCACAAAGTGTTGAAGTCTTTCTGGCTCTTGATGCTGTAACAGGCTTACAACAAATTTATTCAATGTTGTCAAATGGCACAAACATACAAGCTCAAACAAGTTACGAAAAGTACTCAAGAAAAAAGGCACGTGACCAATTACAGCAGTCAGTCACAAGAGAGGCTGTTCGTCTGTTATGAACACTTCAGGTGCCATGTGTGCAGGTTTGACTTGAATGCTTTGTGTTGATATTGTTTGTGTGTCTGTCATGTCAGGGCACTCCAGTGTTTGTGCATGCAGGGCCTTTCGCTAACATCGCCCATGGGAACTCCTCTGTCTTGGCAGATAAGCTGGCTCTTAAACTAGTTGGAGAAGAGGGCTATGTTGGTGAGTTCACACACACAAACACACACTTGTACAGCTATCTTTTTGGGGACTTCCCATAAGCATAATGATTTGACTGTATATTTTATCCCCCTACCTTAACCCTATCCCTAAAAGCACCCTCAGAAGAAACAATCTGCATTTTTACATTTTCAAAGTACTTTATTCTGGATGATTTGTGAAATGTCCCCACAAGATCAATGTACTGGTATTGCTACTGAGGAATACAAGGTACACACATTCAGTCACACTCTGCAACTGCTTTTTATAGTTTGACCAAAGACAAAGTCTATGTTGGTGCAAATGAACCCTTGTGTGCCTTTATGGACGTTTTTGTTTTGCTTAATGCAGTGTAAATGTTCCTAAAATGTGTTGTTATTTATATTTTAATGTTTCACCTTTCCGCACATTCACCACCACTTCACTCATTTCCTGTTGTAAAAAGCAAAGTGTCCCCACTGCAACCCATTGTACATTTTTTGTTCATTCATTTGTTGGCATGGCTTCAAATTGTCACTAATTTTTGTTGCATTTTGGCACTATTTCTTTCAGATTCGACTGATGTACTATTTTCTTTCTTATATTTGAGCACTACAGTACAGTCGAGGAAAAATTATATAACTTAAATGATTTGGGTGCGTTAGTATGGAAAGTTTTTGTATGTATATTCAAAGAAATGTGGGCGTCACGGTGGCGGAGTGGGTAGCATGATTGCCTCACAGCAGGAAGGTCGCTGGTTCGACCTCGCCTGGGTCAGTTGGCATTTCTGTGTGGAGTTTGCATGTTCTCACTGTGTTCGCATGGGTTTCCTCTGGGTGCTCCAGTTTCCCCCACAGTCCAAAGACATGCGTTATAGGTGAATTGAATAAGCTAAATTGGCCGTAGTGTATGTGTGTGAAAGAGTGTGTATGGGTGTTTCTCGATGTTGGGTTGCGGTTGCATGCACTGTGTAAAACATATGCTGGATAAGTTGGTGGTTCATTCCACTAAGCCGAAAAGAAAATTAATGAATGAATTCTAAGAAATTTGTGTGGTACTTTTTTATGTGACACTTCCTCCCTATTTACACTACTGGTCAAAAGTTTGGGGTCAGTAGGATTTTTAAATGTTTTCAAGAGTTCACACTTAGATATTGCTTGATGCTATTAGCAGGTTTGGCATGGTGTCCCGGGAGAGAACCCTGAGCTCGGAGATAAATGAGCCCAGGGCTCCCGCCTGGTCGATTGAGCATGTAAGAGGAGTACGAGATCAGGTAGTTCTCGAGATCCCCCCGTGATAAAGGAAGAAAGGTGGAGAAGGGGTGGATGGGGGGTTTCTTCGGAAAACGAAGATATGGGAGTAAATTTTGCTGGATCCATCTGATTGGCTAACTAATGATTGTAGATGAGAGACCAGCTGCAGTCAATCATATCACGTGCTTCTCTCGAAATTAGTTTGTGAAACTTCACTTAAATTAAGCTTCTTTTGCTCACCAAGGCTGCATTTATTTAATCAAAAATACAGTACAAATTGTGAAATAATGTTGCACTATAAAATAACTGTTCAAAAGTAGTTTATAATTTAATTAAAAAAAATATTCCAAGGCGACGCAGTGGCGCAGTAGATAGTGCTGTCGCCTCACAGCAAGAAGGTTGCTGGTTCGAGCCTCGGCTGGTTCAGTTGGCGTTTCTGTGTGGAGTTTGCATGTTCTCCCTGCGTTCGCGTGGGTTTCCTCCGGGTGCTCCGGTTTCCCCCACAGTCCTCGGACATGTGGTACAGGTGAATTAGGTAGGCTAAATTGTCTGTAGTGTATGAGTTTAAATGAGTGTGTGTGGATGTTTCCCAGAGATGGGTTGCGGCCGGAAGGGCATTCGCTGCGTAAAAATGTGCTGTATAAGTTGGCGGTTCAAGCCGAAAAGAAAATGAATGAATGAATTTATTCCAATGATTTTAAGGATGAATTTTTAGCTTCATTACTCCAGTCTTCAGAGTCAGAAATCACTCTAATATTAATTATTATTATTATTAATGGTAATAGTAATAAAAGCATTAATGACTGGAGTAATAATTTCATTTGAAACTACATACAATAAGAAAGCAGTTATTTAAAAATGTAATAAATATTTAACAATTTACCATTTTTACATGTAATAAATGCCGCCTTGATGAACAGAATAATTTTCTTTAAAAAAAAACGTGAAAAAAACTGACCCCAGTTTTTTGACCAGTAGTGTATATCCTTAAAAAACATTATGTAAACAACTTGTAAAAGAGTTTTTGTTCTCTATAGACCTGTGGGTACATTTTCAAATTGAGACACAAAATTAGGAGAGTGTTTTTCTGGTTCAAACCAGACTCCTGCTTGAAAAAACTACTTTGAAAGCAGTCTAAAGCTTTTAAAGTATACATGTAGCAACATGCATTAGAGTATTTATTTTGAGACTTAAAGGCTCATCAGTTAATGTAATGCTGAGTGGTATGTTCAAGTGGCTAATTGGCTATTGGTATGTGTTGCTGTTTATATTTAAGCCAAAGAAAAACTCAAACGTGACCAATCGTTGGTTAAATTGAATTGGTTATAAAATGCAATATGTTAATTTTAAATACATTAATTGACCATGTTTACATAATTATAAAAACATTGGGCTCAGTGAGAAACAATATGGTACAAGGATAAAGAGCACAACAACAACCGATCATTTAACTTAAATCCCTGAAGAATGTATTTGGTTTTGTTTGTTTTTTCTGAATCCAGCTAATCTGCTCAGTGTTGGCACACCTGAACATACATGCCTGCAAAGCACACACACACACACACACACACACACACACACACACACACACACACACACACACACACACACACACACACACACACACACACACACACACACACACACACACACACACACACACACACACACACACACACACTATCTATCTTCCCATCTCTTCTTCACCTTATCACTTCCTCTCTCCACTTCTGTGTCATTTCTCTATTCTCTATCGCTCCCCCTTTGCTCAGCGATGTGCTCCAGACACTGAAGGAATGCTGGGAATTACAGAGGCCCTGTGGTCCTCACTAAGAGCAGTGGAAGCTTCACCCCTTCATTTAAGGACAGGCTGAAGAGTGTGTGTTTACAATGAAAACACTGCCTACCAAATCAGCCCAAGAGCTGTGTTGAGTTACAAACACTACAATTTGAGATGCCAGCAAGAAACTTGGACATTCTTTTGTAAAGGATCTTTTGAGGCAGCATTATAAATTTAAATGAATCACTATAAAGTGTAGTGAGATTTTCAAATAAAAAAGGCTGCTTTTATATGGGAAATTTGGGTCGCCAATCATTTCCCTAAAATTGTAATGAGAAATGCCTACAAACTGGCTGTTGACAATCAGAAACTTTATGGATAGTTTTTCTTCAGTAGGTTATATGCAGAGCTAGTGTTTCTTCCCATACAGATAAACTTCCAGTGAACGGTTAATGTGACTTTTTTCAATTTTATACGGTTTCTTTCACAGCATCGATGTTGTAATGTAATTAAAATCTAATCAGTTAAATAGACTTAAGCATTCATTTAGTTGCTTAAGTGTAAAACGAGATGAAAAGCCATTTACGTGCCCATCAGGATTAGCTGGCCAGCGCAGAAGCTCCATTGAATATACTATAGTAAAATAAATGTTCATATTTTAATGACTTGGCGGGGGAAATTTTTAATTGATGCAGTACTTCTTGTACATTCTGAGACCCTTTTTGGTAACACTTTATTTTGATGGTCTGTTTGAGTATTAGTAGGCTGTCTGCTTAATATCTGTTGATATGCTCCTTTAACAGGCATTTAACTGACTATAAGAAACTTTGCAAGTACATGTCAACTTACCCTAACCCTAACCCCAACCTAACAGTCTACTTATAATTTAATGAGAAGTAGTTGGCATGTAGATGCGATGTTACTTAAATTCAACAAACCGACCATCAAAATAAAGTGTGACCTACACTTTATATCGGATATCACTTAGCCAGTGGAGATCGCTGATTTTTAAAGAAAACAGACCTTAAACGCGCTGATTTTGTAACGGCATACAGTTCACCAAAAGTCCTTCCGCATAAATATAAGTATTGTAAATTTACATTTTGTTCTATTAAAAATAACAAAACAGTTTTTTTTTTCTAAAAAGCTAGATATTTGAAACATTTTGACATTGATAAATGATATTGAATTGTGAAATTATTTAAACATTTATGGTAATACGTTTACCATTTTAAAGTTTTTTTTATAAAAATGTGGTTTTTCTGAAATGGTAGATTTTTTTTTCAAAAGAAAGTCTAAGACCATGAAAAATATTATTATTCCTCTGAAATGCAAGTTAATTTTAAATCAGGACAGCAATAAATATTTGCCAAAATACTTTTTACATTTTTTTGAAATGGTAGACTTTCTTTATTGAAATATTCAAATTAATTAATTAATTAATTTATTAATTTATTTATTTGTTTGTTAATTTGGCAGGGACAGTGTACATTAATTACCATGGCTGCAAATGCACCAGAATTAGCCAGGAGGCTATTTTTCATCCGTTGTCCCTGGACAGATGATAAAATTGTCACCCTAAAAAACAATACAAAAATTATGCAATCAATCAAGCATAATTAAGAAGCACTAAATAGTAGTTAAGTAGATTATAATAAAAATGTATATGTACAAAATAAACTAAAAACATCAACATTGTGTAATAGAGATAGGAGTAGTTAAAACATATTGAAACAACAACTCATTAAGATGGTAGGCACAAGTGGTAACATGATAGTTTATGTGCGCTCTTGTTTTCTTAATTTTCATTTATAAACATTGCATCCATCTAAATATACATTTATTTTTTCACCTAAACATGATTTTTCATATAAATGCAGACTTGAGTTCTTCTTGCCTTCCCTCTTTTCTTAATTCCTAAACATGACAGGCTAATAGGAATGATGACACGTCTGATGATCTATAAACCAGATTTTAAATGTTTTTTGAACATATTGTAAGTAATTATTTCTCTGAGTTCCACTCCTGTTCAGCTGTAACTGAAAAGGCACCCTGACCAAAGGCACTTTTCCGGAGTGGGACAATACAGTCTCCTCAGGCTGCCCTTTGTATTGCTCTCTGTGTGGTGTCTTTATGTTTACAAACATATTTTTACAAAAGAGGTAGAGATGACAGACCATGAATGATTTCATACATCAGACAAATGTTTGAATACTTAATTAAGACATTTTCCCAGCTTAACAGTTTATGTTTTTGTAAAATGGTACAATAAGGACGTCTTAGAGGCTTTTCATCCAGTATTTTAGTTGTCTGTTTGTATAGTGACTCTATGGGTTTTAGCATTGTTTAGTTTGCCTGTGACCAGGTTGTTAGACAGTAGGTTACAGTAGGTGTAAAAAAATCCTCGAGTGCATGAATATTTTAGCTGCCTGCAGTGATAAGTGTGACGTTATGAACCTGAAATTAGACATATTAAATTTGACACGGTTACAGACCTTTTTATTTTGAGATTTAAAAGTTATTTTTGAGTCAATTAGGACAAATTTTCTTTTGATACTAGTACTATTGCCACCACTAATAATCATTTTTATAATATTATTTTTAAATAATTAACAGCATTTTAATATCCATGTTATTATTAATCACAATTTTCAACAACATTTTGCAGCCTGAAACTTTACTAGAGCCCTCTGTGGAACATGTAAAATAATGAATAATTTAGTGCATTTCAAAAGACAAGCCGCTGAGACCTCTCGCTTGTTTTTAAATTCTGAGAAGTCCATATTAGACTTGGAGCGTCAGCCCCAACAAATAGCAGGAATGCTGGGAGTGGTTGACTTTTGCAAAATATCAGCGAAGAAGGGAGACGTGTGTATGCGTTACCTGATGCCAAGGTATGTGTGGTATGTAGTGGTTTTGCTGTGAGAGGGAGGACGTTACTATCAGCTGATTATACACAACAGATCTGCTTCACAGGAAAACCCCTGATCTGCTCAAGATTACCAGAGTGAATACTACTACTTTTAGGCTACCCAAGCCAAACTGACTGCCCTGCTCATGCCTCAGACTGATAAATAGCGTGTTACTCTGAATTCTCTGAAAGTTCCTGAAGGGCAATAACATACTCCCGCCTCACAGCTGTAAATCTGAGCTGACCTGTGTGAGCATGACACAAGGCCTGGCCATGTGTACTCGTCTACAGGGAGTTTCATTCAGGAGGTGGTTTACTTTTTACAACACCTGGTCATCTCAAGGCTCTTTCCCTTTTGCAGGGCAAGGGGAGTTTGAGCTCAGGTAGGCCTCGAGAACTCCCCCCTTATTTAGGGCTAATGAAAAATTAGAAAATGCTATATAGAGATATATTGCAGGTTAAGAGCTCGACTGTAGTGCCAATTTAGATTGATCAATTCACTTATGACGCATGTCTTTGGACTGTGGGAGGAAACCGGAGAACCCTGGGGAAACCCACGTGAGCATGGGAAGAACATGCAAACTCCGTACAGAAACGCCAACTGGCCTGTTAAGGACCTGAACCAGTGACCTTTTTGCTGTGAGGCAACAGTGCTAACCACTGAGCCACCGTGCCACCCTATAAAGGAAAAAGGGAGGAGTAGGGGTGGAAGGGGGGGTTCTTCAAGGCGAAGATAACTGAAGTAAGAAACTCTGGTTAATTATAGTGAGTTAGGAATCATTCGATTGGTGAATCCTGCATTAGCTAATGCAGGACTAGCTGTGATTTTCTACTTTTGGAAGTTGGCAAGATTGTAAACTCTGTATTTTTTATTTACACAAACAACACTGCTCCTCTCGAAATTAGTTTAGAAATAAACTTCACTTGTTTTTTTTGACCTAAACATGATTTTTCATATAAATGCATACTTGCATTCTTCCTTCCTTCCCTCTTTCTTTAATTTCTAAACATGATTTTTTTTTTCCTTTCGTAAACATTCTAAAACATTTAAGTTGCACCTATTTTAGTTTTTTACAAGATGTAATTTAAGTCTTTGTTGTCCTTTAGAATGTGTTTGTGAAGTCTCAGCTCAAAATACACTTTAGATCATTTATTAAACTCTGCTGAAAATAACGTTTCAGAGGTTCGAGTAAAAAATGGCTGTCGATTTAAATCCAAATGAGCTGGTTGTACTCTTCCCATAATTGAATAATTCGGCATGTCTGTTTTAAGTTGTCAGTACCAATAACACTAATAGCAATGGCAAGTTGACAGTGACTACATTTACATGGACACCAGTAATCGAATTATTTGCCTTAATCTGAATAAGACATTAATATGATTAAGGTGTTTACATGAGTTGCTTTTTGAATGTTCATGTCATATTCTTGTTTTACATGTTGTAGCACATAATTCGATTAACGTCATTGTGTCACCACGTTATCCACATTCAAGTGTTTCATTTTTAATTTGTCAACTTAACTGCAGTACGGCAGTTTTACTTTCATTCAGAAACAGCTCGTGCATGCCGCCCCTGACAAACGAGATATTGGATGCGAGTATGAACTGCTGGAAGAGTGTTGTTTTAATGGAATTTGATACCACATGCCGAATGGGAAAAAAAACTCTGCATTTCACAGTGTATGTTTCTGTGGTCCTTCACTGACTCGGTAGGTGCAGAGAATAGAGTCAAACAGCTGTGTGTGTATAGACTATCCTGTCACAATATGCGGTGAAAATCCTACACTACGGTAATGGTTTGATTAAGGTGTTTACATGTCTGCACTGGGTTGCGGCTGGAAGGGCATCCGCTGTTTAGAACATAAGCCTGATAAGTTGGTGGTTCATTCCGCTCTGGTGACCCCAGATTAATAAAGGGACTAAGCCGAAAAGAAAATGAATGAATCAATAAATGTCTGCACTGCACTTCAATAATCCGACTAAAATCGGCATATTCCACATATCTTAATTTGATTTCTGTTTAGTTCCATTATGACTTTAGTCGGATTAAGGTAATCAAAAATCACTGTTTACATGATAGGCTCTTAATCAGAGTATTGTCTTAATCGTATTAAAATTGGATTATTGGTGTCCATGAAAACGTACTCAGTGCTAGCAATGCCACCTTTGCTGTTGAACTATCACATTGATTTATATGACAAATTGACCAAAATCCTATAAATATACAAAGTGTATCACTTCTTGAGGCGAAGCTAGAATAGAGATAGTTGGAATAGATCCATCCTATAATCCTATATTCTTTGCAAACCCTGTCTTATATTGCCTCTCATTCAAAAACTGAAAGATCAAGATCTCCTGACTATGGATCCTAGTTTAATTTTAGAATATTTAAAAAGCAGGAACAGATGTGTTTATACCACTCTAATATGGATATGTACACTGTTTATTTCTACACACATTTCTGTCCAAACAGGTGCAAAATGTTTATTTTGCATAATAGGTGCCCCTATTGCTTGGTTTATTCTTTTTTCCTGTCATGTTCTTTCCTGGAAATCCCAAGACGAAAGTCTAAATTCACAGATTGTTTGCATTGTCCTACACTGACCTGAGCAGTGTGGCGTGACACAAATAATGACAGTAAGATAACAATTATAATCAGTGATTCTTTCTACACTGGATGTGTCAAAATGCAAGTGAGATTGTAAACCCTATATTTCTTAAACAAACAACAGTTGTCAACAAATTTGGACATAGTGTTATAGAACAAATTTGTATGAAAATATCCATAAGTGAGCAAGACCTTAGGCATATAAGACTGAAAAAAGCCTGCCTTCAAGATATTACCTTTGTTCAGAACTGAATGCTAGACCACCACACGCTTACACACACATGCAAACATGCAGAGCCTCAGAAAACATGCCAGACCTCTCTGGTGGAAATAATAACAACATTACAATTCCCATTCCCTCCTGCTCCCAAAAGCCTGGGAAGTAGCACAGGAAGCTTGCAGGGTTCTGGGAAAAATGGATACGTGGAAATCCTCCACACATGCTTGCTGCTCAATGGCACATACACACATTAATACTGACCGGTCCAAACACAAACAGTAGATGTCTCTCACACACAAAACAAACAAACGTGGCTTGCGGAGGAGAGGAAAATACTGTGGAGTTGAAAACATCTGAACTGAATTGGTTTGTGCTGTTAATGTTTTGTACACCACTGTCAGCACTTCAGTGAAACGTTGCATTGATCAGTCACTCATGACTGCAGTAACACATGTGGAGCACTTACATGCTCACTTGTAAAACTGTTGTAATTACATCCTTAATATGAACAAACTGCAGTAACTCTTTCTGGAATGCGGGGACAATTCGATTACCTTGTAATTGTAGGTCACTCAAGTGTACGTGTGAGAAAGCATGTGTGAATGAGGTGCTCTTATCCGGGTATGCACTGTAATAATAAGGTATTGATGCAGAATGTTTATTTATATCAGTCTTTAGCACAATAGAACAGTTGTTTTATTTCAAGGCTGTATCTACACATTGTTTAATTGTCTTCACTTTCCTTGCTCAGTGACGGAGGCTGGTTTTGGTGCAGACATTGGTATGGAGAAGTTCTTCAACATTAAGTGTCGGACGTCTGGACTGAGGCCTAATGTTGTGGTGCTAGTTGCCACCATACGTGCTCTGAAGATGCATGGAGGTGGACCAAATGTAAGTGTGGATTTGTGCAAATTCGCACATCTCACATGCTTGAATGCATTAGAAAACATATATATATATCCCAATATAGTATCATTTCTGTAAATTGTTTCAATTACCAGCTTAAATATATTATGACTACACGTAAACAACTATTTCTTTTTTACTTTTTGAAGTACGTACTCATTCACATGTGATAATATTTTTCTCTTTATTTAGAACTTCAGGGCAAATGTTTGATTTAAAAATATAAAAATATGATATAGACTTATAATATTAACAAATATAAATATAGAAATAATTATTGATAAAATATAAAACACATTTCAAAAAAATTATTACAGGGCCAACATAAAAAAGCTAAAAAATATTGCTAAATAATATGCAATATGTAAACATTGTAATGTTTGTGTAATATTGCGCTCATATAAATTAAGAGCCTCAGTTCCTGGAGGGCCGAAGCTCTGGACAGTTTAGTTCCAACCCTAATTAAACACAACTGATCAAACTAATTGAGTCCTTCAGTCTTGTTTGAAACCTACAGGTAATGTCGTGGTCAAACTAGAGTTTGAGCATACGAAATTCTGTCATACGGCGCTGGCAAAGGGGCAGGATAAAACAAGATGATTAGACATTAAAAAAAGCAAGCGATTGATCTATATATTAAATTTCTGTACAATGAGGTCATGTTTTGATCTACTATTAGTCTCATGCAATCACATGATGCCATTTTGCAGGTCACAGTTCACCAAGCTTAAACTTTCGATGAAGCAAACTGTGAAACTTGCCATACGAACTTGTGTTTCCGGTCTGTCATATTTGCATGCATATGAATGGAAGTCTATGGGTCAAAAAGTGCAGTGTGACCGCAGCTTAAGTGTGTTTAGGCAGGGTTGGAACTAAACTATGCAGGGCTGAAGCCCTCCAGAAACTGAGTTTGACGCCCCTGCTATAGAGCAAAATATTAAACATATATTTTTTTTATTTTGTCTATACAATGTACATATTGTCATATTGCACACCCTATTAGTAATACATTTGATCATTTTGCAATTTTCTGTGTTTTGTTTAAAGGTTACAGCTGGTGCACCACTGCCTAAAGAATATATTGATGAGGTAGGCAAAGCTTTTTGTTTTTTGTACCCCAGTAATTAGTCTTATTCTTGTTTTCCTGGAGGTTTTTGAGAACTTAGTGTTTTCATAGACATACTTTGAGATTTTAATACATATCTTCCCAGTCTGTGTTTTTCTCACAGTACCTCTTTGATAATTCCAGAGCAAATGAGCTGCTGTTTTTCTTCAAACTCAATTTCCTCTGAGAAATCTAATACCATTTGAATTCAAATGTAATTTAGATATACTATCCAGAAATTTTCATCATGGATTTTTGTTGTACATTGCCCTTACTTTCACATATCTTTCTATTGTATCAGACATACATTTATAATATAATGTCAAATATCATTTTATTATTGTATATTAAGTTTGAAAGAGCAAAAATACTGAAACAGACAAGGAATTTTTGTCCTTATGCTGATTGAATGAAATATAACATCGGACGAGAAGTTGTTTTCAATACTTCTGCCTTCTTTCGGTGAAGTATTGTTCCCCTGAGAAATGGTTGCATTTGTTTGCAATACAATTCTTCTTGAAGGAACAAGAGAAAGAATGTAATGTTTTTTCTTCCCATTTAATCTTTGTTACTGTCACAGTGTCTTACACAGGGATCTCCAGGTTTTAATTATGTGGGTTATTTATAAGTATAAGCTTTATAGTATTTGTTAACATGATATCAGTATAACTTATTATATAAATCAAATGCAGCACATGACCTCTTGTAACACCCACATGTAGAAAAAATTTAATAAAAGGAACATGTTTCGAAAACATTTTTTTCATTCCTTTTCTTTTTTAAACTCAACTTGTGTTCTATCCTTATCCAACAATAAGTGGCGATGTTGCTCCCCAAAGGCCTGATGAGAATATAGAGTGTTTGGAAAGCAGTAGGGGAGTAAATGAATGAGTGTCTGGCCGCAGTCACCCAGGCCAAACACCAGAGCACCTCGCTTTCAGCCCATTCAGCTCCTCTCTTCCTCCCTAACGTGGTTTGTGTTATTCAATTAACAGGGTAAAGGCAATCTGTGTTGTTGAAGCTACAGACACCGAGGCGTAATGGGAGTTGTAGTCTAGAAAAGGCCATACCTGCTTTTCATCAGTCTTTCTAAAGTAACCCCAGCTGAGAAAATAACTCAAGTGCTTAAGCTAATTGTGCAGTTCTGTAATGAGAACCAGAAAGCACCAAAGCATATCTCCTGAGCTTTGGGTTGCTATTCTCTGAGACTAGTTCTGCTTCATGAGCGGCAATTTAGTTAGCAAGAAGAAAAGCAGGAAGTTTCCTCTTGAAAGATCAATTGGTGCGATGACGTTGTCCAAGGCAAATCAGTTTATCCTTTCCTGATAAAACATTGGGCTCCAGCTAAGATTTCAATGCTTTCAATTTTGTCTAGTTAGTTTTCTTGAAATGTTTTATTTTATATTTTATAACTAAACTTATTGCTGTTAAGTATTGAGTTAGCCCTGGTCAGATGATCTGACCCTGTGTTAACATTGACACAAAGGTTATCTTGATGGATTGGAAGTCCACTTTACTATGCAGTTTTCATAAATGGCTGACTGAAATGTTTGCTGATCTTAAGCTTAAAACAAATTGTTTTGCTAGGACTGATGCTTCTAAAATATGTGAAAAGTAGGGCGTTTATGAATCATGGACAATTTTTACTCTTATTTTTTGCCTTTTTGTTTTGTTTACCATTGTACAGTATTTTTGTTTGCAGTCTGTGAAAATTTTTGTTTTGTGCTTGTGAAAAACTGTTAGAAATAAATTATTTTACATTTTTTAAAAGTTGTTTAGACTAAAATTCCAAGGATCCTTTTTAAATCCCCTGTTTCAGCAGTCTTTTGGTTCAGAATTTCAAAGTTTTTATGTACAAATGTACATTTTGTAAGCTGACGTTACAGTTATAAATTACGATTTTTTTTACCAATTACCATGTATGCTTTACATCAAAAATATTGAAGGCTAATTATTATTAATGCCACATCCTGTGGTGCTGACATAAAACTTTGCACACATTGGCAATAAAAACATTGTTAATGCAGTTAATGTAAATAGCACCATTAAAAAGAAACATTCTCTGTGTTTTCTTTTTTCATCAGAATTTGCAGCTGGTTGCAGATGGCTGCAGTAACCTGAAGAAGCAGATTCAGATTGCTCATCTCTTTGGAGTTCCAGTGGTTGTTGCTTTGAATGCCTTCAAGTAAGAGTGGATTTATATAAAAAACATTTCATACTCCAAAATTCATTTTCCTCATATAATGTGATGGTTATAAACAAGGTTTATTTAACCATAGAAAAGCAAGAAAGGTTACTACAAAGTCACAGCCACAGGTGTCACTAATTTTACTTATCTTGGTCAGTATCACTTTACTTGACAGGGGTGTTCATAAGAGCGTCATGAAACCTTTATAATCATAACATGACACATGTTTTGTAATGCGTGCTCTTGACAGCTGTCATTAGATCAGTTATGTCAATTTAACTGCGAGGGTGATGTTGTTTGAGATGACTATGTCATGACAACTTGACATTACCAAGACAACATAACTTGTCATTAACATGATTGTCCTGAGGCCTTTTTAATCAAGTGTTATGAATTTTATAACATTTTTATAACAGTGTCATTAATAATTTTCTTGACCTCAAGATCTTGACCTTTTTGGTAAAAAAAATTGGATGTGTCATTGTATAATAATGACACTATTATAAAATAACAGAGTACTGACACATTCATTCATTTTCCTTCGACTTAGTGTCTATTTCAGAGGCCGCCACAGCGGAATGAACCACCAACTATTCCAACATATGTTTTACGCAGTGGATGCCATTCCAGCCACAACCCAGTTTTGGAAAACATCCATACACATTTATTCACACACACACTCATACACTACGGACAATTTAGTTTATTCAATTCACCTGTACCACATGTCTTTGGACTGTGGAAAAAACCAGAGCACCTAGAGGAAACCCACGCAAACACAGGGAGAACCAGCAAACTCCACACAGAAATGCTGTCTGGCCCAGCCGGGACTCGAACCAGTGACCTTCTTTCTGTGAGGCAACAGTGTTAACACCTGAGCCACCATGCCACCCTTATTGACACAGATACTGAGAATTTGAATTGATAAAAGTGATCAGAATAACAGCCATGACACAGTAATTATGTTTTGTCTTATGACAATCATGTTTATGACAGATTTATGACAAGTTATGATGTATTGATTATGTCAAGTTGTCATGACATCTCCTAACAACATCCTTGCATTTAAATTACAACTGAGCGAATAAGCATGCAAAAAAAACTCCTTTATGTTCGTGACATGTCATAATTATAAAGGTGTCATGACGGTCTTATGAACAACCCTTTCAAGTTAAGTGTTACCCATCTGTCTTTCTAACATGCTTTAATTTTTTCCCTAATTTTTTGATTAATAACCATATTTAGCCAGAGTGTTGTCTGCCCTGTGCCATTTTTTGTTTGATCAGAACCCAAGTTTGTTTCTCTTTAAATCAAGGACCGACACACAAGCAGAGATTGACCTGGTTTGTCGCATTGCAAAGGCTTCTGGGGCGTCCGCTGCAGTGCCATGTCATCATTGGTCCAGAGGTGGACGGGGCTCACTTGAACTGGCACACGCTGTAAAGGAAGTTGCTTCTCAGGGGAGCCGTTTCCAGTTCCTGTATAACTCGCAGGTGAGACCAGATGCAAGTAGTTACAGTACAGAAGAAAACAGACACAATGATCTCAGGTAAACTTAATCTCATCTAAGACCAGACCAGACTAGGCCAGGCAGACTTAGAGGGATGGATTAGACATGATTGTATCTGAAGGGGAGTCTTGTATAATGTGCTAATTGTTTTTTCCCTCCAGTCTGAGCATGTCAGGCTGAAGTAGGGTCTGTGGAGGCATCAGCTGGTTTGAGTTAACCTTAGTGAGTTTGGAGGTTGTGACTTTGATTAAGCAATGCTATGAAAGGCACTGTAATCTCTGCCCTTGGCTCTGGCTGGTCTCTATTATCCTATTAGAGGTCTGGACACTTGCTATCCCAATCATCTGCCCAGAGAAATGACTGGGGTAATTTTATGGCCATCAGATTGGCGGAAGCTACTATTCAGAACTGATAATGAGGTTAAAGTGTTTTGAAATTCTTCCCGCATTCATCTGTATGCCTTTTATTTCAAGGAATTAGCGTGCCCTGTGCTTTTTTCATTTTTAACAGGATCCTATTGTAGAGAAAATTCGCACTATTGCACAGAAGGTTTACGGCGCTGAGGACATTGAGCTTTCACCTGAGGCTCAAGCTAAGATTGACTACTACAATCAACAGGTGAGAAGGGCTTTACATTGAACATTACAAACACACAGCTTTGATAAATTTGTGTAGACATGTGCCGATATTCAATATATTACAATAATGAACGTGCACAATATTGATATTGTGATACCATGAATAATTATTTATTATTTAAACATTTTGAGTGTTTTTAAGAATATTCAGACTGTTGTTTTAGCAAGCAGTGCTGTTCACCACAACACCAAACGCTCAGACTTAATAGGGGATTTATTTTCAAACATTATTTAGGTGTGAAAGTATTTTTAGCCTTTTAATGTTCAATAAAAAAGGGGTGTCAATATGAATTGTTTCTTTGGTGCACCGCGATGCAGACGCGGACAATTCGGTATCGGTTCAGTAACTAATAATTGTTGCATACTGACGTCATTTATCTCATATATGCTATGTTGCGGTAGAATACTATGGGGAGGGAGGCGAGCACAAGTAATTAAAGCACAGAAACTCTGCACAATTCACTGCATGTGTTTGCTGGAAAGTCATTCACTGAAACTGAAGTTACAGCAGAAGCCCCTATTTCACTACTGTGGTGAAAATTAAAACAAACTCAATTTCTCTCTCTCTCTTTCTCTCTCTCTCTATCTCTCTCTCTATCTCTCTCTCTCTTTCTCTCTCACTGTGGCCTGTTTGACCTGTTGGTGTGACGTTTGCTCTCCTCTTGGCTGTTATACAGGGTGTCATAAAAAGTAATAAAAGTTGATAAACCAATTATGAGATAATTAAGGCTCTTAAAATGTATTAAAAAGTCTTAATCGCGTTTTATGACATCTTAAATTTTGTTCAAGCATTGTCCAAAGTGTTTGATTCTAAAAAAGTATAAATATATTTATTTTCCTCCTAATATTAACAATGGCGTGCTCGATCCAAGCGATTGGTTCAGGCCGGGGCACATTCGGCCAAGCTCCTCCGTCCGGGTGATGTCACTTAATTTGTGACAAATGCAGGAAACGGTGTTGTGACGCTCTCCACATGCAGCGAAACCATAGAGCGAAACAGACGGCAAATTAGGAAAATGTAAGTTTGCGTACTCCTGGTTGGAGAAAGACAAGTTTAGACAGTGGCTGAAGCCTGTCGCTGAAAACAACCGCGTAATATTAACATCTGTTTATTAAGGTAAAGTTTTGATACTGATTAGAACTTGAAGTGGTAATGAGGTCTTAAAATATTCTGAGAAGGTCTTAAAAAAGTCTTCAAAAGTTATTGAAATTACCTTTAGGATTCCTGCATATACCCTTTTATAGCAATACACTGTAAAAAATGCACGGTTCCACTCAATTCATTCATGTTGTCCCAACACAAATCAATTACTTGCAGGTCCAGGCACGAGCATGCGTCTTCAGAGCGAGTTTCCTCCACAGCATTTATCATGGATCAGCTGTGATCGCCGCGTCTGTTTATCAGTGTCACTCATCGGTGAACAGTGCCAGCACGTTAGAGCCAATCAAGCCCTTTTTGTTGAACGCGTGACCAATCATAGGGGTGTAAGAACGCGCTCGACAATGCTCAAAAAGCAAGCTGGATAATATTTACGTTTTTTTTTTTGCTTTATTAAATACTCATGTTGTTCTGCGCATGTACTTGAGCTTTGTTTAATGCAGAGTTTTTTTTTTAAGCAGGTAAAACTAAAGGTACAGTTCATATATCTGACTGCTTGTATTAAAGGACAAGATTGTTTTATAAATACATTCATTCATTCATTCATTTTCTTGTCGGCTTTGTCCCTTGCGGGGTCGCCACAGCGGAATGAACCGCCAACTTATCCAGCACGATTTTACGCAGCGGATGCCCTTCCAGCCGCAACCCATCTCTGGGAACTTCCACACACACATTCACACTCATACACTATGGACAATTTAGCTTACCCAATTCACCTGTACTGCATGTCTTTGGACTGTGGGGGAAACCGGAGTACCCGGAGGAAACCCACGCGAACCCAGGGAGAACATGCAAACTCCACACAGAAACGCCAACTGACCCAGCCCAGCCGAGGTTCGAACCTACGACCCAGCGACGTTCTTGCTGTGAGGTAACAGCACTACCTACTGCGCCACTGGGTTGCCTTATAAATACATATAAAATGTATTTAAAAATTATACATTTTACTACAAGAATTCTTGTGCTGTGAAGTGTAAAATAAAATTGTGTAAGGAAATCATTGTCAATGCACCGAGATACCAAATCGAACCGAACGACCAGTAGAGTTCACGTCTCTAGACGTTCACGTCACTAGACCTGTAGTCAAGTCATGTTTTTTTCTATAGCTTAATTCAGATTGTAAATCATTTGAGCATACCAGGCAGAAAGCAGAATGCTGGTGTAGTTCTAGTTAAATTGAAACAGATGGAGTTCAGTTTAATACAAATTCAATATATAGCTAGATATAGCCAATATCTGCAATCACATATTTAGTCACAATAGGCAACACTTGGGCATATTTCTAAGAACAAATTTGCATCAGACTTGAAATAGGAACATAAAAATTCCAATGTTCAAGCATGAAAACCTGGCATAATAGTAAAAGTTTCTTGACCTGTTTAATTTCTGATATGAAATAGTTATTTAATCTTGGCCCAACCGGTTGGAATTGTGTTCAGTGAAGCAGTGAATCTCAAAACATTACAGTTAACGGATATCAATAGCCCAGAGCCGATGATATGCATGTCTCATGTGGGTATTAACATTGTCTATAAATCTCTCACAGGGCTTTGGTGCTCTTCCTATCTGCATGGCCAAAACCCACCTGTCTCTCTCTCACATGCCTGAGAAAAAAGGTGTTCCCACCAACTTTATCCTGCCCATCAGAGACGTCCGTGCCAGCATCGGCGCAGGCTTTATCTACCCTTTAGTTGGAACAGTAAGTGATTATTCTCGAAATCTGATGAAAGCTCTCGTGTTATTTCATTCTTTTCAGTTTTATCTGCATGTCCACACTTTCATATTTGATGGTTTTCACTCATTCTATGCCATCCACTCTTCACATTACCTTTTTTTATTATTACTTCCTCTACTGCTAAGTAAGTATATGTTTCAGTTACTAATAGGATCCAGGATTACGGTTGAACCTGTGATCTATGACCTCGGTGGGACTTTTAAAAACAGCATTCAGGCCAAATTCCTCTGCCTTCATGTTTTTGCTCTCTTAAAAAACAATATTGCCTATAGCCTAAGGCAGATATATCTCTTCTCTGAATTCCTGACAATGTTTGGTTAAGGCAGTTTTCATTAATGAGAGGTCTATTCGATTCTCGGTTCCAATTCATGGTGAAACCTGTTGAGACAGTTTGATTAAGCCTTGTGAAAACAGATTTTAGAGAATGCACGGTCAGCTTTTGAATGACCCATGCTTGTGTATGTGTGCGCAAGTGTTTGTGGTTTTAATTAAGAAACTCCATCTGTGGATTTCCCAATGTTTGCTCTACTTTCTTCCTAAGCCCAGCTGGTCCACCTTAGGAACCGGCATTCCAGTCAGACGTCCAGCTTGGTGGATATACAAGGCTGGACTCTTGATTCTACATTGACATTTTAAAGCTGAAAATTACAAACACTTTTAAATATGAATGGAGAAATTTTAAGTTGGTTGGTTTACATCAGAACTGTGGCCCTTTTTACACTAATACATTTTGGTTTTAAAACGGCGCTTTAGAACAAAAATGATCCACATCCACAGTGGTGTTTCATTTAGCATTTCTGAAAAGTTCTCCGTCCACACTACACTGCTGAAAACGCACATCACATGACCACACACACACTCTGGCATGTGCTGTAGCATATGCGCAAGTCTGAGCTCCAGGCAGTCAGCGAGTGCTTTGAGCACACCTCCCCAGATGAGAGCGACACACGTCGGACAGTTCATCAAGGTTCTTCCGCTGAATTTCATTTGACTGTAGTTGTTAAACATGATATTTAATTCATCTTGTCACTATCTAATGACTCTTTGGTCTTTTGAATCTATTGCTTGTTCTCAGGTAGCGTGTTTTGGCTGAGGTCAAAGATAAGTTAATATTAGTTCATATTAATGTAACCACGTACACTGATTCTGCACATTTGACTGATTGCTTGCCTTTATTTCCTATATTATATAAACTTATTGTCTGTTATACTTTTATAATGGCCATTATTGATTATTAAAACTGATATTCAGCAAAAGAGAGGGTATGTTTCCTATTTTTCACTGAAAATGAAAGGAGGCAGTTATGTTATAGGCTTTGTTATGTTATAAATATGCACACAGTGAAGATGACGGTCATATAAATATGTAACTACACGACACCTCAACATTTTTGATGTCTGTTAAGTTGTTAATATCAAAATGAAAATAGGCTGTTCCTTATATCATGTTTTCATTTTATTGATAAGATAGTGAAACAACGTAGCCTGCAGGGTGATGTGAATGAGGTTATAAAGTATACTGGTTCCTTTGAAGATTTACCTAACGTGTCCTCGGGAGTTTGTTTTCCATAACAATCTTGCAAAGTCTGAACTTAAGGAAAGGATGCAGGACTGAACGTTGTGCACTTAATATAGAGGGAAAAGCCCCAATCAGATAGGTGAATATCTGCAGCCACTCCTCTGTTTTTAGATGTCTCTGTTTTCCCCCATCCACACTGACACAGAGCAGCAGCGTTTTAAAACCGAAAAGGCCTCTTCAGCGTTTTCAAAAAACGCTCTGTTTTCAGGGCACGAAAACTCCGGGGTAGTGTGGACAAGGTGTAACCGTAGCAGAACTTAAGCATTTTAATACTAAAACATATTAGTGTAAACGGGGCCTGTAACATTTTAAATGGTTTTTGGCACTCTCAATACATTAGGTGTCTTTGACTTTGCCTGCAGCTGTATTTAACTGATTGGCAAGATTAGCCATTGTATTGGGGATGGGGGAAGTTGGGATTTCCCCAACACAATTCTTAACCAATTACATCACTTGCCTGTTTTGCCAACCAATTTTAGAATTGTGGAGTTTGTAAAACCATTCATCACTATTTTTCAAATTCAGTTTAGTGGCAATACTTCAACCAAAAACCAAAAATGAAATTAATTTCTTACCCACAGGCAATACTAGATGTCGTTCATGTTTCTTCATTAAATATTAAAGATGTTTTTAGTAGCAGAAACATGACCCTCCCAGCAAGAGTATCAATACATGTGAGTTTGTACCCATTCATACATCATTATAACAAAAGTTGCTGAGGCTTTAATGATAATAATTTTATAAATAATGTTAAGGTGATTGCACAGACTGATTGTTTCACTTTATAAGACCTCAATGTATTATCAGGAGTATATTTTATTTTTGCCTGTACATGTTTTTTCACTCTCAAAACAAAATTAGCAATTCACTTACATTTAATGCATTAGCAGGGACAATGGCATCAGCTGAAGTTCTGAAGTAAAAACAAAAACACAGACATCTAGTATGGCCTAAGGGAAACTAAATTAAGTCAGTTACATTTTAACAAACCATCCCTTTCATTTCTGGACCACCAGTGTGGGATATAAATAGCAGTGTGTTTGTCCACTGATACTCTTTGTGCTTTATGATATTTCATTCTGACTAGCCCTTCCTCTTGCTGAAGTTTCCTTTTTTAATGGCCCAGCTTGATTGAGCCAGCATTTTTGGGTCTTTTTTGTGGTTGTGTTTTGTTGGCGGGGTGAGGCTGAGGGAAGGAAGCTCATTTCCAGGTTGAGAGAGCGGTCCTGGCTGCAGTGTGGGGTCAGGGTTAGGGTGAGGTGTCCGGCGTGCGGCATGCTGGGAGATGGGTGACTGTGACCTAGCCTCTCCGGTCTGACCAGCGCTTGGTCCTCTTTCATCTCTGTAGGCCTGCTGCGGGACACTCAGTCCAGCACTCATGACCTCTCACCTTCAATCTTTTGCAGATTTTCTGCCAGCTCTTTGAACTTGAGCTTAACCATTTTATCATTCTATCTGCTATTCAGAATTGACTTCTTTTTTATATCTTTACTCAAATTGAGGCTCAATTGGGTCTTGTGCTTGCTCGCTTGCTTGTAATATAATCTACATGGGTCCATTACAATTATGCATTTGGCAGCACTTTTATCCAAAGCATCTTGCACTGAAGGCAATAGGGCTGCACAATATATCGTTTCAGCATCGATAACGCAATGTCACAATGCAGAATATGCGATTTATAATTTCCATGTATTTTTAGGCTTGTGACTGTATAATGATTTTAAAAGCAGAATAAATTGTGCTGTTTTTTAACTTTATTAATAGTAAATTTAATGAATTATTTCAATTTTAACTTTTCAGTTGCAGTACCTGAATAATGTTAGACTCGTAAAACAATAAAACACTGTTTATCTTAATTGTATCTTTTTCTTTATTGTATTTATAAGATTTTAGATTTTATGCAGATGCACTCCAATACAGAATTATCCCAATTAATATAAAATTATACATTTTTTCAAATAGAGATATTCAAGTCACCTGGTGAAATTGTATTTATATCGCAATATATATTGCAGCATAACAAAATGTGGCAATGTTAGATGTTTCTGATATCATGCAGCCCTAGAAGGCACCTATTTTATTAGTTCTTGCTTTCCCTGGGAATCAAACCAACTGCCTTGGTGTTGCTAGTGCCATGATCTATTGTTTGAGCTATGAGAAGACTGCAGTAAAGTGGTTATGCACTGGAAAATTAACAATTGGATTTAGTTCTAGAATTTTCATTCATTCATTTTCTTTTTGCCCTAGTCCCTTTATTAATCAGGGTCGCGACAGCGGAATGAACTGCCAACTTATCCAGCATGTGTTTTACGCTGCGGATGCCCTTCCAGCTGCAACCCAGCACTGGGAAACACCCATACACACCTGCATTCATACCCACACATACACTACGGCCAATTTAACCTACCCAATTCACCTATAGCACATGTCTTTGGACTGTGGGGGAAACCAGAGCACCTGGAGGAAACCCACACAAATACGGGAAGAACATGCAAACGCCACACAGAAATGCCAACCATGTAGTTCCTCCTAGAATTTCCAGGTATAGCATATTGAGTAGCATTTATTACTTTTTTTAATATGCTGCACTGGTTTTCAACATCAGTAAATGTCTGTAAAAAAATCCTGTGTTATTTTACAAGCGTGTGATTCCTATCTTTCATTCATGGCCAAACTTGCATTTAAAATGGCATCTAATCATCATATCTGTTACAGTCATTTCTCCACATAACTGTGCAGGTCAGAATTGTAGACAGGTGTGTCTGTGTGTTTGTCTATATGTTTCCTTCAATGCAGCCCCCTCAGGGACAAAGCAGACCTGGGGGTGGGGGTTACAGGAGGAAGTAACTGATGTCATGCTCCAGATATGTGAGGGAGGGTCAGCCAGAGAACAATGGGACTCAACGGATCCCAGCTTCCATTCAGCTCAGGAAATTTATTGCCCAAATCCGTGTCTTCTGTAAAACCGCACAATGAAATTCTGATGATACTGCTGGAAGGCTTATGGTGTTTTGGCAACCTTACCAACATGCTGACATGAACATATGTCAAAAGCAGACTGGTGCAGGTTTTAACAAACACAATGGTCTGCGGTGAGGAAAACATGACCCATGTGAAGCCAATGCTGAACTAAATGAATTAAGTTGCCATTTGTTCTTGAGCAGTAACTACATAATGGGCCATTGTGAATGGAAATAATTGTGGAGATTTTTTATGAAGAATAGCAACTGGGTTTATAGTTTTTTGTGTGTGGAAATGCGTAATCTGTAAAAATTGTGGTTAATAGTTAATAGTATTTATAAAAAACAACAGCATGCAAATGAAAAGCCATCAGCCTTTCAATTTTTTTTTCATAAGATTGTGTGTTTACGTAGGATTAATAACACAGCAATAACCTCAGATGCAGCAGATTGATTTTATAGCACCAAGATAAACTTTCTGATGCCTTTATGGCAATAAAATAAATTGAAAATAAATACAGGCCACAACTGAACATAGAGGATGATTTCTGAGTGACGGTCTCCAAAATTAAACTAAGAATAGACTTGTGCTGAAAACATTGTGCCCATCAGTCAGTCTCTTTTGGTGAGGTTAATATTAAATTAAACAAATAAAAAAAATGACTATAAAAATTATATGATTGTTAGACTGGGGCAGCACAGTGGCGCAGTGGGTAGCGCTCTCGCCTCACAACAAAAAGGTCACTGGTCTAAGCCCCGGCTGGGTCAGTTGGCATTTCTGTGTGGAGTTTACATGTTCTCCTCGTGTTCATGTGGGTATTCTCCAGGTGCTCCCGTTTCCCCCACAAGTCCAAAGACATGAGGTACAGGTGAATTGGGTAAGCTAAAATTGTCCATAATGTGTGTGAATGGAAGTGTATGGGTGTTTCCCAGTGATAGGTTGCGGCTGGAAGGGCATCCGGTGTGTAAAACATATGCTGGATAAGTTGCCGGTTCATTGCGCTGTGGCGACCCCAGATTAATAAAGGAACTAAGCCGAAAAGAAAATGAATGAATGAATGTTGTCAATATGCTTGTGTTTATATAGGGCTATTGTTGTGTGTGCAATGCTTGTATATTTATAACCACCTCCAAGAAATGTGGGTCGCAAGTCACTGGCATTGTTATTTTGGGCGTCATGGGCTGAAAAGTTTGGAAATCTGTCTTTTGACAGTCTATTTCTACTTGTCACATACCATGTTACTGATCAGATGTTATGACTGTTCCATTTACATCTGGCTAAATAAATGTGTCTCCCAAGACCAGTATAAAACCCAGCATTTAATTCCTGCATTATATGCAAATTCAACACCATTCATGTGACCAACTAACTTCGTAAGTTCTTTTGAATTATAATTCTTCTAAATTCTTCTTCAGAGTTTTTTTAAATCATCATTTTGAGTTCTTCTGAATTATTCTTCTGATTTTATTGCAGTTCTAAATTAATATTATTCTTCAAATTCCTTATGAATTTCCTCTGAACACTGCTACTAGACTTTTTCAAGGTGCTTCTTAATTATTTTCAGTTTTTTTAAGAACTCCAATTCTGAGTTCTCCCACAGTCCAAAGACATGCGCTACAGGTGAATTGGGTAGGCTAAATTGTCTATAGTGTATGTGTGTGAATGAGTGTGTGGGGATGTTTCCTAGCGATGGGTTGCGGCTGGAAGGGCATCCACTGCGTAAAACATGTGCTGGATAAATTGGCTGTTCATTCCGCTGTGGCGGATTAATGTGACCCCAGATAAATAAAGGGACTAAGACGAAAAGAAAGTGAATGAATGAATGAATTTGTTAAATTCACAGCAAGAAAGTCGCTATTTCGAGCTCCGGCTGGTCAGTTGGCATTTCTGTGTGGAGTTTGCATGTTCTCCCAGTGTTCGTGTGGGTTTCCTCCGGGTGCTCCGGTTTCCCCCACAAGTATAAAGACATGCGCTATAGGCAAACTGAATAAACTAAATTGGCGATAGTGTACAGTATGTGTTGGTGTGAATGAAAGTATATGGGTGTTTCCCAGAGCTGGGTTGTGGCTGGAAGGGCATCCGCTGTGTAAAACACATGCTGGATAAGTTAGCGGTTCATTGCGCTGTGGCGACCCCTAATTAATAAAAGGACTAAGCCGAAAAGAAAATAAATGAATGAATTTGTTCAATATTCTGAGCTAAATGGTTTGACCTAAAGTCACGAACCTGGTCTCTTTTCAATTCTTTGGGTCATATGGAGTCCAAAGTTAATTTATCCCATCTGTAGAGACTCAGCCATTAAAATGAGCTGCATGGTGATGTCATACTGGAAAATACCTTTGTCAGTTAGCCATCCAAACAAAATAGGGGAAAAACATCTGATGTTAAAAACAAAACTTAAAAATCAGATTTAGCTCAAATCGCTTTATCTCCTAGATGAAGATCTAAGAAGTTCATTTATTCCCTTAAGCCATTAAACAGCTCCTGGCTTGCCATGCATAAGATGAATTTTTCTTGTAATTGAATTATTTAAAGCTCTGATGAGGTTCTGTTCTAAGAAAAGATGGGAATAGGAAGTCGCGAATAAAGGCTCGGGGTAGATAATGTCTTCCTTCATCCTCAGAAGTGCATGTGACCACCGCACACAAAGGTTACTAGGTTGTAAACAGCTGAGATATTTGAGATTGATGACGTCCATGGCTCTTTGGAATTGAGCGCAGCAGGACCTTGTATCTGAGACCTCTGTGAAAATGACAGACCATTTCATTCTCTGGACAAGATGGAATTCCTGGATAAATGATGTACGGTTTCCTCTGCCTTTGTCTGCCTTGGTTTGTTTTCGATGATAATTGAATTGAGATAATGCCTTTCTTTTTTGCCAGTCTCTCACATGTGCCAGTCACTTGATTTTAATCTGTGGCCTTTTAAAAGAGGTTGTTCATTTTTTGTTTTATATAATCAATCGGTTTGACCATTGGCTTTAAATTTGGTTGTTTGGAAATGACTTTTGTAGAGGTTTACACTTTGTAGTAGGGCATGACATTTACTTACAGTTATAGAGAAGGCATAGGCAAAACATAATGAATGCAGACTGCCTTTATAACAGATCATCTTACACCATTGTATCTTTAAAAAAAAAAGCATTCGTCTTAAGCAAGAGCACTTATTGGATGATTTTGGTTTGGTTTCTGGCTCCAGATTTAATTTCTGTTTACAGTTTAGATTTGTCTGCCAGTGAAGTCCTTTGGTTTTAACAAGATTTGCCTAGAAAAGACATTTAGCAAGAAGGTTTGTTCAACATACTTCAGCATCTTTGAAACAACTTCTTGTTTGAGACTGAATTTATGAGCCTTCCTACTAAGTGAATCTAAACCTTGAGTTCTCTTCTGACTCCATTACTCTGTTTCCTCTGATGTTTTGTTGGCATACAATATATTTGCCTTTTTGTTTTGATCCCTGTGTCAAATAAAACTGAACACTGATCTGTTTTGTGCCATGTATACACACACACCAGGTAATCATTCTTCTTGTCTTTTTCTCTTGTCTTCCAGATGAGCACTATGCCAGGCTTGCCTACACGACCCTGTTTCTATGACATTGACCTTGATCCTGTGACCGAAGAGATAAAAGGCCTTTTCTGAGGACACACTCTTCACCAGTGAGAACTCAACTAGAGCTTAATTCACACTGCAAGCATTTGTGCTGAGTTACAATGTTTCGATTGGCTTTACTTAGTATTTCGTTAAACTATGTAAAAGTACTAATTCTATTCTATTGAGTCTGCAGATTGAGGTTGCATTATAAAACATCCAATTTATCTGATTAAAGGAATAGTTCACTTCTAGAATGACTAGTAACCATTGACTTCCACTTCAGTTCCAGTTGATGCTCTCCATTGACTTCTATAGTATTTTTTCATCTATTATGGAAGTCAATGATGACCATGAACTGTTTTGATGGCATCAATTTTAAAAATATCTTTTGTGATTAACAATAGAAAGAAACTCATACACATTTGAAACAAGTCGGGGGTGAGTAAATGAAGTGAACTATTCCTTTAAGGACCACTTATGAGTCATTCAATTTTTTTTTCATTTGGTAAAAAAGTGACACATGACAAAACAAATTGGGCCACATATTCCTGTAGCCTGAACTCAGCCAAAAGTGTTACAACACTGACTTATTTTTATGCTTTGCAAATGCCAAAAATAACCCTAAAATTATCCTAAAAGATCTAATCTGTTTTTCCATTTTTTCAGGTGTTTCTTGTTTTCCATGTTGGTCTCCATTCATATGCCAATGATTACAAGCTCAACTATTGTTTACTGAGAACGAAACTACTGAGAGAAACTCCAAACATTCCATCATATTGCTTTTGCACACTTGTGTTTGTTTTTTAAACCAAATCTTAAATGTTATCTTACTTGATGAATTTTGCATTTTGCAGCAACTTTAATCAAATTGAATGTAATTTTTAGTTGTTGGTTTGGATAAGTGGTGAGTTTGCTGTTGTAATTTGATGATACACTTTTAGAGCAATGATGCATGGAAACTTTTTAAACTTTTTTTTCCAATTCAATTAAATTTAATTTATAACTGACTATAGAGAGTGAAACAAAGCGTAGCACATACTTTAAAATACAAATAAATAAACATAAAGTAAACATAAAATGTCAACATTTCACACTGTGCTAAAAGCCAAATTGAACAAGTGGGTTTTAAGAAGAGATTTTAAAACAGTAATGGAAGAGGCTTGCCCATTCCAATTTAGCTGTGGCCACAGCACAAACCCGATCCCCTCTGAGCTTTCGACTGGTCCTGGGCACACCCAGGAGGAGCTGGTCGGCTGACCTGAGCAAATGGGAAGGTGTGTAGGGACAGAGAAGCTTAGACAGGTAAAGAGGTGCAGCACCATTCAGACACTTAAAAACAAATAATAGTAGCTTAAAATGGATCCTGAAATGCAAGGAAACAAGAAAGCTAAATCTCTTACTGCACATTTAAATTGGCATTGTAAGCAAAATTGATAAAAATTAATTATCTAAAAACCCAGTTTTGTTCACACATAACAGCTTACTGGAATAATACGTTTATGCTCTTTTCCTCGCTCCACTGCCGCTGAGCATCTGCCATTTTTTAGTTTTTCTGACAGCTTGGTTACATGATTTGCTGCTTGGTTTCTGATTGAAGGATCTCAAAAAATTGCATACAACCGATCTTACAGATCCACCCAGCAGGCACAGGACGTCATCATGATTTCAGATTGATGTTGTACCTCAATGTCGAGGGGGCGTTGCAATTTCTTTGGAAATGAAAATCGGGTTGACATCAGAACCCAACTTCAGACTGACATCAATGTCCAACGTCCAACCTAAAGTCATCCAAATTTCAATGTCTAATGATGTTTCAGCTTGACGTTGTGTTGATGGTCCCACTATGACGTCTATCAGACGTTGGATTTTGGTTGCCATATCTAACGAACAAATGTCAGTATTTGATGTCAATATGACGTACAGTAGGTTTATGGATGTTGGCTTAACATTGGATTTTGGTCACACAACCTAAAATCAACCAAATATCAACATAATTTGACTTCTTTATTGGACATCAAAATAACGTTGTCCTTAGATGCTGACTAGACATTAAGTTTTGGTCACCTGAAGTCATGACCTAAATTTAACCTAATATTAATGTCTTATGACAATGTGTACCAGCAGGGCAGATACAGTTTTGCCTATTCTCAATGAGAAAGTAGTGAAGCAACTTTGCCAGGCAGCATTGCTCTAAAACTTACCCTGTATCATCATCTTCACCTTTACTAAACATTTCTGTTTACATGCTGTTTAGTGTTTACAATTTAATGACGCACAAAAACTTTTAAACTCATTTCCTATGGCTTAAGACACCTTTAATGCTTTAACATTTATGCCTTGAACTTAATTACATTACAGTATTCAAGCAAACTCCATCCATTATCTTTTTATTTTATTAGTGTTTACGTTCTCCATTTACTGTGATATTAGATCATTTCTAAGTTTCAGACGTTTGTTGCAGCTTTGCATAGCATGCTTTTTAGACACTACACAAAACATAATGACAGCTGTTGATTGGTTTGACACCTGTTCTGTGTCTTTCTTTCTCTTTTTGTTAAAAACGATTTAAATGTTCAAGTGTTACTTACTTCCCACTACCTGTGTACGTGTGAAAACATGCCAGACAATCTTGTTTTAAGCATTCCAGCATTATCTGTTATTCAGAGTCTTAATCTACGGCGTGCTACGTGAGGAAGGAGGAATTCCATTGACTGTTGCATCAGTTGCGTATGCTTGAAACACTGTATTTTACTGGTGTTGATAGATTCTGCCATGAAAAAGGCATTCAGAGAGCAAGACAAAAATAAAAGCCAGCACAAGATTTCCAGTGTAAATAATGAATGAGCTGCTTTTGTTTTTGTTGTTTTTGTTGAACTTGTATCATTTAATCAGCCTCATCACTTTCCACACCCATAAGACTTTCACCTTTCATTCATTCATTTAATGACACAAATTAATATATTTATTTCTGTCACTCAATAGACCATGTTGAGGGATTTAAACAATAACAACGGTCCCAACATATTTCCTGTTTTACATTTTTAATTTCCATAACTTTCGAGAATATAAAAAAGTCCAAATATTGCTAAATAATCCTATGGCAGGCGTTTTAACGTAAAGTTATGATTGAATTGCCTCTTATTACAGTTATGAAATAGTTTGATAACAAGCAGGACATTTTCATGGGCCAATGACATCACCACATTGAAATGGTCTATAGCCTATTTTAACCATTTCATCATGTTCATAAAGAGATCCTTATGTAAATCCATGAGAATAGAAGGGTTAATAATCTTCTAAAGAGATTGATCACTTCATGAGATAATCAGGTTTAATCTACACTTTAATTCAGTATCGGCAAACTGTGTTGATACAATTCAAATAATGAAAAAATTATAATAATTATACATACAGGCATGCATATTTATACAATTTGCTTTCATTTACCAATGCTTGTAATTTGCTGATTTATTTAATTTATTTCAATATTTATTTATTTAAATGGTTTGACAACATTGACCTATGGAATCTATACATTCTACAAATAGAAATTCAATAAGTGCCCTGCCAATAAAATGTTATAAAATGTATTCATCAGTAAGGATTACTATATTAATAACCATTACTATTCTTTAATTCTATGAAAGCAGTTGTGCAAATACACTCTCACTCAGTTTCCTTCAGTTTAGTCCCTGATTTATCAGGGGTTGCCTGTGGAATGAACTGCCAATTACTCTCTCGTTTTACCAGTGGATGTCCTTCCTGCCGCAACCCAGCACTTAGTATACAAACTTATGAAACAAACCCATTTGTCTCTCTTCTTGAAATCACATACACTACAGTCTATTTAGTTTATCCAATTCATATATACTGCATGCCATTGGACTGTGGAGGAAATCCATGACAAAACATAAGGGAGAACATGCATCATGTTATCCGTTTAACCCTTTTCACATCCCATGTCAGCTCATGTTTTAGTGGTTCCTGAGCATTTCATCTCATTTAAAGCCTGCAGTCCATAAGAGTGGATGATTTTCATCCAATCAAATGGCAGTAAAGGTAGGCATGTTGTAATTTGAAAAAAAATCCACTGCATTAAAAAGCAGCATGGCATCACTTCACTCCAGACACAGACGTAAGCCACATTTACAATGTTTTTATTCAGAATTTTGATATGTTTGTCAACATTTCATAGATTGTATGTAAAAAAAGGAGTCGGCACCAGTGGTGTAGTGGTTAGTGCATTGACACGTGCACTCCGGTGATTGCAGCCACCCGAGTTCGATTCTGCCTCGCGGTCCTATGCTGATCCTTCCCCTCTCTCTGCTCCCCATGCTTTCCTGTCAATTCTCTACTGCCCTGTCTAATAAAGGTGAAAACCCCGAAAACATAATTATATAAAAAAAAGAAGGATTGCACTTACTAATTAAAGTTTAAAATCTTCTGTAACATTGCAAGCTTTAGATCGGGATTTTTTTGTTTCAAATATGTCTGTCCATTAGAATGTACAATGGGTTCAAGATCTATTACTGTAGGCAAATCTCCAGTAATGCTGGAAAGTAATCTTTTTATATATTAAAAAACTAGATTGATGTACTAAGTCATTGTTTAAAAAATTTCTTATGCAGAATATACAGATCTTGAAGTTCTTGAGCATATAGCAGATGGAAATATCTCAGATGTGGACATTATGTGGAGTGATGAGGAAGATGAAGATAAAGTTTTTTATAAACAAGGTGCAAAACGTCAACGTTAAAGTAAAAATGTTAATGTTTGAGATTTTGAAAAATTGCAGGATTATACAAAATTTCAGGATTATACAAGTGAAGTAATCATGTATGTTTTTGTATTTTATGTACAACTGTTCTGACCCCATGTCCATTGAAATAGACAAAATATATATCTACTTAGAGTGTTGAATTTGTTTTTAATTTGGTTTTAATTTATTATAATTTGGTCTTGTTTATAGAAGCCTCTACAGTATAAGTGGAAACATACTTCTACATTTTTCTGAAACTTGGAACATTATTCGCGTCTGAAGGCTGAATGCCTTAGTGAAGTGATCACATCTTTGAGTGAGTTAATGAATCACTAATCCATATTGTGAGCTCAGACTGTTGTTCCACAAAGATGGCATTCCTCTAGATTAGATGTCTTGCTCCTTTATTAGGATAAAAAGCTGAAATGTATCAAAAAGTAGCAGGTGTCCAGCCTTTGCATTCTTGCGTCTCTACAGGACGTCGTCCAATCAGAGACCCACCATGAGGGCAGCAGTGCTCATTAATACCCCTGTCAATGAGAGACCTGTTGCTCCTCTCATTGAAAACACCCGTCAAGGACTGAGCAGCTCGGCTTGACATTTACCCAAATACTCACACACAAAAACTGGAAATCCTTCCTCTAATCTCTTGCCCTATGGAATAATACCTCAACATGAATGATTGGCAGTCTAGTGGTACTTTTGTTGTCAGAAAGGAACAGATTGTGTGTTGTAAAAGAGGAATGTAATTATTATTTTGTGGATTTGAGATTGTTGCTGCCTCTTTGACCTTTTCTATGGGTTCATTAAGGCCACCATTTTAGGTGCCCCCAAGGAGCTGTTACCGCTTAAAGGAATAGTTCATCCAAAAATGAAAATGTACTCACAATCTAGTGGTCCAAACCTTTTTTGTTTTGTTAAACACAAAATAAGATATTTTGAAGAATGTTGGAAACCCGTAGACACTGAGATAGTGGGGGGTATTTTGTAGCAAAGCAATGGCTAACAGTTTCTGATATTCTTTAAAATATACAGCACAAATCAGTCCAAGTATTAAGCATTAAAATATTAAAAAGCCTTTATTGACATGGCTATATCAAGGAATATTTTTAATATTTTTTCACATTTTTGAGTGCCTTGGACTGATTTTTGCTGTTTATTCTGATGAATCCCTTAACCAAAGAGCAACAACACATTATTTAAGCTACCCTTGAGGACTTTTTGTTTGATTTTGGATTCTTCAAAATATCTTTTACAGTATACAGAGAAACTTAAAACGGCCTGGAATAATTGCAAGTGACATTGTTAAAGGGGCAGTTCACCCAAAATTGAAATGTACTTACTATTTACTCTCCTACAAGTGGCTTCAAAGCTTTATGAGTTTCTTTTTCGGTTGAACTTGAAGATATTCTGAAAAACTTTTGACCATTGACATCCTTGGTTGGAAAAACAAATACTATGGAAGTCAATGGTTACAGGTTTCCAGCTTTCTTCAAAATATCTTTAGTATTTAACAAAAGAAAAAAGTCAAACAGGTTTGAGACAAGTGAAGGGTGAGTAAATTATGACAGAATTTTCAGTTTGGGTGAATTATCCCTTTAAGATTATATATACAGTTGAAGTCAGAATTATTAGCCCCCTGAATTATTAGCCCCCCTGTTTATTTTTTCCCAAATTCCTGCTTAACGGAGAGCAGATTTTTTTCAACACATTTCTAAACATAATAGTTTTACTAACTCATTTCTAATAACCGATTACTTTTATCTTTGCCATGATGACAGTAAATAATATTTGACTAGATATTTTTCAAGACACTTCTATACAGCTTAAAGTGACATTTAAAGGCTTAACTAGGTTAATTAGGTTAACTAGGCAGGTTAGGGTAATTAGGCAAGTTATTGTATAATGATGGTTTGTTCTTTAGACTAGCGAAAAAATATAGCTTAAAGGGGCTAATAATTTTGACCTTAAAATGGTCTTTAAAAAATGAAAAACTGCTTTTATTCTAGCCGAAATAAAACAGATAAGACTTTCACCAGAAGAAAAAATATTGTCAGACATACTGTGAAAATTTCCTTGCTCTGTTAAACATTATTTGGGAAATATATAAAAAAAAAAAAAAAAAAAAAAAATTCAAAGGGGGTTTAATAATTCTGATTTCACTGGTATAGATCCAAGATGCATCAAGGTTTAAATGATCAAAAGAATGAAAGTAATATTCTGAAATATTATTACCAATATTATTGAATATGCTTATTTTATTTTTAAATATATTTTGAAATATATTTCAGGTTTTAAATGTATAATATATTACTATAATTTGAAGCACATTGGCTAATACAAATCTGTTGCTTATAGTTTAACAAACTGTGATACATTTTTATATTTATTGATAGATAGAATCTTTGATAAATATATTTTTAAATCCTATATCTGTGATATTCATGTAAAAATGGAATCTGTCAAGTGGAAACACTTCAATATAATATACAACTAATGCAACATAATGGAAAGACTGCAGTAAATCTTCAAACTGTTAGTTAACATATACAGTATATATACAGTACATCTGCATCTGTCTACGGTGCATTTTGAGCACAAGCAACATCTAAATAAGCTGTACCAAGTGTTTTACGTCAAAAATGTTTCCGCCTATGTCACACATCTCAAATCAGCTATTATGTTTCAATTGGGTTATGCAGTTGAGCCACAGAAATGATGATTCAATTATATTTTAAGGTTGTACTTTTGTGACATTTAGACAGCCCATGGCAGTTTGCCTTGTTTTTCATTTATCTCACTGCAACTGAATAAATCCCCCTATGATGCAAAGACGCCAGACTTATTACTGCTTGTAAACACATGCTTCTAACGGTGATATTTAGTGGTTTATTTTTTAGTTTTTTATCCTTAGCTTGTGCATATCATTTAAGATCAGGCACTCAACCTCTGGATGTCTAAAATGATAGTTCACCCAAAACTGAAAATACTGTCATCATTTACTCACTGGTTCCAAATCTGTTTGACTTTCTGTCCTTTGTTAAACACAAAAGATAAGCAATTGAAAAATGTTAGAAACCTGTAACCTACAACTTCCATAGAATTAGTTTTCCTTCTATGGATTCAATGGAAACCAGTTTCTAACATTCATTCATTCATTTTCTTTTCGGCTTAGTCCCTTTATTAATCTGGGGTCGCCACAGCGGAATGAACTGCCAACTTATCCAGCATATGTTTTACGCAGCGGATGCCCTTCCAGCTGCAACCCATCACTGGGAAACATCCATACACACTCATTTACACACATACACTACGGGCAATTTAGTCTACTCAATTCACCTATACCACATGTCTTTGGACTGTGGGGGAAACCGGAGCACCCAGTGGAAATCCCACACAAACACGGGGAGAACATGCAAACCCCACACAGTAACCTTCTTGCTGTGAGGTGAACGTGCTACCCACTGTGCCACCGTGCAGCCCCAGTTTCTAACAAAATAACGAAACTCATAAAGTTTTGAAACCATTTGAGTAAATTGGCATTTTGGGGGGAATTATCTCTTTAAGTGGGGCTGTCATTGTGCAGTAGCCGCTAAGTGTAGCTTACTATAAATATAAAGTATTTATAAATAAATGAAAAATAATTAATTATAAATAAATGTAAAATAAAGTCTTTAAATTTACGTTATAAATCAGCTAAAACGCTTTACTCAACTAAAGTTAGCTATTAATAAGTTATTGCTTTAGTTTTCTGCTTTTCTACATGTAAAAGGTAAAGGCCCCTTAAAGGTAACACAGTATCAACATTTTGAATCACTTGAGCATGCGTGTGTGTGTGTGTGTGATGGGGTTGCATTGGGTAAAGAATTATTTAATTATTCAAATCTATTGGAAGCAATCTGAACATTTCCTGATGAAATTAAGTTAATTATGAGACCACAACCCACAAAATGTTTGATGTTTCCATAATTCACCTCTCTAAGTAATTGCAGAAGATTGTTCTGAAGATAAAATTGGCAATAAAGCCACTCTGAATAGCATTACAGCTCAAGTATGTAATTTCTGCCCTAGTTAATGTTGCCTTGAGAATCTACACAACAAACAACCTTCACAAATGAACTTAACACTCACAGCTTCACTTCTTAAGATTGTTTTTACCCTCAGCAGTATTTTGCTATTGACAGTAAAGAGCTGTTGTGTGTCAAAAAGAAAATCTTCAAGTTTGACACTTCGATTGAAACACATACTGTCAAATTCCACCATCTAATAAAACAGCAAAAGGATATATTTATGTTTTCAACCCATAGGACTCAAACTGGATTCCTAGAGGGCCGCAGCTCTGCACAGTTTTGCTCCAACCCTAATCAAACACAGCTAATCCAACTAATCAAGGTGTTCAAGACTATTAAGCAGGTGTGAGTTGGAAGTGGTGAACTATGCAGAGCTGTGGCCCTTCAGGAATTAAAGCTTTTATTTTGGCTTGCACTTCTGTAGTTTAATCTGATTTCCCTTTCAATGTAATGTGCCAGTCATGGTTTCATACCAAATACCTTCTGGCTCAGCCACGCACTAATCTCTCGCTACTGGTCAAGCTGGAAAATGATTGACAGATTTAAGTGGACTTTTTGCAAGTGCTTGGAAGGCTTAATATTTATACTTCTCAGCAAAATAAACACACAAATGACATATTTAGTCAAACGACAGTCTTATAATCAGATATCCACTAACAATTGGTTGAAAACGTAACGCAAATTGCACAAAAGTTGGAAACATTTCAGTTTTTAGGTTAATGTCTCATTGGAAACAAAGCCACACCAGGCCCAAAGCCAGCCTGATAAAAGGGGTAGTTCTTTTTTTCTCAAAAAGTGGACCTTTTTGCAGTTATATGCCTAATTATTTATTTAATTATGAGATTTGAATGCTGCAATTTAAGGACATTTTAAGCACTATTTTTAGCTGAATTAGCTTGTCAAGCGTCATCATAACTACACTTTTTGATACACCAAAAATAATTCCTAAAGATTAATAATAAAGAAATGTTAAAATACAAATTTATTACATCATATATCATTAGGAAAAAATAGGAATCTGTTAAAGTTTGAATTTAAAAACTGGAGCCTATTGTCATGTAATAGGCAAATAACAAATTGGCCAGCACATTAAATTTTCCTCAGTCAGAATTTGGCCATCTGAATAAAAAAAAAATAAAACATAATAATAAAAATAATAATAATAATAATAATAATGTAGAGCTTCACAAGTTTTCTAACCTCTATTGTTAAAAAAGTACATTTAAAAATTCATGGATAACAACACTAGCCAAAATAGTATTCAAATCAATTTCAATATGAGCCGCTTTTGGTTCTTTACACCTTTTTATTGCTCATTTGTTTTGTTTTAGGAATAAGCTCCAAGATTTAGGATAAAGTTACCTGTAAAATATTTTCTGTTTAAAAACAATACAGTAACAAAGGATGACATTTCTTACATCAGATTGTAAAATGCAAATATTTGTTAGCATTGGCCAAAACTGATTAGCTAAAGTCACACTGAAGCGCCAGCCTACAGAGGATTCTGCTTGGTCTTATAGCCTTTTTCAAATGGTTATATTTACTATTTATGATGGCAAATCAGTTAAAATTGGACACATGAGCTCATATATGGAACAAATTCTGGACTTTTGTCAGTAAGGGGTGGGTCTTCTGAATCACCAGAACCCGCCTGGCTATGGGCCTGCACCATGATGTCAAACTACCTCATATGGATGAAAAACACCATCGTGTGTGCCAGCTGTGACTATTAACCCTATTAACTATTGAATATTATCAACAAAGCAATGTATAGAATTTTCAAAAGTATAGGATCATTTAAAATGATAGAATTGTACAGGTCAGTCTGTTATTATTGGGGCTACTGTGCTAAACTTTCACTTCCTTTAACATGATGCTGAATAAACCAATCTGATTGATTGGGTGCTTTACACATGAGGCAGATGGTGTCTGTGTGGTCCTGAGTGAATAGAGGAATTACCAACCTACATCACACATGACATCACACGGGTTCCCGGTTGCAAAAAGAGACCGGTTGCGTTAGAAAACGTGTGGTGTTGTGCGGTAGGATGCCTTTCATCGTACACCGCGCTGCTTTTAATGCCAACCGCAGAAGTCTTTGGCTAAAAGGGAGCTGAATGGGGTGACAACCTAATTAAAAATGCTCGACTCTGCAGTTCTCATTTCATATCAGATAAGTTCACGCTAACGCTATGCTGAATCATACACATTACTCATTTTTGATTGAAGCAATGATTTCAGCAAAAACAGTTAAATATGGTTAATTAAACTGCGGACAATAAATACTTAGGATGAAATTTAAGTTCACATACCCTGCCGTACAGGTGCCGTTCGCTGTTAGAATGCAGTTGTTTTGCTTGTTGATGATTACCCAGGCCTTGTATAGCTCCGTCTTCTTTCCTTGTCTTCGGCTAGGCAAAACCTTGGTTTTTAGCACTACAAAGTTTTGAATCTGGTAATCATGAAACATTATTTCTTGCACATGACCACACAGAACAAAATTGTTGGCATACAAAAATTTGTAGGCCTTTAACTTTTCTCTTGTAAAAACACTTGGAGTTTCAATGAGATAGTTGTATATTTCAGGCTGGATGCTTGGCCATTTCGCCTTATCCAATATCCATTGGGAGGGTGCAATCGCAAATGGACCTGTCGAACCCGCTCACTTTAATGTTAATTTTGCCGAATAACTGTGATTATCACTGGGTGACAAGCTGTTATAATCAGGGGTGTAAAGTAGCTAATTACAAATACTCAAATTACTGTAATTGAGTAGTTTTTCTCAGGAATTGTAATTTACTGAGTAGTTTTAAAAATGTGTACTTTTACTTTTCCTTGAGTACATTTTTAGTGCAGTATCTGTACTTTTACTCCACTACTTTCTTTCAACCTGCAGTAACTACTTTATTTTTCTTGTCCATGGGATTAGAAAAATCAGTCCTGAGATTCTTGTCCAATCAAATCGCACATCCCGTAGAAGGTAAATCACATCATAATGAACTTCCTCAAGACATGTGCACTTTATAATTGTCCATGAAGATGTTCAAAATCTTTACGCTCATTGACTTAGTGACTGTTTAGATGCATGTCACTGATGAGAAGATGACGGATGTTTACTGTATGGTGACCAAAATGGCCTCAAACACCCAGCAGGCACAGGACCTCAACATGACGTCTGATTGACGTTGAACTCTAACGTCATGGGAACTTTGCGTTTTGTTTGGAAATGAAAATCGTGTTGACGTCAGAACTCAACGTCAGGTCAATGTCAATGTCCAACCTAAAACCAACCAAATATCAACGTCTAATGATGTTACAGCTTGACATTGTGTGGATGTTACCCCTATGACATCTATCAGACGTTGGATTTTGGTTGCCGTACCTGACGAATAAATGTCAGTATTTGACGTCATATATGACGGTTTAAGATATTGGCTCGATGCTGGATTTTGGTTACTTTCTAACAACCTAAAATCAACCAAATATCAACGTTATTTGACGTCATTATTGGACATCAAATTAGCATTGTCATTAGACACTGGCTTGACAATGAATGTTGGTCACCTGACATTACAACCTTAATCTAACCTAATATTAACGTCTCATGATGTTGTGTGCCTTCTGGGAAATAACTAAATGCACTACAGAATGTTACGTTTACACACACATGCACAAATTACATGTAAACATATCAGCTTTTGACAGCATAATACTCACTACTCTTGAGTACTTTTGAAAAGGTCTACTTTTTACTTCTAATTTGAGTAATATTTACAACAGATACTTTTACTCTACTTGCACTACATTTTTAGGCAAGTAATAGTACTTTTATTTGAGTATGATTTTTCAGTACTCTTTCCACCACTGGTTATAATACGCTGAAAGCATTATGTAAATAATATATATAATATGTAATCAATATAACTTATTTCTAAGACGACAACAACAAACTCTGTGCCACATCGGATGTCATTCCCTCACTGTAAATGCTAGTGCTCCTGTTTTTTTTCTGCAACCTCGCTGTGCGCGCATCCTGAATGTTTGCAAACATGGTAATTTGTCTATACAAAGGAGTCTTAGGATCTGGATAAGAATAATGAAAATTAAAATGGGTTAAGAAAATGTAGCTACCAAAAAACAAAACAACAACAGAAACATAACTTTACATTTAGGTTTATGGATTTAACAGTGTGCTCATACCACTTCTCCTGCGCCACAAACTACTGCCTCTAAATATGGTCTGGGAATTTCTGAGAGGCACACATGTCTTCAGTCCATTCTTTAAATATCCTTCCCCCTTCTTTTATTATAGTGTAAGTTATCCCATTACAATAAACATTTTTTTGCTCAGTGTAGCATAAAAGAATCTCTACTGGCTTGATCTTTAAATAATCATATAACTAAATCACCCAAACTGATCTCATTTAAACTACTTAAGAAAATAAAATGTATTAGTAATTTTATTCTTATTCCTGCATAGTAGGTGTTGTTTACTTCTCTGAACATAGAGCCAGTGTATCGTGCCACAGCATGGTGGCTTGTGCAAACTCAGTTGTGATTTGCAAGCGGTCTGTAATTTGTGCATTTAACGATTCTAAACAAAATGCCTTGGAGCACAGCCAAACATGCAATTAACGCAGAGAGAGACGGACCTCACTGCATGGTTGGTTTAGATGCATGCATGTGGACGCAAACTACACTGCCCTCTTAATTCGAGATTTCCTGCGGGACACGTTCCATGGGCTGTTTTTCTGAGGAGGCCCATCCGGCACCCAATGTTGACATTCCCACTGTCTGTACATAAAACCAGGACTGAAGCTTTAATAATTTTTCTCTCTGCAGCTGCATGCCAGTGAAAAATTAGTAGCTCGACATACTTTTAGTTTTATTATAAAGAGGAGAGCACTATAAAATACTTAATAAATAAAGTACTTAAAAATCCTGTTATTCTATAAAATTTCATTGTCATTTAAAATGAGCTTTTTTTGTTGTAGTCTAAAAACGTGTGATTGGGAAACTGGTAAGTCTTGTAGCAGTACAGTTACATTAACTGTTAAAAATGTCTGAAATGTTTATGACAGATTTATGACAACACATAGTTGAGGTCAAAGAATTGTGTCATGTCATAACTAATGACGCTGCTATAAAATTCATGACTTCATGAATTATAATGGCTTCAAGACGATTATGTTTATGACAGATTTATGACAAGTTTTGTTGTCTTGATTTCAGGTTGTCATGACAAAAACAAAAACAGGCCGTGGTGTATTTGTTTATTTCAAGTTATCATAAATAATGTCATCTTTGCATTTAAAAATGTTATAACTGAGATAATGACACAGAATGACAGCTGTTAAGCATGATCTCAGCCACATTCAATACATGTCATGTCATGATTATAAAGGTTTAAGTGATGGTCTTATGAAGACTTATGAACACCACAGTCATAAAGTAAAGTGTTACCCAAGTTTTCAACTTTTTTCAAAACATTGTGTTTTGTTATCAACAGAATCAAGAAGCTAATGATTATTTTGAGGAAGAGCAAATAGTGAGTAAAATGTATTGTATTGGATGAATTATACCTAAAAAGCTTCTCTTTTTTATATCAATTGTATGTATGTATGTGTGTTATGTGTTTGTGCACTTTTAGCATGTACACGAGAGGTGTATGGATAGGCTATAGGATAATAGTGTGATTCTAACTATGACAAACCACACCATAAACCAGCGTGATTTTTACTTTCTCAATGTTGTCCACTTCAAAGGATGCTGCCCAATGTAAAGGACATTTTAATAATATATAAAGTGATGTTGTGGCTCTCCCAGGTCTGTCTCTGGTTTGATGCTGTAAGGCGTGTCTGGCTGCTCTCCATGTGATACTGATGGGAGGAGGGCTCCTAAAAGTGAACCTACCGACCCGTTTCAACACTTTCCAAAGCAGACAACCCTCGGGACGGACTGCAGGGCGTATTTGCTCGGGCTGTTGGATACCTTCTTGCTTTTGAACGCTCGTTATTTGACTGAGAGTGGCGAAACAGCGACGTTATTGATCATGGGAGCGACACCATCCGTGCAGCGGGACGCGAAGAGCCCTGAAGATGCGCCGGAGGACGTCAGTGCACCGCTCAGCGACGCTCATGATGGAGAAACCGCAGATGGCAAGGTAACTTAACCGCTGCAATGTGTATTGTTTTCGCTGTGAGCTGGTGTTTCGGACGTATTTGTGGTTAAAACTGCTGAATGTGCTCACCTAGATATCCCCGTTCGGGACCCCTTGAGTGAGATGTGTGGCGCAGCTAGTTTTTGAGCGTCGCTTCATGTAAACACCTGATACCTCTGACAGCTGTGCCTGCGCTGCTCGCCTTTGTGATTAGGCTTTGCAGGTTTTCGAGGAAAAGCTGAAACGTGTTTAAGCTTATTATTTAGAAGCTTTTCAGTCTACTTCAACTTTAATGTGTAGATTTGCAGCAGTGTAGGCTATTATTGAGTCAGACTCACTCCACCGGCCATACAGCAGAGGTGCGACACATTTATTCAGGGACAAAAATATTTGATTTTATCACAAACAGACATAACGGCATTTCTGTGCCTTTCACAATTTCCCATGATGAATGTACATGACATAGACTGATTGGAGTCTTGACATGATACTAAAATTCTCATTCATGCAAAAGGCATTTATCAACAGTTCTTTAAGAATCTGTTAAAGATTAGCATGAGGTGTCTTTCTAACCACAATAAAACGTTTACTTAAGTTCTATTAACAATGCATTTAGCGTTTTTAGAGAATGTCAATTTTAAAATTTGACTGGTAATCTTGTACTAAATTTCTGCATATTTAGCATTGTGGGATGCTAAGCAACAAATGGACCGGAGTAAAGCAACAGCAATTTCCTCCTTTCTCTGAGTATCCTGTAATCACTCTGTTAAACTACTCTCCGGATTTATCATTTCCCACTCACTAATGAGAGAAACCCAATTTATAGTGACTCTCAAGCAGGAAAAACATTCTGCCCCAACAACATCTCTCGTTGCAACTCATACATTTCTTATGCTCTTGCAAATGTGTGGCCTTATTCATATGGATTCGTATTTGTTTATTTATACCGTCAACTAAGGGAAAATGCTTAAAAATTTGTTATTTTTTATTGACTTAAATGGTTCCTTTATTATCCATGGAACATTTTCATCCAATTAAAGTTTTTGTTTGTTTGTTCTGTTGAACACAAAAGAAAATGTAAAAAACTGTTTTCCTACTATGTAAGTCAACGGTTAAAATCTTCTTTTGTGTTCAACAGAACAAAAACTCTAAGAGGTTTTAGAACAAGTCAAGAGTGAGTAAGTGATGACAGAATTTTCATTTTTTTGGATGAACTTTCCCTTTAAGAGTGAAGTGGTTGTTCTTAATTGTGGTTACTTTTTATCTAAAAGTCTCAAATTTGTGCAAATCAGCTCTTGAAATCACCACCTCAGAAAACAGTAATGTTTTCTATAGAGATCAGGTAGGCTCAAACTGTTTTTTCACTGTTGCGTGATGCCTTGCTTAATTTAGAGACACAAATTTACACTATGCTGTTATTTCTTGTCATGTGCCAAATCACAGGATGCATAACTTACAGCTTGGTGTTATATTACTTTGAAGAACTATGTATCAAAATGACAAGAGCTAATGTATCCAGGAGAAGCTATGGAGTAAAAAAAAATCTGGGTTTTTCCAGGATTCAGAGAATGCTGATGTGAAAAAGTGAAACTGGGCATCTTAATCTGCTATAATGAAGATACATTATCACATGAGATGTTCCAGTGGGATATAAATGTTATGGTGAGGTATTTATTTTGTCATCGTTTACTCACCACCAGTTAATGAAAGTAGTTTTGCTTATTACTGTATTTGCTTCCCACGTATAAACCAAATAAGATTAAATATCTTCATTCCACAGTCATACGGTCAGTCATACAGATTTTTGGGTGATTTTTACAAACTTATAAATGTACAACCTTTTTCTTTCTGTATGGATCAGTTATCTAACATTTTAACAGTTTGTCGTGATCTTCTGACAATTTCATCTAATGTTAACTCAATAAAAACACATATTGATCACATTTATTATTTAAAAAGCACTTTCACCGAGACCACAAAAGAAAATTATTGACAAAGCCGTTTAAGGGATGATGCCACTGTATTAATTTTACATATTTAGAAATGTACAGGATATTTGCTTGCTAGTGTACACACCTACCAGTGGATTAAGTCCTTGGTTACAGGCGTTTATTTTTCAGGATTTTATGAATTTGTTAGCATACAGCACCTGCACAATCAAGTGCACATCCTTTGTATACAGTTTGATAGCACCCACAAACTCAGGCACTATAAAGATTCATCTTAATCCAGTATCTGTGCTATTTCTCTCCAAAAGTTATGAGTGAAGAAACTGTGTTTTTATTTGTTTAAGTTAAAGTCCCTCACTTCCCTTTTAAACCTCTCATTAAAACTCTCACAATAAATCCTATTTTTGTCATCTTCAGTTGTTTAGACTTTGAAACAAAGACCCGTTTCAATGTTGACAGATTGTTGAAGACTAAAACAATTCAAAGCATGTGAGCAAGCTTATAAATATTGGGTGGTGTGCATGCAATAAACACTTACTACCTTAATGAATACATTTGTGTATGTGCTGTGGGCATTCACTGAAAGTAACTGAAGTACACTTCACACTTTAGATTTAAAAAGATACTTTTGTAAGTTGTTACATCTTTATTTATTCATTCAGAGGGATCAACACAGAAAAAGTTTAAACGATAAGACTTTGCACAACAAACCAAGCTTGTTTTAAGAGAGTTGTTCATGTTGTTCCAGAGAACAGCTACAATTTGACTCTTTTGCTATCAAGCAATGACCTTGCATTTTGTTTCATCCCAGCATGCCATTCCTCTTCTTCAGCTGTTCAGTTTCATGAAGTGCAAGATGATTGTCTCTCCAGCTGGACTTGTATACAGCATTTACTTTTTTTTTATCGACAAGCATAAATAAGCATATGGTTAAAGATGCAGACCTAAAAGACACAAAAAATGGAAATTATATTAGTTAATTGCACAATACAATATTGATCAGAACACAAAAGATATTTTGTTCATGTAGTATGTTGGTAACTAAATAGTTTTTCTGATTTCCATTTGATCACAAAATATCTTTTGTGTTCAGATATCACCTAAACAGGCTAGGAATAACTTGAACAAACAACAACACAACTTCCTTTCTATCACTTTAAATTCAAAAGAAATTCTTTAAACCCAACCAGTTTTATGACTTTTCTGAATTCTGTGTAAACTGAATCTTGACTGAAACATGTCAAGGCCTGTTTGAGGTATGGAATAATCAAATCTGAGTGTTTGTTATTTATCAGATAAGGGTCCTTGAACAGGTGTGGTCTGGAAAAACACGAGACGCTGTCCTGTTAACAGTGTACGTGTGCGTGAGTTTAGCAATACAACATGCTGTGTATACAGCGTTTGTGTGAGGCGCCCTACTGGAGATGTGGTTGATAAACATCCTTTCTGGCGCGCATAGGAATTTTAGTAATTCCTCTCCCGCTTTTACTCACACTCTCTCAAAAAATGGGTCAAAACATGGATGGGGCCGAGCACCTACTCCCTCACATTTCAACATATCCTCCTCCTGAAATGCTTCCAAAACACTCGCTTTGTGAAAAAACCAACAAAGGCGGAACTTCAGCCCTCGACTCTTTTCAGAGCGTTTGCTGTAGATTCAATGGCTAAATCCTCAACTCAATCGCAAACATAAACTCACAATACTGCCTGTGTTGGCCTTGCTGTGAGATACACACTAAGGCCTTTTTCCAAACCTACAATACACTGATTGACAAGTTCATAAACAGCCTTTAGTTGTCGAACAGATTCACAGTTTTCCCCACGCTTAGCTTGTGTAAACTTATTTAACGTTACGAAGGATGGGATAAAACTCTTTATATGTCTGCGAGGTAATGAGAGAGGGGTGCTGTGTGAGCGTTTGCCATCAGATAAGAGCCTCATAAAGGATGGGACCCGAGAAGAGGGGGAGGAGTGGAGAACGAGGAGAACAGAGGGCCCATTTAGGATGTGCTGGAGGACAGGTCCCGGGGCAGAGGGGTGCTGTGTGCGCATCGGCCCGAAGAAAGAGAACCAGGGAGAGAGAGTGAAGCAGGGAGGGGGACGAGAGAGGACGGTGGCTGGTTTGAATGAGAACATATCATGTAAGAGAAGTGAAAGAGAGGTCACAGTTTTAGCATCTGCTTTACTGTTGCTGGTGGGATGAGAAAGGTGAACTAAATAGAGAGGGAGGAAAAAGCTATTGAACAGGTATTGAATGAGATGTCGTGACGGTTTTCTTGGAGTCATATTGAATACTGGTTTTGTTTTAAATAAAGGGTAAATTTGAAGAGAAATTCTGAAGAACTGTCATGATCGTGATATCAAGTCAGTTGTGATATCTTACGTATACCTTTTATAACTATAACAATGAGGTTCAAGGTGATAACATTTAGCATTGTAAATAATATATGTTTTGCATTTCTCTGATTATATTAGAGGCGTCACGGTGGCGCAGTGGGTAGCACGATCGCCTCACAGCCAGAAGGTCACTGATTCGAGCCCCGGCTGGGTCAGTTGGCATTTCTGTATAGAGTTTGCATGCTCTCCCCGTGTCCCTGCATGGGTTTCCTCCAGGTGCTCCGGTTTCCCCCACAGTCCAAAGACATGCACCATAGGTTAATTGAATAAGCTAAATTGGCCGTGGTGTATGTGTGTGAACGTGGGAGTATATAGGTGTTTCCCAGTGTGTTGAGTTGCGGCTGTGAAGGGCATCTGCTGTGTAAAACATATGCTGGATAAGTTGATTAATAAAGGGACTAAGCCGAAAAGAAAAAGAATGAATGAATGATTATATTAATAAAAGACAACGGCTTCTGTCTGGTTACCAACATTCTTTAAAATGTCCTTTTTTGGGGGGTGGTATCATCAGAATATAAATATATAGTTTAGGAACAACTTTGGGTTTGGTAAATGCTGAGTACATTGTTGTTTTTGGTTAATCACCCCATTTTATTGAAATTCATGAGGTCCTTATTGTGCACACAACAATTTTTGGCTTCAATCACAGGGTTGATCCACACCAAACGCCTGCTGTGTAAATGATTACACTGACTTGAGTTCTGTGACTTCTGCTTGTAGTGAAACTTGAACAGTCAGAAGATCTGATCCAGGATCAGCAGATGAGTGAAAATATTATGTAATGTAGGATGTGATGGAAGTGCAGACATCAGGGGATCAGTGGCTTAATGAGGGCTTGGCATCGGCACTCTTTCAGGCCGTTTGCTCCATTCACACTAATGCACCAGGAGTGGTAGTGGGAATGTCCTGAGGTTACGGAGGTATTTGTTACATGGCAGAAGCTGAACCTGTTTCTTTTACTGATCTGGAATTTTTTTTTTTTACATTTTTCCTTCGGCTTAGTCCCTGATTTATCAGGTGTTGCCACAGCGAAATAAACTACTAACTACTTTGGCATATGTGTGTTACGCAGCGGATACCCTTCCAGCCACAAGCGATTGATCGCTTTTTTAAAATATATAGTACTGGGAAACCTATAAAATAAATGTTATTATTTAAATAAAATCATTAAAATTATAATAATACAGATATTATTACTATCTATTGTAATGATATTCATGTAAAATATTAAAACTAATAATAATAATATATACTACTATTATGCCTGATGGTAATTCATATTAGTGTATAATTCTTGTTATAATTGTTATTATTATTCATTCATTCGTTCATTTTTTTTTCGGCTTAGTCCTTTTATTAATCTTGGGTCACCACAGTGGAATGAACTGCCAACTTGTCCAGCATATGTTTTACGCTGCGAATGCCCTTCCAGCCGCAACCCAACACTGGGAAACACCCATACACACTCATTCACACTCATACACTACGGACAATTTTAGCTTACCCAATTCACCTGTACCGCATGTCTTTGGACTGTGGGGGAAAGCGGAGCAAACCCCCGCAAACATAGGGAGAACATGAAAACACCACACAGAAATGCCAACTGACCCAGCCAAGGCTCGAACCAGCGACCGTCTTGCTGTGAGGCGAGAGCGCTACCCATTGCGCCACCGTGCTTCCCATTATTATTACTATTATTATTGTTATTATTATTATAAATCATAATAATGAGTGTTTAGAGAATATAATAATGATAGCTATTATTATTATTTTCAACAACGTAACCTAATTTAGTTTAAGATGTGGCTAAATGAGTCTAAGTCTATACAATCTGCTTATTATACTGAAGCATACTTTTCTTCAATGCATTGTCATGTGACAGTTTTGAAGTGCAGTAAGGGAGAAGGAGAGAGTATGAAAAGACCATTAGTCTTTTATTAGAGGAGAGCGGAAGGCACTTAAAGTAATTCACTTAGATGAAGGATGCAGATGGAGAGTGAGCTGTCATCAGCTGAGGAAGGTGGAGGAGAACAAAAATCAGATGAGTGAAGGCTGGAATAGAGAAATCCGAATTAGAAAAATAATGTTGCTCCTTGATACTTTCTTTATCATTAATAATCTGTTTATGAAGTGTTTAGTGAGTGTTTATTAAGTTTTTGGTAATTGCATCAGGCATTAAAGAGCCCACCTCATTTCAGAGCAGAACTTCCTGTTCAGAAAAGGAAATGAGAGGAGGCTTGATCCTCATGAAGTAACTTCCTCATCAAATATTCATATTCATTTATTCTTCTGATCAGATGATACTTGGTGCCAAAATTTTGCCAATGGATTTTTTTTTGGTTTAGTGTAACTACCTATAGTGTCACATGGAGCTTGTCAGTTGTGAACAAGGGACTGGCCTGTTCTTAAGGCCACATGATGACTATTTTAGTCAAACACTTTTAGAAAGCAATTGAATCAATTTTAGAAATATTTGACACAATATGTCATGTACTGGCTTTACTTGTGATGGTCAAATGTCAGTAAAATTTTATGACAGTCGACTAGTGAGAACTTTGAAAATAATCAGAAATGTACCCGTATTATCATATCACAATCATATTAAAATGATGACAACGAGAACTGTGGTAGTAATGCTGCAAAATTAGCTTTAAAGCACAGGGATTGATCGCTTTTTTAAATATATTAAAATAAAACAGTTGCTTTAAGTTATTATAAATATTAGTGTAAGTTGACTCAAAAGAGTAAATCAAATCTTATTGACTACAAATGATCCATGTATTGATTTCTTTACTGGTGTTTTTGTTGTTTGTTGAGTACAAAGAAGGGCATCAGAGGAGCTTTGGACAGAATATGTGTTTAGAAACAGAGACTGACATCTCACTTTCTGTTTACATTGGTCAAAATAGAAGGCTTCTATTTTCACCAGCCAACTCTCACTGTCTTCCTCCATCACATTCATGCTCCTATTTTGTTTTTCACCCTCTTCTCCTCCCTCTCTCTCTCTCTCTTTAGAAGTTGGCCTCATAAAATGTTAACAAGTGCCAGAGTTACATAAAAACAGTCTTTCAGAATTAAAAAAAAAACTGAGGCCAATGAGGGCAAAGGTAGAAAGAAAAATGTAGACTGTAAAAAATGTAGACTGTGAATACTGGCAGCTGTGGTTGCCAGAAAGTTATAGTTAAAATACGGTAGAAATTGTAAAAAAAAAAAAAAAAATTCAACATTTTACATAGTTTTATACACTAGATATGGCAATCAGACCCTGAGCATGCGTCAATACTGCCGCCACATTCGTACAGTGCTCCCAGGACAAATGTCATTCAACCACACTAGTCAAGACCAAAGCCAATGTGAAGATGCTGGACTTTAGCACTGTGTACGGATGTAGAAATGAGCAAAAAAAGCTAACAAAGCACAAAGGCAGAACATTTCATAGGTAAGATTTCATTTTTTCGTTTTTGTATGTTACAAACGTTTGTGCTAAAACAGGTAACGTTATTGATGATTATACAGTCTCTTACTGCACTAACCATAAGGCAAAGTAGCACCAACTTGCACTAAATTCTAGGCTTATGCTAGTTTTGTTAAATAAAATAAGCAAACGCTGCGGTGTTAGAAACTTGTATTATTGTCAGCAAAGTGAACGAGTCGTTCATAACAGAGATTCAATAACAAACGAATCGCTCCCTCCGTTAGAATGAGAAGTGAAAGCAAGAGAGGGGGTGTGTTTCAGAACACGGATTAGATCAATTTGACAGGGAGGGAGGATAATACATTTCCATGCACACAAACACGTGCTCGTGTGGTCACTTATCCATCGATGTAGAAAAGTGATGTAAAATTAAAACTTTCATAAATTCAAAAAATATTTGCATACTGACCACCGGGAACACTCCTGATCATAGATATATGTATATATGTGTATATATCTCTGGCTCCGGATGGCCAGACCACTACACCGTGGTCCCGCATTCATTTCAAAGGAGTGCTACCCTGTACTAAAATGGTGGCTCTATCGACGCATTCCTTCCAATACACAATAGTAGCGTAGGTGACATCTAATGGAAATATCTTTGAACATTTTACAGTAAACTGCTGTATTTCATTCATTTAGTGTTTTAAAGTACTAACATCTACACATCGTATCTTTGTTACAAAGACTAAATCGCAACCATAAGCTGGTGTGAATGAGAAAGTCAAAAGATGAACCAATGCTCATCACAACCAGCTTTAACCACAAGCAGAGAAACTAATATATAAAAAAAGTGCTCAGTTTCATTTACACAACCACTAAACACCATCATGGTAACAAACATAAAATGATGGTAATTCAATAAACATTCATTCATTCATTTTGTTTTCGGCTTAGTTCGGGGTCACCACAGCGGAATGAACCGCCAACTTATCCAGCACATTTTTATGCAGCGGATGCCCTTCCAGCCGCAACCCATCTCTGGGAAACATCCACACACACTCATTCACTATGGACAATTTAGCCTACCCAATTCACCTGTACTGCATGTCTTTGGACTGTGGGGGAAACTGGAGCACCCGGAGGAAACCCACGCGAACGCAGGGAGAACATGCAAACTCCACACAGAAACGCCAACTGACCCAGCCGAGGCTCGAACCAGCGACCTTCTTGCTGTGAGGTGACAGCACTACCTACTGCGCCACTGCGTCACCTCAATAAACATTATTTATTAAAAAAATAAATGTAAATGATAAGAAAAAAATCCAAAAATAACCATAGCAATGACAACAAAAAACTAAACTTGAAGGGTCATGCAGGAAATTCTGGGAAAGTCAATTTACAGTTATTTATCATATATATTAAGCAAAACTTACTGTTAACTAGGTTACCGATTTTTACTGTATTATTTTTGCAGTTTTAGTTGAAGTCAAGACCACAAGACATCCACTGATATATCATATAATTATACAGTGCATCTGGAAAGTATTCACAGCACTTCACATTTTCCACATTTTTTTATGTTATAGCCTTATTCCAAAATGGATTAAATTCATTTATTTTCTCAAAGTTCACACAATACCCCATAATCACAATGTGAAAAAAGGTTTTACGAAATTGTTGCAAATTTATTAAAATTAAAAAGCCTAAAAATCACATGTACATAAGTATTCACAGCCTTTGCTCAGTACTTTGTTGCTGCACCTTTGGCAGCAATTACAGCCTCAAGTCTTTTTGAATATGATGCCACAAGCTTGGCACACCTGTCACCTTTGCAATACTTCTCAAGCTCTATCAGGTTGGATGGGAAGCGACGATACAGCCATGTTTTATATCTCTCCAGAGATGTTCAATAGGATTTAGGTCTGGGCTCTGGCTGGGCCGCTCAAGGACATTCACTGAGTTGTTGTGAAGCCACTCCATTGATATTTTGGCGGTGTGCTTTGGGTCATTGTCCTGCTGGAAGATGAACCGTCTCCCCAGTCTGAGGTAAAGAGCACTCTGAAACAGGTTTTCATTCAGGATGTCTCTTTACATTGCTGCATTCATCCCCTCTATCATGACTAGTCTTCCAGTTCCTGCTGCTGAAAAACATCTCCACAGCATGATGCCGCCACCACCATGCTTCACTGTAGGGATGGTATTAGTCTGGTGATGAGCGGTGGCTGGTTTTCTCCAACTGTAACACCTGGGATTCACTCCAAAGAGTTAAATTTTAGTCTCATCAGACAAGAGAGTTTTGTTTCTTATGGTCTGAGAGTCCTTCAGATGCCTTTTGGCCAATTCCAGGCAGGTAGTGGCTTCCGTCTGGCCGCTCTGCCATACAGGCCTGATTGGTGGATTACTGCATAGATGGTTGTCCTTCTGTAAGGTTCTCCTCTCTTCACAGAAGAACGCTGGAGCTCAGACGGAGTGACAATCGGGTTATTGATCACCTCCCTGACTAAGGCCCTTCTCCCCCTATCACTCAGCTTAGATGGCCAGCCAGCTCTAGGAAGAGTCCTGGAGGTTACAAACATCTTCCACTTATGGATGATGGAGGCCTACAGAAAATTGTCTACATGCAATTCCTTTATCTTCATGCTTGGTTTGTGCTTTGACATGCACTGTCAACCCTGGGACATTATATAGACGGGTGTATGCCTTTTCAAATCAACTGAATTTACCACAGGTGAACTCCGATTAAGCTGCTGAAACAGCTCAGGAATGGTCAGTAGAAACAGAATGTACCTGAGCTCAATTTGAGCTCAAGGCTGTGAATACTTATGTACATGTGATTTTTCAGGTTTTTTTTATTTTTAATAAATTTGCAACAATTTCAAAAAAAATCTTTTTTCACATTGTCATTATGGGGTATTGTGTGTAGAATTTTGAGGAAATAACTCAATTTAGTCCATTTTGGAATAAGGCTGTACATAAAAAAATCTGGTAAAAGGGAAGCGCTATGAATACTTTCCGGATGCACTGTAAATACAGAGCAAAAAAACATCTGTGAAGATTTCTTTTCAGTTTCATTATTTCTCAAGTAAACTTGCAATTATACTGTATAATATTATACTGAATATTTTCTTATCTCCTGAGTTACTGCAGATGGGCTTGTGCTGATAAAACTAAAAGCTTTCCTAGTGGAGATCCCACAGTAAGTGCTTTTATCAGGAGCCAGCATCAATAACGTTTCATTACAGCCCTGCCAGAAAAAGACAATCACCTTCAACCGTTTACTTTTGTCTGCACTTCACAGCTCAAGAAAGCCATTGTGCTACTGAACTAACGGCTAAAGGTTCCTGGATGTGTAGCTTATCACAAATACAGTGGAGGCTGTTGGCTCATATTTACAATAGTACATTTGAAGATTAACATTGTCCAGAAGGTTTGTGAGCATGGATTATGGATTTCTGAGTTTGGATCCTTAACCTCAGGTGATTGAATGCTTTTGGATATTTTGGGGATTTTTTTTTTCATGGGTGGAACCGCTTGAGCGTGAGTAAATAGTAAGTAAATTAAAATTTTTGAGGTGAACAATTCCTTTACATTACTGGCATCCTCATGTGTATTGTTTCCAGTAAAATCCATAAACAAAGGAAGATGCTGAGGGCGTTGCTAGCCATAAAAACAACAGGGTAATGATGTACTTTTCTCCAAATATTGGATTGATCTGGCATGTTGTGCGGTCCAGCTGGTCGCAGATTGTTTGTGCTGGCTTTATTGCTTAATAATGTTGATTGGTTTTAGCTGATGTCATAACAGTTGTAAAAGGGTGGATGAAGTGTCCACATTTTAAAGGAACACTCCACTTTTTAATAAGTAATAATATAATAAATGATGGTGTTAAACAACTTTTACAATTTTTTAATCCATTCAACCAATCTCAAGATCTGGCTGGAGCACTTATAGCTTAGTTTAGCCAAAGACTATAGAATACACAAGACATGTCACTCGTATCTTTTTGAATAGGGAAAAGTGTAACGGTCAATATGGTAAATAAAGCCCCGCCTACTAGTACAGGAGCCAATCATCGATCGCTATATGGCGAAAAAAGCCTGCCTTCTAGTACAGGAGCCAATCATTGATCGCTATAGACTTACTATACTCCGGGGGAGGGGCCGGGGGAAGGGCTTGAACCAGACGGGAGTTTCTGCAGATTTTGTGTGATTTGGATGTTTAGAAATGAAACTAAAGGGACGGTTGTTGTTTAATTTTATTGTTTATTGCCTAATATGAAATTCCATTGTAAGCTTGGCAAGCAGTTTTGGAGAATTTGATTGTTTCCCCTTTCAAACAGAATGCCCGAGCATACTGCCCGAGAGGTGTTTCAAAGATGGCTGCCATGTGAAATGACTTGCCTTAAAGGGACTTTGGTTTAGCATAGATCATTGAATTGGATTAGACTATTAACATCTCACACAAAAATGTCAAAGGAGTTTTGATAATTTTCCTATTTAATAGTATGAATAGTACTATGCGGTTGAGGCTAGGAACTATAATCTCATTCCAGCACAATAATAAAGGAACTTTATTATTCAGCACAATAATAAAGGAACCTTGCTGCTGGACCATGTCAGGTGCAATAATGTTATGCAGATTCAAACTGGTGGTGCAAGTGTAGGGCTTGGTGCTGGCGACTATTTTCAGGCTCTGCACAATATCATTGTGCCTGCTGCATCCATGGTACTGCAGCAAAGTTCATTGATTATTAAAAGGAACGAGGTTATATTTCTTAGCCATATCCAGTACTGTCGCAAGCTTAACTGGTGCTCTAGGCAAAAGATGATCGTGCCACCCTCACGGTGTTCACGTCGCCCTTTCGAAGAGCAAGGGGTGGGGATGGGGTGGTGTTGTCTCCATGCCGCCCCTAGCAAGATGCCCATGCCTAAATCCGCCACTGACCATGTCTGCGTAGAAAATAGCAAGTTTTAGTCAGTCTTAAGACACAATCTAACTACAGAATGGTCAAGTTTTAAATAGGAGAATTGTAAAAACTCTTTGGTTATTTTTGTGCAAGATGCTATGCTAATGGTCTGATCTGATTCAGTGATCTATGCTAAGCTAAGCTAAACAAATGTAAAAGTTCTCCCGCTAGATCTGGAGATTGAATAAATGAATTTAAAAAACTATTGTAAAGCTAAACTAATAAACTATTCAACAGACTGAATAAGCATATTTCCAAAAAATGGAGTACTCCTTTAACAAGGTGATTTTTCTTTTTTAAATCTTGGATAAAATCAGGGACTAAGCCGAAGGAAAGCGAATGAAAGAAAATCTTGGGTAACATTTACAGGTTCACTAGCCTGTGCTGTGTTTCTTGTTATACTTTTAGCAATCAGCCTTAGAATCAAAGGGAATATGCAAATACAACACTCCCACAGAGTAATAATGATGATGTCAACAAAATTAGGCAAAACCCACAATCAGTGGATGGTACTGGATGTAATGTCATCACAGACAGGAACCACTCCCTATCAAATGGACTTCAAAACAGATGCTCTGATATGTGTTTTTTCCTGAAAATGAAGAATGCTGCTGCACTTTTTTAGCTGAGATTTGTGTAAAAAAGCAATCTTCTGGCCACTCTTTTGTTTCAGAAATAATTGAAAGATATTGTTAATTATGGTTCCTTAGTAGTTTTTCTTTTTGTAGCAGTTGGTCATACTCTTAAATTAGAATCAACACTAAAGGGCAAATTCACTAAATGTTTTGGTATGCTACATTTCACAGCAAATCTTCTTCACTAACCACATTTGGCTGCCTCAATTGTCTTTCCTATTACCTCTGGTGGAAAGCATTTCCTATTGATGGTGACAATGGTAATGCATCAAATCATGGATAAAAAGATTATAGGCTTCTTTCCACCTTGTAGTGTCATACAATTCTGTGCATTTTCAGTGATCAGATCACAAGTGGTCAACTGAAACACATTACAATTTCTACCTAGTGTTAACATGCATTCAGTGACTTGTGTTTCTGTTGAGACCCTTCTATCTTATTTCATCATCCTCTGCATCACTTGAGCAAGAATGCTCAATAAAGTATCATTAAATATAAAAAAAAATATCCAAATGCATTTTATGAGCAAGTAAATGATGTAATTGATGAAAATCCAGACGCCAACTACAGTTTTGACTGTAAACCGAGTGATATGGTGTTGGTATGCTTTATCACAACACTTTATCTTACAACAGTTATGTATTAGGTCATGTCTTTTGTGGCTGTTCGAATGGATTTGACAATGAGCCTTTGCGCAATGAAGGCAGTCTTATCAAATATGTTTTTGACTACCTCTGAACATGACAAGCTCAAACGTAAAAAAAGATTTAAATCTGCATTTATTTAGTGTTGTCTACTTCTAATGTACTGACAAAGAACATCTTAAAGGGATAGTTCACCCAAAAATGAAAATTCTGCCATCATTTACTCACCCTTCACTTATTCAAAACATATTCTTTCTTATATTTTTAAAAAGGCTGGCACCCATTGACTTCTATAGTATTTTCTTCCTACTTTGAAAGTCAATGGGTGCCAGCAACGAGCATTCTTCAAATGGTTATTCTCACATACTGGTTTAAAACCACATGAAAGTAAATAAATGATGAGGTAATTTTCATTTTGGGGTGAATTAGTTTATAAATATTGTGTTCGGCACCGATTTTAGGGCATTTTTTTTATTAACACACAGTGAAAATACAATGCACATTCAAACGAATCACCTTTTTTGTTTATAAATGTATTCTGCTTTAATGGTGTAGATGACCTTTAGCTGTGCCCCTTGGGGAGATGTGGTTCAATGAGATCAATGATGCAGTAATTAAAGGTTGAATTCAATGTATCATAGGCAGGAGACGTATCTTCCTACTCTTATAACAGCTCTTCAATTTGACCAAAATGAATCCATCATGCCAAGACTAAAGGCTTCCTGGTGAATTGTTTCACATTAAAGTTCAAGCTGCTGTGTCTGAAGATCCTTAAAAACTGATTTCTAATCATTGCTGAAAGGATGTTGATAATAGTGTAAAATGTGTTTCATTGTAGATTAACAGATGTGCTAGCTGTGACTGAGTAAAATCAATACTGGAAATAAGGCCTCAGCATCTATTTAAGTCATGGTGAAGCATCACTAATGGGTAATAATTATGACTCAGAGTTTGTGTAGAAATTGCTCAGACCACCATGATGAAGTGGATTGTTTAGAGGGTGTACTATTTCTTTATTAGGAAAATATACTTTTTGTATAGCTGTAGTGTTTACAGTGAGCCTTGCCTAAGACAAATACATAAATGTTAACATAAATATGCATGGAAGCAGATTTACAAAACATTCATTCATTTTCCTTCAGCTTAGTCCCTTATTTATCAGGGGTCGCCACCGTGGAATGAACCGCCAACTTATCCCGCATATGTTTTACTTAACGGATACCCTTTCAGCCGCAACCTAGTACTGGGAAACACTCATACACTCTCACAGTCACATACACACTCATACACTATGGATAATTTAGTTTGTCCAATTCACCTATACCTCATGTCTTTGGACTGTGGGGAAAACCTATGCCAACACAGGAAGAACATGCAAACTCCACACAGAAATGACAAAAGACTCAAACCAGTAACCTTCTTGCTGTGAGGTGACAGTGCCAACTACTGAGCCACTGTGCCGCCATTTACAAAACAGTAAAACATAAAAATAAGTTAATATATATTTAAATTGTGAAAATAAAATGAAAGAAGAGATTTAGTTTAATTAAGGAAAATGTGTTTTAAAATATATATAATATAAACATTTATATTTAATTCTATTAAAAGTGCTGATTATAAAAAACTGCTTGGGATAGTGAATAAATTTGAAGAGGCAAAAATATTGTAATTTCAAAAGCTCATATTTTAATAGCATTTCAAATCAGCAACTAAATCTGTTGGACATGAACTGACCAATAAATGTCCTCATATTTCAGGTTGGGGAAGCCAGAGAGGATGAGCAATCCAAAGTGCATCTATCAGGCAACCGATGGTTTCTGTGGGATCCTAAAACTCTAATGTTAGGGATGTCCATGATGTGGCATCATGTGATCGGAAATCGGGCCCGATAATGGATAATTTCGGCTAGAATAAAAGCAGTTTTACATTTTTTAAAAATATTTTAAGGTCAATATTATTAGCCCATTTAAGCTATATATTTTTTTCTCGATAATCTACAGAACAAACCATCGTTATGCAATAACTTGCCTAATTACCCTAACCTGCCTAGTTAACCTAATTAACCTAATTAAACATTTAATGGTCACTTTAAGCTGTATAGAAGTGTCTTGAAAAATATCTAGTAAAATATTATTTACTGCGATCATTTATTCATTTTCTTTTTGGCTTAGTCCCTTTATTAATCCGGGGTCGCCACAGTGGAATGAACCGCCAACTTATCCAGAACACATTTTACACAGCGGATGCCCTTCCAGCTGTAACCCATCTCTGGGAAACATCTAACACACTCATTCACTACGGACAACTTAGCCAACCCAATTTACCTGTACTGCATGTCTTTGGACTGTGGGGGAAACCGGAGCACCCAGAGGAAACCCACGCGAAAGCAGAGAGAACATGCAAACTCCACACAGAAACGCCAACTGACCTAGCCGAGGCTCGAACCAGTGACCCTCTTGCTGTGAGGCGACAGCACTACCTAGTGCGCCACTGCATCGCCTACTGTGATCATGGCAAAGATAAAATAATCAGTTATTAGAAATGCATTATTAAAACTATTATGAGTAGAAATGTGTTGAAAAAAAATCTACTTCTCACTAAACAGAACATGGGGGAAAAAATAAACATGGGGACTAATAATTCAGGGGGGCTAATAATTCTGACTTCAACTGTATATGTACTGTATATATTCTAATATATATATTCTAATAATAATGTGCATTGCAATTTCTCAATCATAGTGCAGTGTATGATACAGGTGTCCTGACATTTTGTCCTACCCATCAGATTATGCTACCAACAATATATTTGAATGGTTCTGAGGTTGGGGTTAAGGATTAGGTAGGTTTGGTAGTAGTACTCCACATTAAAATTTACACTGGTAGCAAAATCTGATGGGTAGCATATTGCGTAATCAAAATGTGCTACCTAGTTTTTGAATGGGAGGTAGGACAACCTGAAAAGGTAGAACAAATCAACAGAACAGGTGTCCAGCAAAGTGTTGACAAATCTGTAGACATCAATTGAAAAGCTGAGATGAACAAGTCTTCATACTGATTAAAGGAGTTGTATAAATCATTTAAATTATTTAATAAGAATATAAACTCTTTAATCTTTAAAAAGCACTTTGATTGAAGCTGGGGGGACACCATAAGACATCACATTACATGGTGTTATAATCATGCTACTGGTTCTTGCTTGACACCGTTTTTGTGTTGTTTGCGACTTTGGCTTTGCAGGAAAACTAAATAGAAGAAAACAATGGGAGGAGCTGAGGACTTCCTGTATCAGGCACATGCGCAGTTTCCTCTTTACTGCAGTGCAGCCTCCTCAGCTCAGTGCTGTACCAAAAATAACCAGATGCTGCTCTGTCCTGTCTTTCTCTCTCACGCTCTCCCTCTTTCTTTCTCTCAGAGGACAGAATAACCGTTCTTTATCCTTGAATGTCAAAGAATGACTCATGATTCTTGACAAACTGATGTGATCCCTATTTCTGGTAAAGGTGCATGTGTTTCTGCATATGAGCACATGGGGTGGATGCTAGAAAGCAGATATCAAATTTGTAAGTGTACAGTACAAGTGTAATATCTCAGCAAAATCATGTATTGATTGAAAGGTCATACATCACTTTGGCATGCCACTATGCCATGGCGTTTGGAAATGTTATCTTCAGATCTATACCTGGAGCTGGAGAATATAGCAAGTGCAGTAATGCTCTGTAGTAAATACTAATGTCATTTTCTGGGCATAATAGGGAAGATAGAGACAGGGTTAAATTTGGTTTGAGTTCTGATTGCGATGGGCTATTTTTGTTGGCAGAGTAAGTAGATGATTCACATACAAGGTTAAAGAAAGCAGATGCTCATAAATTCTCATATTAGTTTAGGTACTTTTATTTTAGAAGTTAAGTTATTTTTTAAAGACATAATTTACCCAAAAGTCAGTTTCAGTGAGTGTTATTTTTCATTGTACGGAGGAAACATCACTTCAGGATTCTTCAAAACTGGTTGTAATTGTGCACAATTCAACCGAAGCTGGTCACATGCTTATCACATTAACATTGTTAAGGCATAAAATAAAATCAGGCAGCATGTGAGAATCAATATGAAGCCAGTCCTTTTGTCTAAAACAATTCTGGATCAAGATCATGTGGCTGTTGGCAGCAGTGGTTGCACTAAATTCCTTGGGATTGCATCTAATGTTCTCAGGTCTATTAGCCAATATCACTTTCTTTCTCTTTAAAGTCCCGATGAAACAGAAGCTGCAATCCTTATTTTTTTCGCATTGTGATGCAGTTCCTAAAGAAACAGAATTTTAAATGAGCGAACAGTGGGCGTGGCTTGATTTTTTCTACCACAGGCTGAATAGATGTAGTAAAGTCGGAATTTCATTCGGAAAGATCGGGAAAAGGGTTTGAGGAGAGTTATTACAAACTAACAGACTCCTCCTGCTCACCATTTCTGTTTGTTGTCAAAACTGACCAGTGACCAGCTTGGTTAAATATGTTAGCCACGGCCATTACCTCAAAATCACGTAATTTGACAATATAAATGAAAACAAACAGGAAGTGCATTTTCAGATTTTAATTAAAGATTAGAAGGGCAAACCATTTTTTCAAATGATTTATTCACCACAAAACTGGCAATGTGAGCAAAACCATATGGTTAGTTTTGATTTCTTAGGGACTTTAACAACAGAAAGGGAAATGTCATTTGAAAGTGTAAGTTGTCACAATCCACAAAATTGTAATAAAGACCCTGTATCTCTGACAACTTTTGTGTTTAGTAGACGTCTAAAAGACATCTAAACATAGACAGCTTGGCTAAAACAAGGCTAAACTTGGGCTGTCAGTGAAAATCTAACAGACATCTAAGAATAGCCCAAAACTAGACTATTTGCCGACTTAATATGTGTAGTCATTCATTTCTGTTTATTTGATGAGTAATCTATTTTTGGCCTATTCTTAGACGTCTATTAGATTTTCACTGACAGCCCAAATTTAGCCTTGTTTTAGCCAAGATGACTATGTTTAGATATCTGTTAGACATCTATTAGACATCTTTTAAAAACAAAAATGCTTGCTAGGAAGTAGGCCAACTGTTTACGACAGAAGAGAGCAAACTTAAGATGAGTAAATTGCACATTTTTGAAGGCACTAAGTTTAAATACAGAATTATTTTATGAAATGTTGCTCATATGTTAGTTGAACTGTCCCTTTTAATTTCAGCCTCATAAGAATCATGTGATTATGCTTACATATTTGCACAAATGTAAATGCATTTCTCCTTACTTTCCAGATCATATTTCCACAAGAGGAGGGATAAGCTGTATTTTTTTTGGAAATGTGGGTTTATTAAAGAACACATTGGGCCCTATCATACACCCTGCGCAATAACGCTCAAGGTGTGTTAAGGTGCATTGTTGGCACGTTGCCATTTTGAAGAACTGAAATAGACTGCGCCTTTAACCAACTAAAAGCTGGTCTAAAGTCCAGCGCAGAGCACATTAGTTATGTGCTTATGCAGGTCCAAACGCTTCCAAACTGCTTATTACACACAGGATGTACAGCAATAAACAAATATCTTTACATATGAAAAGATATATATATCTTTCTACATAAATATAAAAACCACTGCCTCCATGCCTTTTTCACCTCGAGTTTTTTTTTCAGTTTATTCATGACAATTTGCATTTGTGTAATGTTATTATTATTAGCAGTGTTATTTATTATATGCATATTTATATTAGTTTGAATAAAAATAAGTTAGATTTGTCCACCTGTCGGGGTTTGGACCATATGAGGCATAAGAATAGGACGTGTGTTTAGATATAGCTCAGTTTTTTGACCACATTTCGTTATTATTGTTAGTTTATTCATTTGCTGGAAATTAGAACTGAATTTATAAATAGTTTTGAAACAATCTTTTATGCTTAATAATCTAAATGAAACATTTAGGCTAATGGATGTCTTCAGTGGAGTGCGCACAACACCCTTTTCTTATCCACGAAAGTAAAGGAGTAAAGTAAAAGCATAGTAAAAGCAAAGTAAAGAGAGAGAAAGAGAAAGTAAAGAGGCCGAATGGAGGAGGCTCGTTTTTTATTCTTGTGCAGACGGTTTGTTAAACTGTTTTCTCGCTAGTGAAGCGTTCAGTTTTTCCATTCAGTTTTTCCACTTACAAAGTCCGCCATGTAAATAGTAAATGCCCCATGGCGCGACGCATCTGACTCTTAAAGGGAATGGTAGATGAGACTCTGATTGGTTTAATGCACAATATGCTTAAAACACACCCGTAACTCATTAACAAGAGAACAAGCAGAACAAGCACAACCCTGTTGTGACCATGCGCCGGGGCGCAGAGCATATTTTTCCATCCTTAAAATAGCAAAAGTGGATTTAAACATACCCTTAATGCTTTTGCCCAATGATCTTTAGACTTTGCGCCTAGATCGTTGTGCAATGTCATTAAAATTGCTAAATAGCATGTTTAATTTTTTCTCATATCATATTATTGTACAACAAACCACTGAAAAGAAGCCATTATTCGTCACTAATCTGTAATTATAATTTGTATAAAAACAAAAACAAAGACTGTGTTTCAACCAAGTGTTTTCAGTAATCCATAAAGTGGTTAGCCGAGCTGTATTACCAGTCACCTGGTATTACCATGTATTCAAATTGAACTGCTGTGAGTAATTCAATCAAGGCCATTCCTTCTTATTTCATTACACTCTGCATGTTTGCAAAGGCACTATTAAATGGACAGACAGTGAGTGACTTGAGCAAGCCAATAAAAAGAATATGGATGGGAACTTCAATTATGGTGACACGGTGGATCAGTGGTTAGCACTGTTGCCTCAGAACAAGAAGTTCGCTGGTTTGAGTCCCCTTGACCATTTGGCATTTCTGAATTCGGAATTTGCATGTTCTCCCTGTGTTCGCGTAGGTTTCCTTCAGGTGCTCCGGTTTCCCCCACAGTCCAAAGGCATGCGCTATAGATGAATTGGGTAAAAAAAAAATTGGCTGTAGCGTATGAGTGCATGTGTGAATGTGAGAGTCTATGGGTGTTTCCCAGTACTGGGTTTAGCTGGAAGGGCATCCGCTGTGTAAAATATATGCTGGAATAGTTGGTGGTTCATTTCACTGTGGTGACCCCTGATAAATAAGAGACTAAGCCGAAGGGAAATGAATTAATAAATGAACTTCAATTTTGTAATGTGTTTTGGTACAATGCTGTGATGTAGGAATACCTTGTTGTTTTAGTGCAGTTTCGAACAAAACATCCCATAATGATCACATGCTTGGTAAGTAGCCAGAGTGTAGGTTGTCTTTTATGGCTGTTTGACCACACATTTACACTACCTTTGGAAGTGGTCCAAAATGAACAAGCTCAAAACATTTTAGACCCTATTAGCACTTGTTTTTAGCATCATACACTTGTGATTGGATGATGAAAGCACATCTTAATACAAGGAGTAAACAGAAGTTATTGCCTTTTTACAGCTTCTAGTATTCATTTCACCTGAAAACGACAGTCAAATGTAATTAATGTAGGCAGAGACATGCATTTCCACACATGAGCTGGATTTACCCTTTTTCTGCAGTCATTAAACTGATTCAGTTTCACTATCTCTACCAGATCCTCACTTTAAACTCTAGCCTGTTGTTCCTTTGGAGTATCAGGAGAGTCACGTCTGAACTTTTTCTTTCTTCTTTTGATCTGAATCACAGGAGGACCCTTGGGATGGAGCGATAGGAGGAGGTTTATTGTTTTAGACCGACTGTGGGGGGGCTGAATCTAGGACGCTCTGGCCGATCTGCTTGAAACACAGGGAGGTCCTGTCCTATCGCATTGGTGTTTGCTCATGAGGGTGGCCTTAGTGACAGCTGTTTGGGGAGTGGAAGGAACAGAAGACTCCCAATATCGGTGGAAGACAAATAGAGGGTCAGGAAAATCAGGAAAACGCACGGTGGGGTGGCTCGCAGCTTGGAAGACTCTCCGCATGGACATTTATATGTACAAAGCTCCTGGAATTTGTAACAAAATCACTCCTTTTTTGTATATAGCCTCCAGTCTGTGCCAAAAAATAAATTCCTTATTCATCAAATGAGAAGTAAAGAATTCACCGCGTATGTTTCCATGAAACAAACAAATCTCGAGCCAACATGAAGGAAGTTTTAGCAAAGTGAGCTCCTAATCCCTCGCAGCCTCACAGATATGTGATTTATCAAGTCAGGGCGAAGAAATGCAAAGCTGTCACTGCACTATTTGTAAATGTGAAGCTCAAATGCCATAAATTTGCCAGAGTCTAATAAGTTTAGGCAACAAAATGATGTGTTTGTCTGCCTTTGAAGCCACAGATTTTCCCCTTCAGTAAGTGAGAAATGGGCGGTTTGGACTCTGGTTCTGATTCAGCCTGATGATTTGTGGACCTCAAAGACTCTTTAACAGAGTAACTGATTCCAATTGACTCTGCTCATTTGATATGATTAGGCATGTACGGGCTCAGTTTATTTTGTTAGCCTGTTTGTCAGGATCAAGTTTTAAGCGCAAGCCTGTTTAAACAATGCTACAGTTTACCACCACTGTAACACTACACTGGGGTAGATAGATTGTGAAGTAAGTGACTTAACTAATAGCGACTGGGGTTTGCTGTGTGTTGCCAGAAGTTGATCGTCTCACATCTGTGTTTGTGTCGAAGGAGATGATGCATGCAGTTTGTGGTCTCTGAGGCTCCAGTATTGAGTTTTTGTTACCCAAGTGTGTGTCTGTGTGTTAACCCTCTACACAAAGTCTTTCTCTCTCTTAAGTAGTTTATTGTTTATAAATGCGGCTAAATTTCAAGCTGATTAAAATGTATGAAATGATATGTTTCATAAATAGCTGAACTGTTTGATGTCGGTTGATACGGTGGCTCAGTGGTTAGCACTGTCGCCTCACAGCAAGAAGATCGCTGGTTTGAGTCCCGACTGGATCAGTTTGCATGTCTGTGTGGAGTTTGCATGTTCTCCCTGTGTTGGCATTGGTTTTCTCCAGGTGCTCCGGTTTTCCCCACAGTCCAAAGACATGTTGTATAGGTGAGTGAGTGAATGTTTATGGATGTTTCCTAGTACTGGGTTGCAGCTGGAAGGGCATCCACTGTGTAAAACATATGCTGGATAAGTTGGAGGTTCATTCCGCTGTGGCGACAATTTTTATATATACATTAGCTATTATTAATTAATGAAACCTTAAATATTACCTTTTGTGTTCTTCATGTTGCTAAGAACACACAACAAAGAGTTAAACAAAAACTTAAATTAAAAATATGTAAAATTATAGAGGCTATAGAACTCTCACTTTTATTGTGGACATTTCTTCAACTGGCGTTCTTGCAAATATTATCGTTTGTGTTTGGCCCGCAGAAGAGGTGATTGGACAGCAGATTATGTTTAGTTTGTGTGCCAGTTTGTTTTCCTAACTTGGAGGTTTGCATTCGAGGAATAAATGGTGAAAAATCAATTCAATTCAATTCATGTTTATTTCTATAGCGCTTTTACAATGTAGATTGTGTCAAAGCAGCTTAACATAGAAATTCTAGTAAGTTAAATCTGTGTCAGTCCAGTTTTCAGAGTTGAAGTTCAGTTTAGTTCAGTTCAGTGTGGTTAATTTTCACTGCTGAAAGTCCAAACACTGAAGAGCAAATCCATTGATGTGCAGCTTCACAAGTCCCAACCAAGCAAGCCAGTGGCGACAGTGGCGAGAAACAAAACTTTACCATTTGACGAAAGTGAAGGAAAAATAAAAAGCCTTGAGAGAAACCAGAATCAGTTGGGCATGACCATTTGTCTTCTGGCCAAACTTCCTGTGCGTAATCATGCATCTCAAATACAGATGCATTTCTATTAGGGCTGAACAATATATCGTTTAAGCATGGATTTCGCAATATGTGTATCTGCAATAGTCACAGTTTATCATTATTTATTAAAGATTAAAAGATAAATATATATTTAAATATATTTATTTTTTTATTATTATTTTTTCAGTAATGACCATGTTATTTTACATTTGATTGTTCAATTTCTGTACTTGCTATTACACTTACTGTTAGACTGCCCTGCAAACCATAAAGCACTGTTTATTTATTTGTTTTCGCTTGTAATTTATTATGATTTATGCAGATGCACTGCATGAAAAAATACTTGATAATCCCAGTCGATCTAAATTAATGAAATCTTTCCAAATAGAGTCATTCAAATCATCTGCTGAAATTTTATTCATATTGCAATTAGGCATGGGTCGGTATAAGATTCTGACGGAACGGTAACTTTGGATAAAAATATCATGAGCATGTTCGCCTCACAGGAAGAAGCTCGCTGGTTCGAGCCTTGGCTGGGTCAGTTGCCGTTTCTGTGTGGAGTTTGCATGTTCTCCCCATGTTCGCATGGGTTTCCTCCGGGTGCTCCATTTTCCCCCACAAGTCCAAAGACATGCAGTACAGGTGAATTGGGGAGGCTAAAATTGTCCGTAGTGTATGTGTGTGAATGAGTGTGTATGGATGTTTCCCAGTGATGGGTTGCAGCTGGAAGGGCTACCGCTGCATAAAAAATATGCTGGATAAGTTGGCGGTTCATTCTGCTGTGGCGACCCCTGATTAATAAAGGGACTAAGCCGAAAAGAAAATTAATGAATGAAAAATATCATGGTTTCATGGAATTGTGGTTACTGCTCTAAAATATATTCTTTTTAAATGGCTTGGTAAAAAAAAGAACGAAATAGCAGAAAATTTTGTTGTTTTGTTGTAAAAACTTTTCCAAACCGCGGTATACCTTGAAAACGGTTATCGTCCCATGCCTAATCGCAATAAAATATTGCAGTAAAACAAAAAATCGCAATGTAAGATTTTTCCAAAATCATGCAGCCCTAGTTTCTATACAGTCAGGCTACAATCCAGAAAAATCTAGCATTGACAGCAATAGACACTAACTAAGTGAAAATCCTATTCATACATACAACAAATAATTGAATGTGGTCTGATCACAATGTGCCCAAAATGTTTATCATCCCACTGACATTAGGATTTGTGAGGTTTTAGTTCGATTTCAATTAAATGTCAAACAGCAATTATCCTTAAACAGATTTCCTTGTAGTAATCATATTGTATCAAGGAATAGTTTACATTAAGGGGGCATCCAAAAAACATAGATTTGGTATGACATGAGTCTGTAAAACTGATGACAGTTCTTTAGTGAACTGCCTCTTTAAGGCCGCAAGCACTTAGTTCTTGAATTTGATTTTATCTGACCTGTCTTCTCCATTTAACATGTTTAACCATCAGCTGCTGATTTTGGATCTGAAGTCTTTCTTCCCTGTGGACTCTTTCGATAACAGATTCTATCATGTTTCGTTTTTACACTCTGCAAACTCACCAGCAGAGTCCCACAGGGTTCGGTGCACTGACCGCTGTCATTGTCTGTCTACACCCTGATTAAAACATCATGTTTTCATCACTTCTATAATGATGATCCACAGCTTCACACCTTATATTCCCTTTTCTTCTGCAGAAATGAGCTCAGTCTGTATCTCTGACCTCTCTGAACAGTTTTCATAATTACCTCATCTATTGCTGTTCAGCTCTGTTCATGCTTTAGAATTCATACTCTTGTTTTCTGGCCTACGAAGCAAAAAAGGCTGACCTCCTGATTGATAGAGTCAGGCATCAGGCGCATACGTCAATGTGTCTAAACTAGTTCTTCATTACCACTTCCAGGTTAGAAAATGTCTCCGTCCTTGCCTCCTGGTGTTGAAAAGGCACCCCATAAACAACTGCTCTTACTGACAATTCTATATAACAGGATTCTGACAAATATTTTGTAATGAAAACACATCCAATCTGAAATACCTATTCTACAATTTGTATGTTATTTGCATTGGTTCTCAATGTAAATCTCTCTTGTTTTACCTCTATGATTCAGTCATCATCAACAAGGGGTCAAAGGGCAGAGGTTAATAGGCATGAATAAACCATGACCCCCTAGGGGATTTTTATTGCCTGGTGTCAGGCATAGCTTGAGTATGTATGAAATTATTTGAATGTTTATAGTGAGCTTCAAGTCTGTTATGAAAATGTCACATGCTACATTTTCTAATTAGCTATAGTTTATTATATTTACAAATTGTACTATGAGCAGGACCATTACTTTTAGAAGATTTTGAAAATAATTTTAGAAAGTCTCTCTAAATGTGTTTACTTTCCCCCCATTTTTCCTGTATCGATAACAGCAATTAATAAAGGGACTAAGCCTAAAAGAAAATGAGTGAATGAATAAATAACAGCAATTATGCTTGAAATCGAACAGTTGAACAATATTTTTTCCAGAAGCAAGAACTGGCAGCTTCACTTGGATCATGTAATGTCCCCTCTGTTCTGAATTTTTTGTTTAAATCTGGAGCGTAACATAAATTATGAATGTTGCTGACATTTTACTAACCTGGGCTTAACGTTTATATGAGGATTAGTTTACGATGATTTCTGTAGTTTATCTTAAGGGGTTTAAAATGTTTTTCAAGAGACTGGGAAATGATAGCTCAAGTGTTCAGGTATTTTGTGAAATAAATAAATGATCGTTCATTTGTTTTTGTTACTTAAAAATGTTACTTGAAATAATTAATTTTCAGCTAGTACAACAAAAACTAATTTTCATTTAGTTTAAATTAACACCAAAAAAAAGCTAAAAAACCACAATCAAATGACGCCTTTATACTTTGAATATCTTTATAAAGTGTAATTGTCAGCTTTAATTTAAATCTTTCAAAGTGTAAACATTGCTAAAAGTCAAACATTTCCAATATCCTCAAAATGTTGAGAAGGTTACATCTTTAGGATGACTGCTATTTGGAGTATTTGACAGGATAGATGTTTAAGAGGGCATGAATTCTCCTCTCCTTTGCGGTCTTTTTCTGTCCGACAGAGAAGAGATTTGCAGAGTGATTTGTGGGAAGAACAGCCGCCCCTGAACCTTTGATCCACAGAGAGTAGAGGAATCTGTCAGATCAGTGCAATGCCGGGCAGCAGAACAGATATGAGCATGATGGGTATATTTAAGAAAGCATTAGTTTTGATCAGTTAATGTATAGCATAAATATACCGAAATAATGGAGCACAAGGCAAGTCACAAATCACATTCATGACAGCAGACACACACACACTCACAACCTGATGTCACACCTCTGTACAAACCTCACACCCACAAGTGTGTTGTGCCATAAACACAGATTGTGTTTATCTTTACTTATTTGAGTTAAACAGCTGTCACACTTAGACACATTGTGTCAGTTTTTGTTAGTTGAACAGTTGTTAAATTTCCCCAGTGACTTATGATCTTAGAGAAGGAAGGATCATGAGTTTCCAAGACAGCAGGCTCAGAGTTTGCACCTTTTGCAGAAGCTGTTCAACTGGCCAGTAACATTTGGGTGCATTTAAAAAATAGCAGGATTCCTTGAGCTGAACTCATCCACTGTCAATATCAAGTCAATCTTGTCCATGCTTGATTATCCTTACATTTGGAAACAATAAATGACATAATCCATTATAAAAAGGAGTCTACAAAGAAGACTGTATATCTAAAATAAGCTTCTGATTGGTAATCTGTTTGGGATGTCATAAAACCTTAATGATTTATCAATACAGTGATCTTAAAATGTCATTAGATATAACCTTTTTTTTATTTAACGTTTTTTTTTTTTTCAAGATTTATTTTTGCCATGTTTTGCTTTTATTGTGACAGGATGGTAGTAGTTGGACAGGAAATGAAGTTGGAAAGAGAAAGAAGGGGATGAGATTGGGAAAGGTCCACAAGCCGGGATTTGAATTCGAAGCACAGTTGCATTATATGTCAGTGCACTATCAGAGCCGACATATTTAGTAGTAGTTTGTTCCTGTCATTAAGTCTTACATGATCCTTCAGAAATCAATCTAATAAGCTGATTTGATGCTCAGTAAATATTTCTTATTATTATCAATGTTTAAATTGTTTGTGCTGCTTTATATATATATATTGCTCATTATTTTTTTTATGTTTCCCTATTTAAAATAGGGAAAATATAGATGCATTAACAGGGAACACAGTTTTTAAAAAAAACAAATATATATAATTAGTACCCCCAGATTTTTGAAGGTTAGTTTATTTTTGAGAATGTAAATGTTCTGGATCTGTAAGTTGCATAAGATGGGATAAAGGAGGGGGTGAAGCAAAGCCGTGGTTGGGGAATTTGGGTGGGGTGTCCCCCATCAGGCTGGAATTCTATGAAGGGGCCTTGGAATGTGGAGAATGACTGTCATGAGATGGGCCTGAGGGTCAGAGGACAGGACGGGTTAAAAGGACACCTGCTGGACCACTGTCAAAGCAGGCCGAGGCTCGAGTCTTCTCACTCACGTTTATTTCTGCCTCTAAACAGAAATTAACTTTCTGCGTAATTGCATTGCTCACATATTTTCGTACAGGCCCACAAGAGAGTTCATTGTGATTCTTATTACTGTTCTATTATTATACTAGTCTGAGGCCTAATTGACCTTTAACTCAATAGAACTGCTGCTCGGAGTGGAAAGTCTTTCTTATACGATGCGTCACAATGTCTGTGATTCCTGTTTTCTCCTTTAATGGAATCCAGAAGCCAGGCAGACAGTAGTAAAGAGTGGAAAAACTCCTAGATCGACTATTTCTGAGAATGGTAATGAGAATTTATAACATTTGGATCTGTAGTTACCAGAGCATTAAAGTACTTTTTTAATATTACAGCAGTATCCAGCAATGCTAACTGAATCCAAATTGTGACTGACAGCACATGGTTGTGATTCGGTTCTACCATCACTGAAGTATGTATTGTCCTTGAGGGAATCGTGAATGCTCGGTTATGTGGATACACCATGCAAATTCCTGAGCCAGTCAAAAGGTTCAGCTGTCTGAATATTTCTAAGGCGTCATTTAGTCTTTTTCGAGGAGTTCAGTGTTACATTGTATCGTAATGTAGTTAATATGGAAACAACATGGAGGTTGGAATTAAAACCCCAAAGGATGACAAATCCACAATCAAATATTGGTCTTCTGAGTTCCTCTCCTGCACCTGTTTTAAAACTTTAAATACGAAAGAACAGTGACAAATTCTTTGAATGGTTCACAGCTCCTTTACTGAATCTGATCCATTAGTTTGATTAAACCATCCCTCGGGAGACTCAGTGTGCATGTATGTAAATATCTGTGAAGGTGAGCTCTTCTCAAAAGTCATTTTTTACAACAGGAATTCATATTTTGAGATTTAGATTTATTTTATATCAAATCATATAAATGTTATTATTCATTCATTCATTCATTCATTCATTCATTCATTCATTCATTCATTCATTCATTCATTTTCTTTTCGGCTTAGTCCCTTTATTCATCAGGGGTCCTCACAGCAGAATGAACTTATCCAGCATATGTTTTACTCAGCGGATTCCCTTCCAGCTGCAACCCATCACTGGAAAACACCTATACACTATCATTCACACACATACACTACGAACCATGGGCTATATGCACACGGACTTTTAATTTTCAGCCAGGCAGCCCAAACGCTTCCGGTGAATTGTCTTTCCATTACAAAATTGTAACGTGTAAGATCTGATTTCATTAAAAATCAGTGATCTTCACTGCCTGTTAGATGTACAATACAAAGTGGGTCTCAGATTGGACTAGAAGCACTTCAATAAATTCCATTTCCCCCCGCCATGTCTTTAAAATATGAGTATGTCTACTCCAGTATTTTCAATGGAATTTCTATGCTAGCCTGTTGCTACTGAAGCCACTAGTGGTTACAACAGTCTTTCATCTTGCTTTACACTTTAACAACTACATGAATGCTTAAGTCTATTTAACTGAATGTATTTTAATTACATCACAACATCGATGCTTTAAAAACAACCTTGTGAAATTGAAAATAGTCACATTAAGCTTTCACCGGAAGTTTATTGTTGGCTATAAACTCTAGCTGTGCATAGAGCACATCTGCCAACACTACCATTTTTCCCGAGAGTCTCCCATATTGCAAACCCAACTCCTGTTTTATTGTTTCTCCCAGAAAACTCCTGTAATTTCACCCCCTCCTACCCCCCGGTTCTCAGCTTTTTGTTACAATCTATAACACCCCCGGATCGCCGACTTTGGTATAATATCCGATCACAGCGGCTGCCTGAAACCTGGTGCATAGTACAGACACCTACACATCCCCACCACTCCGTCGCCCCGATTTTACTATACAAAAGGCAAAACCTTTAAAGTTTTTGAATTTTACTATAAAAAAGGCAAAAACCTCTAAAGTTTTTGAATTCTGTATAGTAAAAAAAAAAATCTAAAATGGTGATTTATAATTGCACAAAAAAATTCTATGTAAAATATGATCTTCATTTAAACGTCTTATTCATAAAATGATTGTAAAAATTTACAAATATACATATTTATGTAAAAAATAAAGCATATTTTCAGCACTTTCTTAAACTCAACCATCATATTGGATTTTTTTTCATGGTATGCTGTCAAAGAAGCAGTCTTTAGGTCAATCTGTAAAAAAATAGATTGTTATTTTATATATAATAATCTAACTGTATTGTGGTCAAATGGTGCAGCTGGTGGTTATAACGGTTGCTTCACAGCAAAAAGGTTGCTGGTTAGTGTGTGTGTTTCATATTGAAGGACATCTGCTGTATAAAACAATTTACAGAGTAATTTGTGCTTCATCCTGCTGCGGCGACCCCTGATAACGCAGGGAATAAGCCAAAGTGAGTGGGTGTGTACAAGTAATTGAGAAGAATATTCACTTTAAAAAAAATAATAATAAAAAAGTAAGGAACCCCAATTAATTTAATTATTACATTAAATTGTACATTTTAATGTGAATATTATTTTTTAAATACTAATATGACCAAATTCTAACTCATACCTACACTCAAGAAGTCTGCTAAAAAGATTATATTCCAGTTCACAAACCTTCATCTTTCTCTTACTTTCTTTTTAGCCTCTTCAGAAGAATGGACAGATCTCTATTTCCAGTCTTAATGGGAAAATGGATGATCAGACAGAGTATAACGGCCACACAGAGGAGAACCCACCGGCTGAGGGTATGTGCTCCAATCCACATGTGTGTCTGTACATTGTGTGCAAACATATCTATATCAGTCTCAAATCTTTATTACTGCGTCTGTGTGCATGCCATGACAATGACTGACACTAATAGTGGTCCACCTCCCAGCATCAGGGCTCTGTGTGTGTGTGAGGCTTAAGTTGTGATCTTTATCTTTTTATCTGTGTGCCCTCGACTGATCCCTCTCATAATCCCACACTATCCTGGAGAAGGGAACACCTACATAGAGGCTACAGTGAGTGGACACCAACCTCTCCTTTCTCACTAAGGAAAACCCTACAGCCATAATCCATAGTGTGTTTATTTTTATTCGCTTTTTGCATTCTTTTCTTCCTTTTCAACTCCGAGAGACCACCGAGAAGCTGTCCCCCAATAATATTTAGGAAGACATGACCTAACTGACCTCTTTAAGAGACCAGTGCATGTTTTTAATAAGCTATAGTCTTATTGCATGTGTAGAAATCTTAGGTGTTTCATTTTAAAGGTCAAATAGCATGATTTGTTATGGTCAGATGGACTTTGTAACTAACAAACTGAAAATGGGAATGGTGCATTATTGATATTTAAACAATGAATCTGTGCAAAACTGAGATGGGGAAACTGCTATAAGTTAAGTTAACTTAGGTCAAAATAACAGTCCTCTTTTTTGGAAATAGTCTTGTTTTACAAGTTACCTTGAGTTAAACAGCTGAGTTTTACCATTTTTTTAAACCCTTTAGCTGATCTCAGAGCGTACTCACACTATGTACAGTTGCCTTGAACCGAGCTAAAGCACGCTTGTCCCCCCTCCCGTCTCCCCCGACTGCCCGCACTCACATTACATTTGAGCCTGGACACGCTTACGTAATCGATGATGCGCTGTTCAGTATGCGCTTTCGCTCAGCACAGTGGAGATTTCTTAAGTTTCTCATTTAAGTCGTTTGATATGCGGTTTGATATGCAGTGACACGCAGTCAAATATTTTGCCTGAATAGATCAGCCACTTTTAACGCTCATAAACAATCATAAAGTCCTCATGCTGCAGGAATTAGGAGGTTTGCTGAAGGTGCAGCTGTCGTGCAGTGTACGACAGTTTGCGTTTATTGAACAGTACAAATGATTAATTAATCCATATGAAAGTCACTTAAAAGTCACGTCTTGCTTTCAGTTTCGGGCTATGGTTTTGGGCTCAGGCGCATTTTGCACTCACACACAAGCGTACCGCGCCAAAGCCCAAGTGAAGTGTGCCCTAGCACACCTCTTCCAACCAGGCCAGGGCCGGCCAAGTGAACCTTGCCTGAGCCCAATTCAAAGCACTCACACTACTCAAACGATCCAGGAAACGGGCCTGGGCACGGTTCGGATAGCATAGTGTGAGTACACCCTCAAGGTCTGGCAGAAGCACTTTTAGCTTAGCTTAGCATAAATCATTAAATCGGATTAGACCATTAGCATCTTGCTCAAAAAAATTGAAAAAAGAGAGTTTTCCCTTTGTATAGCTTGACTTTTCTGTAGTTACATAATGTAAGACTAGCAGAAAATTGCTATTTTCTAGGTCAATATGGCTAGGAACTATATCTTCATTGTGGCGTAATAATCAAGGAACTTTGCTGCCGTACCATAGCTGCAGCAAACTCAGTGATATTATGTGTTGCAACAATATTTAGTCTTGCTAAGTAGTTACTAGGGGTGCAACAATACAGAATTCTCACAGTTTGGTATATATTATATGTTCAGTAAAAGAGCACTGTCTAAAAAAAAGAAAAGAAAAAAAAAAAACTTTACAAGCAAAACACAATACAAAATAAATAAAATATAGCAAAGATAATACTAAAACAAGCAGTGCTGGTTAGGTTTTTCATGTACCTAACAGTATAGTTTTCATAATTATTCATAATATCATCGCCCTTGTTGGTATGGCAGCAAAGTTTTTGTAATTTTTGGAGGGAGATTCTAATGTTCTAATCCGATTCAATGATTTATGCTAAGCTAGGCTAAAAAACACTCATGTCAGGCCCTTAGATTGGCTGAATGGATTCAATAATGCGAAAACTCAACTTTGCAAACAATGTGGAGACCAAACATCTGCTATAATTGTTATTGACATATTCTTTAGAGTCAAACTTTTCATAAATCGCACATTGTTGTTTCTCTCATAAACGTATTTTACATTTTGTCTCAAAGTATACAAAAGCAGAAAACAAATGAAACATTTATTGAGTGAGAAACCAGTGGACAACAAACGAGATTATAGTCTCTTTAAAATAAATAGTCTGTGCCACATCTGATAGTGTAGACATATTTACAGACGAATAAAAATGGTTCTTTATTGTTGTGGCTGTAGATGCAATGAGACGTTATGTATAAAACTCTCACCCTTGACAATACCCAGACAAGCCCTTGAATTTTTTCCCAAAATGCCTCAATACAGGCTTTATTTAATCTGCATGATTAATGCTGTAATGCCAGCCAAGAGTGTTTAGCCATAATTTTCTTGCATGCTCCGTCCAGCCATTCATTTTCTCTCCAACATCCCAGGAGTGCCAGAAAAATCCCTGGAACATGTTGCAGAAACATACTGGGAGAATAATGTGTGTAAAATGAATGTGTTGATATATCTGTCTGTTCTCCATTGTTTAGAAACCCCTCTAAAATATGATGCTGTCAGTTTTCGGTGCAATTTTACAATTGAAACCATGTACATCAAGTCACATACAGGCAGATGAGAGAGACAAGTATGATTATTTTGGTGTCCACTCTGCCAGAAATGTCTTGTGCAATGTTTCGCTTGCCAAAATCAACTAAGACGAAAGTAGTGCTCTTGATATAAAACACACACACACACACACACACACGCACACACACACACATTTTTCATATCATTTCCTTTAATCAGTAACTATTTTAAATTTGACTATACTTGGCTTTTCAAATGTTTGGAAAGAGAGAGAACAATTCACTAGGCTCACTCACAAGGCCTGTTTACACCTGGTATTAAGGTGTTTATTATGCTAAATACAGGTGTAAATGGGGTCCAGAACTATTTGAGCTTGATTTGCTTACCAAAACCAGTTCCAGAAGTAGATGAAAATGCATTCAACTAGATTGCTTTCACAGTGTAAATGCTCAGTGCATGCATTTAATCCATTTAAATAACCCCAAAAGACCACATATTCTCCTTATACTGACCTTCGAAAATGTAAGGTTATGGGATGTGTTGTAACAAAGCATTTCAAAACAAGGTATTTATACTTTGCAATGTTGTACAAAAATTACACACAAAATGCAATGGAAATCAGAGCCTGCCAGATTCTTTTCATTTACTAACTTTCTTTAGCTTCCTTTAGGTTCCACTTTATCTGAGTTAAAGTTATGTCCTAAAACTCATTTGTTTTCTGTCGACTACAACGAATGTCATGCTTTATCTGTCTTTAGTGTAATTAACCCCTTTTTAGGCTTACCTGTGCAGAACTTTGGTCAGCCTTTGGTTATTTTAGTGTGCTTTATAAATAAACTGAACTCAACTGAACTTCTTCAGTGTTTGTATATGAAATAGTGCTCCCAAAAATGTACATCTTGATGAAATAAGAAAAATATGAACACAAATGCTTGCAGAAGATGCATTTGAATGTATTTTAACAGGGTAAAAATTTGAATGCAACAAAATGCATGTTATGGGGATAGTTCACCCATAAATGAAAATTACCTTATTATTTACTCTCCCTAGGTGAAGTTTATTTATAAACTAATTTCGTGAGGATCACGTGTTTATGATTGCTTGCAGCTGCCCCGCATTATCCAATTTATTATTCACCAATCAGACGATTCCTAGGCCACTAGGTTTCATACCACAGACATCTTCGTTTTGAAGAATCCAGCCTTCCACCCCTACTTCTCCTCCCTTTTCTAGAAGGGTGGCACGGTGGCCCAGTGGTTAGCACTGTTGCCTCACAGCAAGAACGTCTTTGGTTCTGGTCATTAACAAACCAGCAGGTGTTTCTGTGCGGAGATTACGCATTCTCTCCATGCTCGTGTGGGTTTCCCCCAGGTCCCCCGGTTTCCTCCCACCATCCAAAAACATGCAACTTAAGTTAATCGACTAATCCAAATCAGCACCATAGACATGCACTTAGCAAGTAGCTATCTCTTAAGAGCAATCTCTATCTGTTCATGAGCTTCTACAGCAGGGGAGTTCTAGAGATCTACCTGAGCTCAAACTCCCCTCTCACTTTGCAACGGGAGGGAGCCCCGGGCTCGAGGACCTTTTGAGTTCATTGCTCTCTCCCGGGACAGCATGCCAAACAAGCTTTATAATCAATCATCAGCTATAGTGTGAACTCTTGGATGTGGTTGTAAACCGTTATGAACTGAATAAATAAACTAAAAAGTGTTTGAACAAGTGAAAGTTAAGTAAATGATGTCTGAATTTGGGTGAACTATACATTTAACACAAGGAAACAGGGTGATGCAGCAGATTGAACTGATGTGCTTATATCAGCAGGAAATTACAAACTCATGTACAGCTATGAGACAGTACAGTGCTCAGCATAATTGAGTACACCCCATTTTGAAAATGAATATTTTATCCATTTCTCAGTGAATATAGGCAATGTATTTGGTGCATTTAAACAAAACAGATTTATTAAACAGATTTATTTATTAAAGTAATATTTTAGTCACCAAACATATTTAGAAATTGACAGATAATACAATTAAACTCAAGCAAAATATTGCAAAGAAATTACAACCTACAAAATTTCAACTAAGTTTTTCCATTTTTTTGCTTCTCTTGATTTTTCCTCTTTTTTAAAATTTATATTTGATATTTTTCTATAACATATAATAATAAATTTGGCTGTACTAGTTTTTGGAGCGTTATCGTAAGTTATTTTGTTAGATAAGCTCCAGATTTGGCTTCAGTACTGACTAATCTAATGTTTATGCACAAATATAACATTGTAAAGCTTCCTAATAAAAATATGATTTTAAAAGATAGATTTGTGAGGGGTGTACTTATATATGCTGAGCACTGTATATACAAAAGTTTGCAAATGAATTGAGTTCTCCCACCCACCCACTTAAACACACACACACACACACACACACACACACCCACACACACACACACACACACACACACACACACACACACACACAAGCTGGCTGCCAGGCATTTAGGAGGAGGCGGCTTGAGTGAGTCCAGAGAGTGAGCTCAACCATTATCTCACACACAGGCCTCCCCCACTGAGCCCAGTGTGTGTGTGTGTGTATGTGACTGTGTGTGTTTACTCTGATAGCATATAAGGTCTGTGCTCCATATCAAACATGTTTTAACAGGCTGTATGTCACTATCTGTTTATCTTAGGAATTCTGTCTCAGTGTGTCCCTTTGCTGTATATTTTCTTTGTGCTATCAGTTTAGTATGTTTTTATTGTTTGACCTATTTCTGCGGAACTGTCTGCAGAGAACTCCACCTTCAAGATTGTTGGTAATTGCTTCAGCTTTTTTATAGTGTTTGGAATATAAATCATATTCCAGAGATTTGATTATGACATCATACTCTGTGTGTGTGTGTGTACGTGTTTTTGTGACATATCAGGACGCAAATCTGTTAATCACACAGGTATTACAAAAAGCAGGTACATATGAGGACATTGCTGACGTCCTCATTTTTCAAAAAGCTTCTAAATCACACAGAATGAGTTTTTTTTAGAAAGTAAAGCTGTACACAGTCTCCTGTGATGGTTGAGTTTAGGGGTAGGGTGGGGTTAGGGCAATACAACATACAGTTTGGACAGTATATAATGAATGGAAACCTACACTGTAAAAAATGCAGGGTTCCACAAAATTCATTCATGTTGTCCCAACACAAATTGATAAACCTAACATTTTTAACAAATTTATGTGGATTGAACATAAAAAATTAAGTTGTCCCAATGAATCTCAATAATTGTGTTGATTCAGCTTATTTTAAATAAGTAGTTTGAACAAGCAAAAAAAAATTTTTTTTGAGTGTATGTAATGTACCCACTTTTCACAAAAACAAATGTGTGTGTGTATACGTGTTTTTGTGACGTATCAGAACACAAATCTGTATAATGACATGGGTATGACACATGTATTACAAAAAGGAGGTGAAATACGAGGACATTGCGTGTGTGTGTGTTCATCACACTGTTGAGAACCAAATTTCCCCAGACATTTAGCAATACCAGTGAATTCTGACCTTGTGGGGACATTTTGTGGCTCCCATGAGGAAAATGGCTCATAAATCACATAGGAATTCTTTTGAAAATATAAAACTGCAGAATGTTTTCTGTGAGGGTTGGTTTTAGGGGTATGGAGCAAGAATATACCCTGCAGGCACAGGACATCAACATGATGTCATATTGATGTTGTGGGGACGCTGGATTATGTTTGGAAATGAAAATTGGGTTGAGGTTAGAACCCACGTCAATGTCCAACGTCCAACCTAAAATCAACCAAATACCAACCTCTAATGATGTTACACTATATGTTGCTTATGTTACACCTCTATCAGATGTTGGATATTGGTCACTTTCTAACATAACCTAAAATCTAGCAAATTTCAACGTAATTTGATGTCGTTATTGGATGTCAGAATAACATTGTTCTTAGACACTGGCTAGACATTGAATTTTGGTCACCTGACATCACAACCTAAATCTAACCTAATATTAACATCTTATGATGTTGTGTGCCTGCTGGGTATAGTATAAAGATGTCTATTACGTCTATGGGAAGTCCCCATGAAAATATAGTAGGCAAGTAAGAAGTATATATTATATCATGCAACTATAATGGTAATACTCCATATGAAAATATGTCGTACAATATGTGTGTGTGTGGGTGTGTGGTCAATACTTCACTTCTTAGAATCACTTTAGCAGAGCTGCAGTATAATTTGAGGTCAGATTCCTGGAAAATTATGAACACATTAATTTGATTGAGCACTTGTTTTCCAAAAAAATATTTGGGTCAAGATATTTAAAAACCACAATATGAACTGCACAGATTTCTTGTGTTAAAATAAGTTGTTGTTTTTTATCTTGACTGAGTACACATTTGATACTACAAGTGTGTTTTCAGTCATACTCGTGCTGTTGATCAGAGACACACGCATGAGGAAAGTTGAGATGACATGAGAATGGAATGTGAGAAGTGTGGAGCGATGGAGGCGTTGGCAGAAAGAGAAAACCACAGGGAGAGTGTGAATATGTGTTTGATTAAGTGTAATTTAATACTTTTCGATTTGCGCCAATAAAACTGCATAAATGAAAAGAAATGTAAAGAGTGTATTAAAGAGATAAAAAAAAATCTGTCATCATTTAGTCGCCCTCCATTTGATCCAAACCTGTTTGAGTTTCTTTCTTCTGTTGAATACAAAGGAAAATATACTTAAGAATGTTGGTAAAAAGCCATTGACTTCTTCAGAACATTCGTAAACATTATTCAGAATAGCTTGTTTTGTGTTCAACAGAAGAAATTAATAAAAGTTCAGAACCACATGGGTGTGAACTATCCCTTTAATGAAAAGATAGAAGAGTTTGCCTTGTAAAAGTCTAGTTTTATTATTGTTTGACAGACTGTCAAATATTCATCCTGACTGAGGATATTGACCTAAGGATATTGAAAGTGAGATTTGGTTTGGGTTGATAGGGAATACATTGTTCAGACTCAATCAAATGTTGGCTTGATATTTTACGTTACTACATGTTGACTTTAGGGATGTCCCAATCAGGTTTTTTTTTGCCTCCGAGTCCGAGTCATTTGATTTTGAGTATCTACTGATACTGAAACCCGATCCAATACTTCTATAACACATGAAAAAAAGAATTAAGAAGCGCAAAGAAACAGATCCAAGATGTTTCTTATTTTTTTATTTAATTCAGCTTATTTTAACATTCAACAACTCTGTTAACAAACAGAGCACTTCTGTGAGGCAGCTTGAACAATCAAGTAATAAACAACATCAATTCTGAACTTTTTGACTTTAGTGCAAAAATCTAATATAAAAACAAATAGCACCTCAACTTAAAATACCCGGCAGGCAATGGCAAGTTTACATATCTTACAATTTGCTATGGCAATGTTGTCATCATTAACTTTATAATAGCTCTAGACCGCAGACATACTCACGCTTTCCGCTTCAAGCTGCTTCTGTGTTCTACTTTGCAGGTAATTTAACCAATAGAGTCTCTGCAACACAAATAATGTTGTCTATATTGCCTATTGCTAATAATCTATTAGATTTCACTCACCAGCTCAAGTCTGGAATAATTGTAGCACAGACATTTTAACAACTAAAAAAGTGTGAAAGCAAGCATTAGAAAAGGAGGTGGATTGCAACTACTAATTTGTAATACGTGTTTTAATATAGTGAGCATCATAGTGGCGCAGTGGGTAGCATGATCGCCTCACAGCAAGAAGGTTGCTGGTTCGAGCCTCGGCTTTGTCAGTTGCCATTTCTGTGTGGAATTTGCATGTTCTCCCCGTGTTCGCGTGGGTTTTCTCCGGGTGCTCCGGTTTCCCCCACAAGTCTAAAGCATACCTGTCAACATTGGGATGTGAAAATAAGGGATATGCCCATCATAATAAGGAATACCCTCCAAATGAAAGAAATCCCGCCGTTTTTATGCCTATAAAACGAAAGCACAGAACAGACTCACATTTAAGAGCAAGGGGCGGCCCCTGGTGGTTTGGCGGTATGGGTTTCATAAAGGGAGGATCGGCTCTTTAATGTTTATTGACACCCTTTAGAGAAAGACTAAAAATACAGGAGAAATACGGAAACATATATTTATGGGATGATAGCGGGATAGAACTGTAAAATACGGAGAATCCCGGGAAAAACGGGAGGGTTGACAGGTATGGTCTAAAGACATGTGGTTTAGAATTGGGTGAGCTAAATTGGCCATAGTGTATGCGTGTGAATGAGTGTGTATGGGTGTTTCCCAGTGATGGGTTGCAGCTGGAAGGGCATCCGCTGTGTTAAACATATGCTGGATAACTTGGCGGTTCATTCCAGTGTGGCAACCCCTGATTAATAAAGGGACTTAACCAAAAATTAACGAATGAATGAATGAATGAATGAATGAATATAACACAGTGAAGTAAACCAATCATGTGTAGGTCAGCAAACCAGAGTGAGTGGTCTTTTTGTTCTTTAAATGCATTTGACCACTTACATCCATTTTGTTCTCTCTTTAAATTATTGCACTGTACCGTGAATTATGATGTCACTGTTACACACTGTCCCGGACACTGTGACAATTCATAGAGTGAGTATGTACTATCAGTAATCTGAGTCATTGTCAAAGCATCCTTTCTGAAAAGTAAAAAAATTAGCCCAGGGAAAGAAAATGACCTAACAGTCAAGGAAACTGAAGTGAAGGAAGAGGAAGCAATGACGCAAAAGAATGAGCGTTCTTCCTGTGCAAGCATTCCTCAGCTTCCTCCATCCATAGAAAGCAAAGGAAACGGCCAGAATAAAACAAGGAAAGCTTGATGTAGAGGCATAGAGTTGGAGGAAGTTGCGAAATCTCGAGATACAGTTTGAAATATAATGCAGTGAGTGAAATCAGATGGAAGTATACAACAAGAGAATGCTGAAGGCTTGGAGACATCGCTCTGATGCTGTCCAGATCTTCGCACAGCTCTCATTTCCTTTTCCTCCCATTATTTCGGCATCATCTTCCTGGCTGGAGGAATGCGTGCACAGATGAGGGCGTGTGTATCTGGAAGTATGTGTGTACGTGTGTGAGTTGGGGTCTGCAATGACGTCCCAGCATCCCCTGCAAGTCCCCAGGCCAGTGGGAAGCCTACCTCCATATATTCCCAGCCAAAACAGACCGCCGACAGCTCACGCTTCTCTGTTTGATCACGCTTCCCTGATGCAGGAGATAACATGCATGTCATCCTGAGCCATGACTGCAATTGTCTGTTGGTATTTTATCACATCTTACCACGTCAGGCTAGAAGAGGCCACTCTTGCTATCATTCTGCACGTTTAAATGAACATCAGTAATCTAATTATGTACTTCATTCTGAATAAGATAATTAAGGTTTACTTGTGCTGCTTTTCCTCCTGTGTTTTATGTTATAGTACAAAGTGGCACAAGTGATGCCATCTGACATTCACTCCACACTAAAAAGCGATTAGTTACTTTACTTTTTAAAAAGCAGACAGCTGAGGCTGTTGACCCTGTTCTGTCTGTCTTGCTCTGCAGTAACACTTCCAAAACGCAAGTAGGCAATGGGGTTTCTATGTTTCACTGTGTTAGTTCAGACTTATTAAAGAAAGATAATCAAGAATCAAGTAATAATAATAATTCCTTACATATATATATCGCTTTTCTGGGCACTCAAAGCGCTTTACACATAGGGGGGAATCTCCTCATCCACCACCAGTGTGCAGCATCCACCTGGATGATGCGACGGCAGCCATTTTGCGCCAGACCGCACACCACACACCAGCTGATTGGTGGAGAGGAGACAGAGTAAATGATGAAGCCAATTATGATATGGGGATGGTTAGGAGGCCATGATGGACAGAGGCCAGATTTGGCCAGGATGCCAGGGTTAAACCCCTACTCTTTTTCAAAGGACATCCTGGGATTTTTAATGACCACAGAGAATCAGGACCTCGGTTTAACGTCTCATCTGAAAGATGGCGCTCACTGAGCAGTATAGAGTGCCCGTCACCATACTGGGGCATTAGGACCCACAAAGACCGCACTAACACCACTTTCAGCAGCAACCTAGCTTTCCCATGTGGTCTCCCATCCAGGTACTGACCGAGCGCAGCCCTGCTTAGCTTCAGTGGGCTACCATGTGAGAGTTGCAGAGAACTAGCTGCCAGCAGCTATTTTATGGGCATAAAATAAAATAAAATAAAATAAAATAAAATAAAATAAAATAAAATAAAATAAAATAAAATAAAATAAAATAAAATAAAATAAAATAAAATAAAATATCAATTCTTCACTTTTGGACTTTAGTGTGAAAAGCAAATATAAAAACAAATAGCACCTCAGCTTAAAATTCCCAGCAGGCAACCCCAAGTTTACATATCTCACAGTTTGCTATAGCAATGTTGTCGTCATCAACTATATAATACCTCCAGACAGCAGACATACTCGCACTTTCCGCCTCAAGCTGCTTCTGTGTTCTATTTTGCCAGCATTTAACCAATAGCGTCTCTGCAACAAAGTGATGTCATGCCGCACGCATTTCTGTTTCTTTCTGTGTGAAGTCAGGAAAGAGGTCTAACACTGTGCCACCACATAACTATAGATATGTGTATGTATACATATATATTCAAGTCCTGATCGGTAGGTAACGTCTGATTTTCGATCATGTGCTTGAATCTGGACATCCCTAGTGGTAATACTGGAGTATTACCACTATAGTTGCATTTATAATGTACTTCTTACTTGCCTACTTGTGCCTTCATTCAGTTTGTGTTTGCTGTGATCATGGCTTATCTTTTTTACTTGGTTGATTCTTAATTTGTCTTAAGGTTGTTGATATCAGAATACTGCCATCTATGTAAAAGTGTCTTCATAGTCAAATCTTCATTTATGAGTCAGCTTGTGAGTGGTACATGCAGGAAGGACTAGAGTACAAGCTTCCTCTTTTGAGAAATGGCTATTACAGTTGAAAGGGAGTGACTCACGTCTTCTTCAGTGTGAGAGTTTGTGCTTATTGAATTCCACTCCTGTGGAGTCACTGGGGACAAAAAGCCTTTCCCATGTGTCAAACCCCTCTGATCTGAGCCCCATGGCCCTGTCTGCTGCTGCAGATCACAATAAAGTCTGAAGACGGCTATTCATCAGCTATTCAAGAAGAATTTGCCCTACTTGTCCCCTCTAGCATTGCACCCAAACACTTATGTTAAAGCCCGGTGTTACATTCCAGACAGTTCAGTATCTTAAACATCAGAAAAACGTGTAAATCAGAGAGAAAGCATCCAGTTTAGCAGAGATAAAATACCAGGCTTAACCAGATGAGTTTCCGTGTTGTCTGTAGGTTCCGGACCAAACTGGATTAGGGTTGTTATCACCCGTTTAGTAGAAGATTTGAGCTGGAATTCACACATTCCGTGGGAACAATAGCAAGGTGTGAGATGTCTGATTAGAGCCCTGTATGCTGAGGAATCTCACTGGCATTCTTCAGCCATCCTGCTTCAACAAAAGTTGAATGAAAAAAGCTGCCTCAGTTTACGCTTTGAATGAACCGTTAGCACATTAGAGTGGCAGCCTCATTACATTAGCATTCTAGTCTCATTCGAAATGGGAAGTCACTTTATTTGCTAACCTTTAACTTTAGTGCAGTTCACATGGGCAAACTTTTAAAGGTATTTTTAAAATAAAGATAATTTTTCCTAAAACATTTTAGAGCAGCTCACTTTAGTCAGAGACGTTAACATATATTTTCAAGGCGTGTAGCAAAAAATGGATCAAATCTGTGTTTTTTTTCTATATGGCAACTTATATAGAATATTTATCACATGAAACCACTAAAACATCAAAAAAATCATGTTATGTTGACCTCATGTTTTGGGACAGATTGGTCAAGGCAAAGTGTTTTATTATTCACTTGTAAAATGTAATTCATAATAGTACTATCAAAATTAGGTAGTTTTATTGGGGTGAAATGTTATTAACATTTATACATTCATTCATTCATTTTCTTTTTGGCTAAGGCCTTTTATTAATCCGGGGTCGCCACAGCGGAATGAACTGCCAACTTATCCAGCATATGTTTTAATGCAGCGGATGCCCTTCCAGCCGCAACCCATCTCTGGGAAACATCCATACACACTCATTCACTACAGACAATTTAGCCTACCCAATTCACCTGTACCGCATGTCTTTGGACTGTGGGGGAAACCGGAGCACAGGGAGGAAACCCACACAAACGCAGGGAGAACATGCAAACTCCACACAGAAATGCCAACTGACCCAACCGAGGCTCGAACCAGCGACCTTCCTGCTGTGAGGCGACAGCACTACCTACTGCGCCACTGCATCGCACTTAAACAACACTTAAACAAACTAAATATTTTATTTTATAAAACCATTTTAACCATTTTATAACAACACAACTTATTTTTATGAGTTAGATTTGTTTAAATACAGTTTACCAGTTTAAAGTTTACCACTTTTTTACAGTGTAATTCAATTTAAATGAAATAAAAATATGATTAGTGCAAAAATATGGTTAATTATTGTATTTATGACTGGCAAAATGATGTGGTGAGAGTAAAAATGTGATTTGCATTAATATTTTCCCAAAAAATTGATAGTAAGTTTCAAAAATAGTGGAGCTAAAAGTAACTATTATTATTATTATTATTATTAACACGTTGATTTAATTAGTATTTTTATGTAATCATAATCTCTTAATCTTTATTTACAACATCTAAAAATTGTTTTTCATTTTATTTTATGTCTCTCACCCTTGCCAGATGTGGTAAAAGTTTTCATTTTGAACCCTGCATACTTTATTATTGAAGAGCGAAGCTGATATTTTCTTGGTGGAATAAAAAAGAGAGTCAACGGTCAGATAAGATATATCAGAATATACTGTGGAGATCCTCATTTCACCCGTGTCCATTTTTGTGTCATATGGAATTCACCATCTAGAATGAGAGACGGGAGGGGTGTGTGGAGCTCTGCAAAACATCATGTACAGAAATGCTTTTGATAACATGAGTAATCCTCCCTCCCTTCACACACACACAACATACATACACACACATTTTAGCTATTGCTGGACAATCATTTTAAACAGGGAAAGATTTAAAAGAAAGTTGGGAAGAGGAATGTTGGAGTTTGAAGTGAGTGGGTGGAGGGAGTGTGTGAAGAGGAGTGGAGGGGGAAGGAAGAGGGAAACTCATTGAGTGGAGAACAGCTGAAAAAGAGGAGGAGTGGGGGGTTATGGGGGGGGGGGGGGGGGGGGGGGGGGGGCGGGGGGGGGGTGGTCCCACATAGGACATGTGTCACTGTCTGTTGAAATGTGTGTTACCCTCCCGCTCTCCTCATTCTCACCCAGAAACCGAGAAGAAGAGACGCCTTGCCTCAACACGAGCTCACATCATAGAGAAAGAGAGGGATATACGAGAGCGTAGCTTTAAAGCCAATCAGCTGATCATAATCTGAGAGGAAGCAGGACTTTTACAAGAGGGGCGTATAAAAAGCATCTCTGTCAGCGAAAGATAAACTGCAAATCTTTTTTCTTTTTTTTTTATCTGAGAAGTGTTTGCAAAAGTTTTTGAAATGCTTGGGACAATAACTCTAACAGGTAAGATGCATTTAAAATCTGTGAATTGTGGTCAATATTTGAGGATGGTGGAGATGGTTACTGGGTTTTTTTATTATTATTGGGTCATCTTAAGATATGTATTGGACAAAATTGAATTGAGGCCATCACATCTGTACTCTGTGACATCTTTGTGTAGAGGGTAATATTGTTCTATATCTGTTTTTATCTGAAAATATTGAATAGGTTTTTCATTAGGATAATTTTCTGCTCCCGGTTGGTTTGTTTGTTTGTATGTTTAGTTATCCTGTGTTTCCTTGATTCTTGGTCTTGTAGAACTTATGATGAATCGAAGGTTCATGGAAGGTTTCAGTTTTTCACAGAAATATAATGCTTTTTGAATGAGTGTTTTGCATGTGGACAGTGGTTCTTGGGTGTTGACTGTAAAGCGTTAGCCATTAATAGGATAGTTCATCCCCAAATTAAAATTGTGTCCTCATTGTGTGCTCACCCTGAACTTGTGAGTTCAATTCTCTTTTAACAAAAAATAAGATAATCAGAAGAATCAGTGTAAACAAACTGTTCCTCCATTGACTTCCATAGTTTAAAAATACTAAGGAAGTTGATAAGGACCAGCTTATGTTTGGTTACAAACTTGTTTCAAAATATCCTCTCTTATGTAGAGTAAAAGCTCATGCTGGATTGTAGTAACTGAGAATATGATGGAAATTAAATTTCAGGGTGATCCATTCCTTTTTTTATGTATTGGGAATCAGCCTGAGCCTAATACTGTGAGCTGATATTGTGTAGAAAGAGGCAAACCGTTGGGTAGGTTCATTCATTCATGTACTGTAGAGGTTTCTTGGAAGTTTCAGAGCTGATGGGCTTCAGTGGTCTCAGATGTCCTTCTTTTTTCAGGAATTTTAATGAGTTTTTAAGCTCCTCAGATCTTAGTCAGGGTTCTCTAGAGGTGGTGTGGGTGTGTGTATGGAATTGATTACCTTCTGCACATGACTTCAGAGAGAGTTTTGATTAGCTGCAAATGTTTATTAAGCTTTTTGTATGGAGATCCTTATCTCATTTTTTCTATTCTTTTCCAAATAGACAATTTAATTACACTTTAATTAGCTTTAATCGTTGTATGTGTGTATATATATATATATATATATATATATATATATATATATATATATATATATATATATATATATATATAGACAGAGCACATTGCAGGTTCATTGCGTTTTTGCATTCTTAATAGTTTTTATTCACCACAATCCATTCTAAATGTAGATATTGATAGTATCATATACAAAATCTTGATTGTTCCATTCAACTCAAGTCAAAGGAAGCAAGAGTCACTAAAGTATAGTTATTTAGTGTGGGAGGTGGGGTAGTTGGCCTGGCGGGGGTCCAGCAGTCAGTCTACTGCTCATTCTTTCTGCAACTTCCCTAAACTCACAGATTCCACTAATGAACTGCCTGCATTTGCATGTAACAGCAAGGGGTAGGGGGTTGTTGACCATTACCTCAGACCCATCCCAACAAACATCCACCCTGCCCCCAGCTTACTAGAAAGCCCAGCTATCAAACTACTGTGATTTCAGATGGCATCTGCCCCCACCCACCCACAGTTCTACACTTTTAACAGCCACAACAGCCACGCTATCGAATTCCTTGGCTCGAGTTTCCCCAATCTCAGACAAAGGCAAATGTAGGGCGACTGATGGCTTACCCATGGTCCCTGACCCATTTTGTCTTCCATACTCAAGTAAAAATAAATCCACATACGCACTGCACAGACATATCTGCAGCTGTGTGAGGCAACAGCAGCATGTTATAGTTTAATGTTTATTTTTTTCATTTATTTGTCCTAATTCTTAGATACTGGCAAACTTTTCCAAAAGTTTTACAGCTTGTTTAGTAATCACTCTTCCATATCATCAAGATTTTCTGTCCGTCATTCTATATGGCTTCCCATAATGCCTCTTTCCCATTTTACAGCAAGGATTTCATCATGGTAGTTTAGGTTCCAGGACAGACAATAGTGTGGCCCCCCACCCTTTTTAGCTAAAGCAGGAAAAAACCAGGGGCCCATTTGAAGACAAAGAGCACAACACAATACAGTCTTCCTAAGCTAAAGTTTAGAATTGGGTTTGGTCTGTGGGGGGGATGGCTTGTTGTATTGTAGGGGGATGGGAATGCCATTGCACCCCAGTACCACATTCAATTGTGGGATTAGATTAGTGCTTCAACACATTTATTTACAGCATACCTTGAAACCACAGAGAAGCTATCTTTATTTAACCTTACTGAAGGTGGATAAGTGAATGTAAGAATGTAAGTGAATTCTCCACTGGGTGACCATGGCATGATCAAGAGCAATGGTATTTTATTCTATTTTGTTGTTTCATTGTAATTTTTTAAGGGTAGGGTAAGACTTTACCAGTCACATAAAAATAAAAGTATTTCAAAACAATTTATAAATCATTTTGATCGCTGGCTTAAGTTAAAGATAAAGATAAATGGGCTTGCTTTATCTAGGTCCATGTCATACAATTGTGTAGGATGCCAAGTAATGTGATATCCATGCATTAAAAATGCTTGGAATTTGTTTTTAAAGTCACTGGGTGGGTTTCAGACCCCAAAGCAAGAGCAAGCAGAGCCAGATGTGAGCGGTCCTTTGCTAGGTTGGATGTCAATGGGAAACTGGGCCTCTAGGAGGCCCACACTATATGTGAACATGACTCCCTCTTCCTAGACCCACACCCTCAAAACCAACCCACTCCTGTCAAAACACAGATAGACGAGTGAAGAATTTAAGACATAATAAATGTGTTTGTGTTTTTTGTTTATCCACCTGTTGTGCTCTTAGTTACATTTAGTTTCAGATGCCTACTGTGCTCACATGCTGATTAATATTAGTAAAGTACTATCACAAACAAGCCTCTTCATTATGAGTTTGCTGTGTATATTAAATCGGGTCAATTTCATAGTCCAAAAGTTTTGGCAACATATCCTGCATAGCTGTGAAGCTTACTACATGGAAATTTTCCCTGTTTGCCTTTAAGTTAACTGTTGTCATCACCCCCGGTTTTATAGTTTTGGTTAACATTTACAGGCAAGAGACCAGAATATGTAAACTTAATATCAGATTGCCATCATATGCCTGATTAAATCTGTATGGGGGAAAATGTTTTTGCAGGTTTTCCAGCAATGTGGCTCTGATTTCCTTCAAATGACACAGTCTTCCATCTTGAGTTAATCATCTCACTAGATCATGTATTTTGCTTTTATTACTATAATTACAAACCTGTTTTTCTAAACTTCTTCCTTTTGAGGGTTGACAAAAGAGACAAAAGACAAAGGCGTTTTTTAAAGACTTGGAGTGTTCAGTTATTTAATAATCTGTTAACTTGAAGATTTCAACGATGATGACCTGATTCATTTTATTTTAAATGTCCAATTAAGTATCATAAGTATAAGTGAATAAATTTATGCAAGCAATTTAATAAAATCTTTCATTTTTCTTTTATTTCAGTTGGCCAAACGGACACCATCTCCCCAAAAGAAGACAGCCCTGAAACAATAGAGGTGCACCAGGAAGAGGTTGCCCCTCAAGTTAATGGAGAGAAAGGAGACGATTCTGCAAATGCAGATGAGATTACAACTGCTGAAGAGAAGGTGGTAGAGGAAAAACAAGAAGAGGCCAATGAAGTGGGCTTTAAGAAGATTTTCCGTTTTGTTGGATTCAAGTTCACACTGAAGAAAGACAAGAATGAGAAGACTGAGCCTGTGCAACTGCTGACAGTGAAGGAAGCAGAGAGTGGTGCAGATGCAGCCACTGAGGAAAAGAAAGAGGAACCTGCAGCAGAGGAGGACAAGTCTGTGGAAGAAAAATCCCCAGAAACCACAGAAAATGAGGCCAAAGCTGAAGAAGTAACTGAGAAGGCAGAGGAACCAGCAGAACAAACTGTAGTTGACACCCCATCAGAGGCAGAAAAGGCCAGTGATGTTGAAACTGAAAAACCTGCTGGAGAAACAGGGACAATATCAGAGAAAGAATTAGAGCCAGAAGTGCCAACTGAATCACCCACAAGCCCACCCTCTCAGGAGACACAAAGTCCCTTTAAGAGATTTTTTACTCAGGGAATCTTTTCTAACCTGCGAAAAAAGACAAGCTTCAAAAAGCCCAAAGATGAGGAACAAGTCAAGGAAAAGCCTGCAGAGGAGGACATTAAGGAAACTGAGGAAACAGCAGAGGGTGTTCCTGAGACTACAGAAGAAGCTAAAGTTGATGCTGAAAATGAACCAGCTGAGGGTGAGCAGATAGAGAAACCATCTGAAACTGTTGAAACTAAGGCTGAAACTACCGCTGAAACAACTGCTGAAACGACCAATGAAGTGACTCCCACTGAGAAAGAAGAGCAACAAGATCTTAAAGTAGAGACTGAGGCTACAAGTGAAGCTGAAACTGTGACTCAGACCGAACCTGCTGAAGCTCCAGCTGTTGAAACAACCCAACCCCTGATGATGCAAAAACAAGTGACAAGCCAGATATTTCAGAAGAGGTTACCACTGAACCTGAAATCCTGTCATCTCAAGAGAAATCAAAAGCTCATGGAAGCCCACTTAAGAAGCTGTTTACAGGAGCAGGTCTAAAAAAGCTGTCATCCAAAAAGCATAAGAGTAAGAAAGATGCAGAGTCAAAGCAAACAGAGCCAATTGAGCAAGCTGCTGAAACAGTCCAGTCAACTGAGTCCACGGAACCCCAGAAACCTGACAGCGGAGCATCTTCTCCAGAAGAATCTAGTGAGCATGTTGTAGGGGAGGTAACTCAAGCTGAGGTGGCCCAAGCAATAGAGCCTGATGGTGAACCAGTCACTTCTGATGGTGAAAAGAAGAAAGAAGGAATTTTACCTTGGTCCTCTTTCAAAAAACTTGTCACTCCAAAAAAGCGTGTCAAAAGGCCCTCTGAGAGTGAAGATGAAGCACCTGGAGACAAACCCAAATCTTCTACCCTATCTTCAACAGAGAGTGCGATCTCCAATGAGAAAGCTGATGAGCCTAAACCATCAGAGGAGGTACCATCTAAAGAAGAGCCTAAAGAAGAGACTAAAGAAGAGTCACAAGCAGAATCTAAGACTGAGCCAAAAGCTGAGAAGCCTGAATTGGTTGTAGAAGAGCCAAAGAGAAAAATGGATACATCTGTGTCCTGGGAAGCTCTTATTTGTGTGGGGTCATCTAAAAAAAGGGCCAGAAAGACTTCTGATTCTGATGATGAAGAAGCTAAAATTGAAGAAGAAGTGCAGCCATCTGAAGAAGAGCCGACAAAGACTGCCGAGTCCCCTCTTGTAAGCTCCGGTGAAGCTGACCATGAGAATATGGCTTCTTCTCCTGAACCAGAGGGAGAACTTGTGTCTACATGGGAGTCCTTTAAGAGGCTGGTAACCCAGAGGAAGAAAACTAAAGCAGAAGACAAATCTGATGAAGCCTCAGGCCCAGAGCAGACAACCTCTGACAGTGAAACCCCAAAAGAAGAGTCCTCTTTCTCTTTGAGAAAATTGATTCCACGCAGAAAGAAGAAGTCCGATGGTAAGCAAGAGCAGGTATCATCTGACGTCGGCTCTGCAGAGGATGACTCTGATACTCCAGCCGTAGTGCCTCTTTCAGAATATGACAGCGAACCATCTGCAGAAGCTGCAGTTAAGGCAGAAGAGGTAAAGCAGGAATCTGCTACAGTCACTCAGGCAAAGGCCTCAGCTGAAGATAGATCACCATCTTGGATCTCAACCACTGTGGAAAACGTTGAGGATGAAACTGAGGGAAAGCAATTAAGTGATATACCTGAAGAAGGTGACACAGCTGCCACACCCAAATCCACTGACAACACCATTGCAGAGGACATTGTGGAGCTTACATCAGAAGCAGTTACAGCCCTTGAACAAGTAGAGGAGACTGAGATGGTTTCTGCTGTTTCACGTGTTACGGCATCACCAGATACATCAGGTGAGACAACCCCTGTCCCTGGTGATGGTGTAGAGAGGAAGACTGATGCAGTTATACAAGAAGCTGTGGAAACTATCAGTGTTACCACAAATGCCATGGCTGTCACTATGACAGAGGAACAGGAAACAGTAGTTGCCATAACCACTGATGCTGCTCTGGTTGAGTCTGCCATCAAAGAACAGAAAACAATCTTGGTTGCCCATGAGAAAAACGAGGCAGTGGCTGTTTGCACCGGCCTTGACACTAGTGAGATAAAGGCAGTGGAGGAAGAAAGCCTCAATCAGAAGCCTTCAGTAGAGTCAGTCACTGTTGTTAGCCAGCCAATAGTCACAGAGGTGGCTGTTGAAGAAAAAACACAGGAGCCTGAAAAGGTCACTGTGACTGAGGATGAAGTCCATGAGGCTCATGCTAGCGGAGTTCAGACAGAGCTAAAATCTCAGCCCATAGAAAATGCAATTGAAGAGAAAGCACAGTTTGAAGAGATTAAAGACACTCCTCAAGCTGAAACTGTGGCTGATATCCATGAAGTAGCAGCAGTCAAAGTAGCAGTGATCAGTGCTGTGCAACAGGAACCAGAAATTCTTGAAGAGCCAGTGATGGCAGAAAAGTCCCCTGAGATTGAGTCTGCAGGTCCTGTTGAAGCAACTGTTGAAGAGGTAATCTGTGCTCAAACTGCAGAAGTCACTGAAGTTGCTGTTGCTGAAGGTGAGAAAGTGCAAGAACTTGAGGATGTTAAAGAGACTGTTGCCACAGTTGAAGTAGCATCTGTAAAGAGTGTTTCCACAGCTGTTACAGAGGAGGTCATGGCAACCCTTCCAGAGGTACCTGCTTCTCAAACTGCTGGATCTACAGAAGATCCCATTCCTGTTGTTGCTGCCACTGAAGAATTTGCAGTCATTAAAGAGACCGTCTGTGTTAGCTCAATATCTGAGACAACAGAATCCCATTCAGCAGATATAGCTAAAGAAACTCTTGAGGAAAATGTTCCTGTTGTTCTTTCCACTGGTGACCACAAAATCCAAGTTGCAGTGAATGAGGTTGAGGTTGTCTCTGCTCAAGGTGTAGTTGAGGGAAACATTGAAGCAGCTTCAACAAAAGTTAGTGTTGCGCTTGAGGAAGTAACTGAGAATGTAAAAGAAGAAACCGAAGTAATCCAGGCAACCCAAGTGACAGAAGCAGAAATCATTGAGAAACAGAGCAGTGTTATTGTGCAAGAGATCATTCAAAATGTTGTAGAAAACTTTGCTGAGGCACACGCTGAGCAAAATGTGTCTCAGAAGACTACTGAGGAGAGCTGTATCACATCAGCGGAGGTCAAAGTTAATGAAGTCTCAGTGGAGACAACTGAGGAAGGATCAAGTTCAGACAAGCCAGCAGCATCCGACAATATGAATGATGAAGAAACTCGCATTGTCACAGAGAAACCCCTTAAAACAGTCAATGAAGCCATTCAGATTGCAGAAACAGTGCCGGTCTCAATCACAGATGAAATCCAAGCGCAGAATGAGGAGGTTGCTGCAGTCTCGGTGGCAGATGTGCATCAAGAAACAGAGGTAACAAAAAGTGAAGTCGAACTAAAGCAAGCAGAAGAGAAAAGTCAGAGCACAGAAAGTGAAGAAGGAAAAGGTCAAGTTGAGTCTGATCTCAAGGAAGTGCAAGCAGAAATTCAGCAAGAGACAAAAGCTGTTCCAGAAGAAAAGATGGCAGAAACATCTGTCACGGTTGCAAGTCAAGACCAGGTTGTGGCTGAGCAGTGTCAAGTGACACTCACGGCTGTACAGATTGAGACTGCACAGGAATTTAATGTTGGCGTCGTAAACGTCATAAATGCAGATGATGTACCTGAGACTAGCATGAAAGGAGACTGTTCAGAGGGTCAGGAATCAACAGAAGACAGGCCTCAAAAAGACTTAGAAGAGCCTCAGACCGAGGTTTCAACAAACCAGGAAGAATCCAGAGGTCAAGACTGTCAAAAGACAGATGCTAAAAATGTACCTGCCAAACTGAAGGCTGCTTCAGAGACATCAAATGCCATTGCAGAGGAGGAGGTCGGGAATGAGATCGAGCCTATCTCCACAGAGGTTGTCACAGTGTCATGAGCAGGTTAGTTTTACTCTTTTCATTTTAGGATGTCGGATGTTAGGATCATTTTTATTTTGGATGGTAAAAGACACAGTTATTAAAATGTTTTTGAAGGGATTTTTATCCATCACAAAACTTTAAAAGTTTTACATTCCTTAGTGAACCTGCCACAGTTTTTACATGGTACCTTTTTAAAAACATCAATGGACCTTAGTTTTATTAGGAGTGGATTTCCATTTGGTGAGATGAAAAAGCTTTTGTTCCATGTACCAGTAACCAAGGGACCTTCGATATCAAAGCAAGAATGCCGCTGCCTGACCCTTCACTTTGTATGCTGGGTCTTAAAGGGAAGCCGTGTGAAGAGAGATGAACTTGTGCTGAAAGACCGAGTAAAATTCCCCAACCCCTCCCTAATGCTCTCTCTTATTCTCTTCCACTCATCAAAGCTGTATATGTAGTTAGAGGACCGATTTATTTGAAAAGATACACTGTATGATCAACTACAGTGCTCATACACTGTAAAACCCAATAAGTGAAGGTAACTCAAACCATTTGAGGAAACCGATTGCAACAAACCATTTAAGTTCAAAAACGAATCCTAAGGAGTACTATGAACTTAATCCATTTGAGTAAAGGAAGCAATTTGAGCACAGTAAAACCCAATAAATGAAGAGAACTCAAACCAACTGAGTACTGTAAAATCCAATAAGTTAAGGCAACTCAAACCGTTTGAGGAAACCGATTGTGGTATTTAATTAACTCATTACCTTCAACACTGAGTTCGAAACTCTTTTCAAATGAGAGGAATTAACTTTCAGTAAATTAAGTTAACTACACTCACTTCATTTGATAAAGTTGACTGTTGGGTTTTACAGTGTACAGCAGATCTATTCGCATCAGAACATAATTTCTTAATCACTTTATACACTAGGACGGTCATATTCAGTATTGTAATTGGGTCCATTTTCCAAAGAAACACTTAAAGGGTAATTGTACATTTTCATGTCAAGTTATACTTAAGATACACTGTAAAAACAACCAAGTAAAAATGTCGTAATTAAAAAATCTAAATTAATAAAGTGTAATATTAAGCATATTAAAAACAATAAAAATGTACCATAGTTATATTCATTTTAGGACAGCACATTACCAATGCTGTGACTTAGAACAGTTAAGAAATCACATCGGCAAACAAAAAACTGACCTCCAATCTTGACCAGTTGTCAATTTGCAAGAAATCTGAAAACCTATATATTAGTTATCAGTTAATATAATATATATAGTTAATATTTTATTCCAAACATAGACCTATTAATGGTAAAACAAGAGAACCAATGATAAATATGAAGTGGTCTTTTATTTTCATAGCTGTTTTCCATATCACAGGTAATTCCTTTAAATAAATAACAAGTGAGTAATACTTGTTATTTATTTAAAGGAATTACCTGTGATATTAGTATTACCTGATATGGGCCCTAATGATAAAGTGTGAGCAGACGTGGGAAGAGGAAGGGAGAAGCGCGGGGTGTGTCTGATAAATGTTTGATGAGCGCTAATGCAGCACTGCAGTACAGCAGAGGCTGCTGAACTATAGCATCCCAGCAGGAGCTTTGGTGCAGGACTCTCTCTCTTTCTCTCTCTCTCCCTGCCTCGTTTGCCTTGGTGACTTGTGGTGAGTCATACAAACAGAGTGAGACAGTGGTTGGAGGCACAGAAGATGCAGTGCAGATGGAAAGAATATTGTGTGCATTTATGAGAAAGGATGGGTGAGGAATAGCGGTATGATAATAGCTTGTGATACTATTTTTTTTTTAAAGGTATAGTGCACCCCAAACATGAAAATGTGCTGTAAATTTTCCATTTTGGGAGATCTATCAAATTTAAGTCCAAAAATAGAAAGCTTAAATATGTAGTTCATCAAACTGACCTCTTTCCTTTCTGTTTTGCAGTCGGCCTGTAAAAGCAGTCACGTGACTGGGACACACAGAGCTTTCCGGAAAGCAGGAAGTGAGTGGCGGCCACTAAGGACACTAGAGACTGTGCTCTGTCCCAAATCCCAGAGCAAGAGACTAAAGGCCAATCTCCCTTCTCTCTCTCATTCATCCCTCTATTCCTCTCTTTCCAAATCCACAATCACTCAGCTGCCATATCATGAGGCCTCGCGCCTTGCTGGATTCATCGAGGGATGTCTTCTACTCACACTTTTCCTGTTTTGATTCGTCTTCAGATATCTATAACTTTTATCATGAACATTTTCATTTGTATTATTTTTATTTTGACCTGTTCTGAAATAAGAGAATGTGTATGTGTGGTTCTTGTATGGGTGTCTGTGGTGTCGCAGTAGGAGGGTTGTTATTTTATTTTTTGTATATTGTATTTATCTAAAATATTCTCTCAACCCTCTCGAACACCTTCGACCTTCTATAAAAAAAAACATCCAAGTCATGCTGGTGTAAAACTACAAAGTGTTATTTAGACAAGTAATTTTAACAAACATGGTACAGATCCGCCTTTTACAGCTGTAGCAAATGAAAAAGTGCATAAATGCAGTGGCTGCAATGTGAAAATGAGGTAAAATTCAGTGAACGCTGAAACAATATCCAGCCATTATCATCTCTGTAGATACCACTCCGTCCCTTACTGTGAAATTTTGTCTTTTTATTATGTATATTTATCATGTGCACAAATCACAATGAGCGATTCCACCACTAATGAGTGACATTTGAGATTTCGAAAGAGTCTGATGTTCAATTAGGTTTTGCTTTTAGTGGTACCCTGTGAAAGTAGATGATGATGATGATAAAAACGCCTGCATGAGTAGGGAACATTTAGAAAAGGACATTTTGTTGTCTTCAGCATACATGTGCACTTCACGGTTTGACAGCCTTAGCGTAATGCATGTTTCAACACCTAAAATGCAGCAGAGGTTAGAAGAAAACTGTGCGAGGAGAATTGCATTACCACCATCGACACAGTTGCACATGGTTTTCATTCACAGATCACTGGCTATTCGGTAATATAGTGTAGAATTTTATTTTATCATTATATTTTTTTTTTTTACATTTCTAATTTCTGTTTCAAAGACATAGTAGATGCCCTATTGTCAACCTCTCTGAAATGAGTGATGTTATAGCCATACCTGCAGACAGGATGATGAGAAAGTGTTTTCAAATATATGGTGACAGTTGTTGTTTATTTGGATGTGAAAAACTGCTATACAGATTTGTTTTGTTTTATTGGAAATTCATATGCCAAGATTCAGTCACTAAATGTTTCGAAAGTTTGCAAATGTCAGAGACTGCATAAGCTTCAATAGAAAAAGAAAGAAACAGCTCTGCTACTACTGTCACGCTTTTGAATGAACATCACATTTTTCTTAGCTTTTTATAATACAGTCTACTGTGAAGCTCTTTAACATTTGTACAAATTGTATACCTATGTACCTTAAGTCATATTGTAATATTAACAAAATAACCAATGAAAGCATTAAGGAATGTTATTTACCAGTAGCATGAGCCTCACCTCTTTTTGTATTCTTCAAGCTGTTAATAGTATGGATACAAAATCATGTCTATATTTCATTCAAATAAAGCTAGTGTAAATCAATTCATCATTTTTCGTTGCTTTCTATACACTTAAAATAAAGCTTCTCTAATATACCTTGAATAAGAACAATTCCATCGAGAAAAAACGTTTTAAAATTTTTAAATGTTTTTTACAAAAATAAAAATGGTTTCTTTTAGCATCACTGCAAAATCCATCACTTCTAGTTTTTCTGCACAGCTATTTACAAACTATGAGTAAATATTACCACCAAACAAAATGTTGGTAATATTTAGGCTAAGAATGGCTAACAAAGTGTAAACGTGAAGTAAAGTGTGGCGACATTCAGACTATTAAAAAAAGACAACACATCAAAAACTCAATGGCGCCATCTTGTGGTTCACAATTTTTCCCCCCAAACCTGTATGATTATTTTAGCTGAGCACAAAATAATTTTATCGAAGAATGTGCTACTACTCAGTTGCGAGCCCTAAAAAGTCATATTTTACGTCCTAATGAAAATGGCAGACTCTTCGTTTTTGGGGGAACCTAAAACGTGGAATCATATTTGTTTGGCTACAGCTACAATAGTAAAACACTTGTCCTTGTGATTGGTTAGAAAGCAGTTACACAACATTACATTATTTTGTAAAGTCCTGACATCTCTTCAAAAATGTACAGTTTGTCAACTGGTGAAAATAAACGTTTCACTCGAGATTAAAACCCCCCAAACATAAATCTCCGTTTACAGCTGAAAACGTGGTGAAAACTATCAGAATTTGTATTTAAAATTTAAGACAATTTTCATTTAAACAATTTTCCCTCTTATTTTTACGTTTTCTGTTTCTGTGAATCAAGTTATTTTCTTAAAACAGGGTTTCTGCAGGTTTCACCGAGTTAAATGTAAGACATTTAAAGACATTTTTAAGACCATTATAAATAAAATTTTAGACTCATAAAGGGCTAAACGCTAAGGATTTTTTCAATTGACCCAGAAAAGATTTTTATTTGCCCTATCAAAACTTATTATAATTTAATACATTTAATAATACAATAATAATTTAATAACAAAAATTAAAATATTTTAGATATTTTTTAGCAAAATATTTAATTATTGTGCAAAAACGAGCAAGCTCTACTTGTTTTCATCCCCCCCCCAACAAACTCTTAAAAAATAAATAAATAATAAAATAAATAATATATATATATATATATATATATATATATATATATATATATATATATATATATATATATATATATATATATATATATATATATATATATAAACAATAACAGGAAAAGTTTATAATGAAACTAAATCTACCCTGTAAAAACAATCTGTAGTTTTACGGTTAATTTCCGGCAGCTGGGGTGCTGAAAAAAAAAAAAACGTAAATATAACAGCTGTTAAATTACACAAATTTACTGTTAAATAACAGGTTGAATTACAGACATTTACCAAAAATTTTAACTTAAATTTCTGTAATTTAATGTCCGTTAATTTACGGTACATTTCTATAATTTAACGGCCGTTATTTTACGTTTTTTTCCGGGACCCTAGCTGCCGGAAATAAACCGTAAAATTACAGATTTTTTTTTACAGTGTATGCACAACAATCTGTCTAGGTCAGTGTCCTTAGCAGTAACTATATGGAGCACTTTTAAACAAATGTTACTTTAAGGAAAATAATTAAACCATGACGGTAAATAGAGTTAAAAATGACCTTTTTAAATAAAAAGATGGATTGGTGCTGATTGTATGGGTGTTGGCCAAAATTGAGTAGCTATACATGAACAAAAGAAACTTTAGACATGTTCTAAAAAAAGAATTAAGACCTACAACACAGTATTTCAGTCAATTTAAGACTTTTTAAGGCCTAAAATTTTGATTTTGAGATTTAAGACATTTTAAGACCCCGCAGATACCCTGTAAAAAAAAAAGTTGAAAATATCTATAAAAAAAAAAAAAAAAAAATCACAATGCACATTTCAAAAACATAAGGATTTATTATCATTATTCACAATGAAAACGCAAATGAGGATTTTTTCTTTTTCCAGAGATGACAGTTCATGTTCCTGAGGAGCGAGATCACAGCCTTGGCTTTGGGGTTTGTGCGTTTGAGGAAGAACCTTCACCCTCAAACCTTCCCTACAACTGCTGAAAGAGTAACAGCTTGCATATGTACAAATAATGAAGACACAACAATACTACACAAAAAAAAAGGCATGAGACTGCATGTATATGTTTACACCTAGGGGACATAAAACCTCGTCCAAATTAACATCACAATTAAAATCGAAAAACCCTACATGTAACAAAATGAAGCCAACGGTTACTCCTGTGGTCTAACGAGCTATTCAGTAGTAACAGAAATCACGGTGCTCTTATAAAGAGAAAGATGAAGAAATCTGAGCGTAAATGGACCTGGTTTAAAATGACAGGAGTTTCCTGATGTAGCACAAGCATGAACTGAGGAGTAGTCAGGGATGTTTCAGTGCTTTAACTCGCTGACAGTCTCGTTACAACAGAAATACAACCAAATGTAGACTACACTAAAATGGATAATACTCTACAGTAAATGCGTCGAACAATATACAACCTTTGAGATTATAAAATTCTTTGTAAATAAAGCACTGTACACAAACTTAGAAAAGTTACATAAAACTCCAAAATAAGCCATTTAAGAGCATATTCAAGCAAATCATCTCGCTGCGAAATGAAATCAGTGACAGGAATCTCTCCCTTCAATCAACGTTATGTACAGGTGTAGGATTGGCCACAGTGCTTGCTGAATTCACACACACAGAAATAAGAACGCTGATTAAACACACACAGCACGACTGTAAACATGTTTAACCACAGTGAGAAGAACGCAAACAGATTGACGACCCGCTGACCAATTCTACAGCATGGATGTTTATCTTTAGGCAGGGTTAATTGGCACAAATAGTACTGTAAAAAACGAACGTGGATGATTAGGCAAATATATCCTACGTCCTACATTAACGCTAACATAAACGCGAGGCCAGATTGAACATCCCTGTTGAGCGTCATGAATGTTATCTAAAATTACACCTTGCTCTTGTGAGCCCAGAGCATGTAATGAGAAATTAGCAACAGCGTCAGAAAGCAAAACTACTCGGAGGCACTGGAAGATAAAGTTGACTTTGATCCTCGACCCTTTGATGCAAATTTCAGGTTGGTCTTGTATTGCATGTCTAAAGCCAGTTGAGGTAGAGAATGCTCATCTTTAACCCAAAACCCACACCTAGCTGCTCAGAAAATTGCATCAATTTCCACAAAAGAAGTGTTGGTGTTAAGTTTTGCTTTTATTATAAATACTCTTTTGAGCGAATCTAATGAGAAGTCTGATCTTCACTGAGATGAGCGCAGGATTCCAGCAGTTCACAACATCCTCTTCCTGTAGACGGTTAGACAGAGGAAGAGCTTTCACCACAACCCAAACGTTAAATGACCCAAGTAACCAATAAAACACAGAATGAAGCAGGAGTTTGACTTGTTGGACTAAATGTACTATAAATCGGTTATAAATATACCAACCAAATCTGAATGTTAAAAAAAGCAGAAAGTACATTTCAGTAGAAAAAAACAACAACAATATAACAGAAACTTCCATCTGTAGCTTAACATCTTTTCATAATTTACCCATAATTCATATGCAACGCATTAAAAAAAAGCAACGCAGTGATGTATGTGTGAAGCTATTCCACAAACACCTCCTCAGTTTTGATGGGTGTCATCAGCGGCCCACCATTGGATGAATCCGAGCCTTCGTCTTTGGCCATGTTGTCACTGTTCAGCCCACTGACGCCCATTTCTCCTGCCCCTCCACCAGTGAGCGCCCCCTGGTTGAAGCACAGGTGCTTGATCACCTCATTAGGGCTGGAGAAGGTCATTTCACACACATTGCATTTGTAGGGTCTCCCCGACGAGCCGAGGAACATCGCCTCCATCTGGCTGGAGTCATCCGCCGCGCACAGCTCCATGCTCTGCCGGTCCACCATGGTGTAGGCTGGCTCTGAGCCCAGATTCATGCAGACGTGCCGTGCCGCCTGATTGGCCCGGCAAAAGCTCTTGCCACAGGCGCTGCAGCGGTACGGCTTGCCCGTATGAATGTACATGTGCTCCCTCCAGTGGCTCTTCTGGATGAACTTGCGACCACAAGTAGAGCACTCATATTTCCTCCGCTTCACTTCCCGCTCCATGTCAGCCGCACCCTCTAGGTTGTCAATATCAGCGATATCAGATGGAGGCGGCGTGTCTGCTTGAGGCTGTGCTGTGCACAGGCTGACCGCAGTCGTCGTTGGGACAGGCATGGCAGTTTCTGGATGGGGTGAGTCTTTTGAGTATGGATGCTGTTCGCTGTCACTGGGCACATCCACAATTATTGGAGTAGCAGCAGCAGCTTCACTGCCTCGGAAAACTTCCTCCACCTCAGGCGTAGCAGCACCACCGCTTAGCATAGGGGAATCTGCGCCGACAGACTCCAACACCAGGGGAAGCATAGCCTGAGTGTGCAGGAGCAGATGCTCTCGTAAGGCTCCTCGCTGCGTGAAGCGGCCTCCACAAACATGACATGTGTAATGCTTTCTCAAAGAGGAAGTTCTTCTCATGATGCTGGGCTTCACGTGTAGAATTGTGTTGGCGCTCAGAGAACAAGACGGAGCTTCAGATGCAGATGTTTCCGGCTCGGCGCTTTCCCTCAGAAACTGACTGATGCTCGCAGACGCTTCTACCTCTGGTTCTGATGGAGCGTGCCTGTGTTTGGATCCAGGCCGTGTCAGTGAGGTAGCTTTGTTTGCTGTAGAGCACTTCCCATCCAGCAAACCGCTTCCTTCTAGGTCGAATGGTGAGGATAGAGGTGTTCTAGCTGAGAGCCGGTTTGTGAGCGTGGCCTGTTGGTCTGATATCTGAATGCCATAAAGAGAGGATGACAGAGGGAGATTGACCTCAGGGTGTGCTTGAGCCGCATGGCTAGCCAGTGTTGCCTCCTGAATGAGAGGGTACGCATGAAGGAACTTGACCCCCTGCTCCAGGCGGGCCGGGTCGATGAGCTGTGTCGCCAGTTTGCCGGTGTACATCAGGTTGAGGAGGTAGCTGAAGATGTCCGGCTGAATGTCAGCAGGCTTTAAGCGAACACAGTCACTGGTTGAGAAGACAAAAGCAACAAAGATTCAGTTTGGGATACACACACACACACACACACACACACACACACACACACACACACACACACACACACACACACACACACACACACACACACACACACACACACACACAAACTAATTGTTCTGTGGAAATGCTTTATTACTTCTGTTTAGCTTATTAGTTAAATGTTAATTTTTAAAAATTGTATTTCAACATGATGCATTTATCGTGCCTCATTCATAAAAAACAATGAGACATTACTGTTCTTAAATGCTGATTAGATGTGCACAGTCAATTGGAATCTAATATCAATATTTGTGCAGTGGATATTTAATTGTGAATTTAGTTTCTTACATTTTATATGTAAATTGCCTTTGCTATCATTCATTCATTCATTTTCCTTCGGCTTAGTCCCTATATTAATCAGGGGTTGCCACAGTGGAATGAACCGCCAACTTATCCAGCATATGTTTTACACAGCGGATGCCCTTCCAGCTGCAACCCAGCACTGGGAAACATCCAAACACACTCATTCACACACATGCACTACTACAATTTAGTTTATTCAAATCACCAACTGCATGTCTTTGGACTGTAGGGAAAACTGAAGCACCCGAGGGATTGTTTATAGCTTCAGACTTTGTTTCCATCCATGTAAACGATATCAAACAGGTTTCACAGTCAGATTCAGACTTTGCGGTGAACAGAATAATTTGAAAATCTGGTAGTGTGAGATTTTCAGGTGTTTAGTGAATATACCTGGGCTGTATCCGCATTTGTAATAGTGTCCGAAATAAGGCTGGGCCGATAAACGATATTATAAAAATGATGTCAATAACAATGATAAGCTCTGGACTTTTTTTACTCTATATTGATCTAAGAGACAATCACACAGCAGAAATGTGCAACAGTGGGAATCTAAAAGTGTGTTGATATTAGAGATGTATCGAATTTTCAGCCACCAAAAAATTTATCAGACGAAAATGTTATGCCATTTAATGGACCCTCTAATTTTTGTGGCTCCAGTCATTGTTGGTTTACTCTTTTAAATCTGCAAGCATTAACAACATATAGACCTTTTTCTTGGCTGCTGCATGAAGGGCGCCATAGCGTCCAGCGTCTTCCGGTAGAATGTTTAGAACTTCCGTTTACAGCGTTTACAACTGGGAATTTGCACTCCCAAAATGGGTTTCAATAGCGTTTTGTGTAGATTACGGAGTATTTTTTGTGACACAACTTTGAAAGGTGTGTGTTAAAGCCGTATAATCTGTCAGATGTGGTTCAAGCGCGAAAGAAAAACGTTCTCCTAGTTCAAGTGTCTGCCGTCAGAAATACAGTGTGTGTGTGTGTGTTTCCCCGGCCTTTCAGCTGTTAGCTCAGTGGCTCTTCAACACACGCACACACAATACTTTACTGCATCATAGAGCAAACCAGATTACTTGCATGAAACTTAACAGGTATGCAAGTCATGCAATTTACAAAAATTACCAATAAAAGTCCGTTATTGATACTCTGCTGGCTGATCTGCATGTTGATTCTAATCACGAGCCGTTTATGTTTCATTTAGTGTGTTGTATTTACCACGGTTTGTGTTTTTCTGTCATTTCAAAATGTCACTTTATTTTCACTTTGTCACAGTTATTAAATCAGTGTGTTAGTAGGACAGTACAGTAGGCCACGTGTGTGTGTGTCAAACATTTTGGTGAATCACATTTGTTTGAGTTGATTATATATTTGAAAGAAAGAGAAAATGTTGACTTTAGCGATGGCGAGGCTTCATTTAAACAGCACAAGATGCCGTCTGACAACGAGAGAAAATTGCCTCACAGCAGTTGTTTTCCATCGTATTAGGACACATTTTTTAAATGATCAGTCCAGGAGGTGGCGCTGATCGACAACAGTATTAGTTCAAAGATGATAAAAGCAGGTAAAATAGATTAAAACTATCGTTTCAAAGCTGTCCAAATGTGACATTGTCCAAATGTAACATGTGACACAGTGTTTATACGCATCAGCTGCCGACCGGAAGTTCTTAGCATTCTCCTTGCGCATACACGCAAAGCATAATGGGTCATTTTGCGTTCTAAGAAAAAGGTCTATATATCAAAATATATATCGTTATTGTTCAATATGGAAAATAATTATTGAGACTGCATTTTTGCCATATCGCCCAGCCCTAGTCAGAAACCATAGTGGATGTTCTGAAGTGCACTCAATGAATCCTACAATATCACTGCATTAATGAGTGTACAATGAATGCACACTCAACGGTTAGAGAATACTCATAATGCAGTGTGAGAGTTCACTCACTGAATATATTTCTGCATCTGACCACAAGATGGCATACAGATTGGAATCCTATCGGTATTAATTTACAAACAAATATTACTTAATTAATTTATTGTTAAATGAATATTTGAATGCATGACAGAAATCAAAATACAAACCAAGAAATCGTGATTTATTAACCAGCAATGGACAAACAAAACAGGCTTCTCTTCCGGTGCACTCAGTGCTCAAATTCACTCACTTGTTTTCACTCACTCATTTAAGTGGACTAATGTAGGGAATACTGAATGAGGATATATGGGGTGATTTCGGATACAGCCCTAGTCAGTAAGTGTGTGACATCTAGTGTTCTACCATTTAGATGTTAAGCCTTCTTTCCCAAATCTCAAAATGGATTTCCATTTGTCATACTGCACAGTGTCGGGGTGCGTGAATTTAGTTTCTTGTTTGAGCTATTTATTAATTTAAAAAAATATTGTCCACTTTGACAATACTAAATGATAACATGAATAATTAATAGACTAGCATTTTACACATACCTAGCGTAGATACAGTGAACTCTGAAAAGCACATATGAATCTTTTACCTGTCCTGGTGTATGAATAGCATTCTGAAGTAGTTGGAGAATGCGGCTAGTACGGCCTTGTGTGCTTTGAAAAAGACATCGCCAATTGCGACCGTGCAGTCACACAGGAAGCCGAACTCCCTCTGCGCGTTGAGCTGCTGCAGAAGGATAAGACCATGATTGGCCAGCTCCATACTTCCACCTACACAGAAGGGGCCAGAGATGACAGTCAACTTCCTGTCTACTACAGACCACAATGCACCCAAAAAAGACTGTGTGAAAGAAGGCTGTTTAGTTGTCTGTTAAAATAGACTTAATCTATAATGGACAGCTATAAATGTGAAATAAAACACTGTAACGTCAAACAATAAGCTAAACTCTAAGGTACACTTGATATGCATAATTATTACAAGCAGTACTATTGTTCATTTTAGAACAAACTTTTAACCACAAGCATTAAACTTTGGCACACAGCTCTTTCTCCATGTTTTGTGCTACTAATATAAATGAACTTGATATGATTAACTTGAAATATGTAGATTAGTGGAAATGTCTGTTTTAAGTGATAGGATTTAATTACAGTACTTTTTATGGCTGGCCAATTTGGCCTAAAATCAAAATCTCGATTAATTGAACATTTTAACTCAATTACGAATAATGACAGATTATTTTTATTTATTTTTTGCCCTCACAGTTTACTGACAAGTTTTGTGCAGTAAATATGCTCACATATTACAAGTGAGAGATTTTTGAATGAAGGGTGCATTACTTGATTTAAAAATAACTGAAGGAAGCACACACTATCTATGATTATTTATTGAACAACTGACATTAAAACATACGTTGCCCAAAATGAACATTTTTTTTTTTAATAAATAACTTCAGGGCTGGTGTCAGCCATGGCGAGGGGTATGCGACTGCGCGAAGGCTGTGTCGGACCATATGTGTCCGCTCGACGCAGAAGTATAAAAAGAGTAGATGACACACTGTAGAGAAATTAACTGAAAAAATTGACCTGGAAAAAATGTATCGATTATAGGTTCTGAATGCTGATTTCGATTACTTTTCGATTAATCGCCTAGCCCTAGTACATTTATTGTTTTATACTTAGTTTTAATTTTTTTAGGAACATATAACCAGTGGGAACAAAACTAACAAAAAATAATAATACATATATACATACACATACATATATATACATACACATACATATATATATATATATATATATATATATATATATATATATATATATATATATATATATATATACACATATACACACATACATATACATATATATATATATATATATATATATATATATATATATATATATATATATATATATATATATATATATATATATATATATATATATATATATATATATATATATATATATATATATATATACACACACACACACACACGTACATACACAAATACATCCATTCCACACATGTATATCTATATTAGGCATGGGCCGGGTTAAGATTCTGACGGTATGATAACCTTGGATAAAAATATCACAGTTTCACGATATTGTGCTTACTGTTGTAAAATATATTCTTTTTAAATGTCTTGGTAAAAAATTACTTTTTTTTCACCCCTTTGAAAATATATTTTATTTTTTGAAAGATTTAAAATATTTTGGAGCAGTAAACATGTCAGGCTAAATAATGAAAATGAATCTTTGACTTCTGCTGTCTTCATTAGTTTCAAAAATACAGATTTTTTTACTATTTAAAACGACATCTTTGGATATCTTTTTCTGTTGGAAATACTGTTGTCCTAAAAAACTAAAAAAAAGTAAATAAAAAATCTTACACATACCTTAGGAACGGTACTACAGAAAATTTTGATGGTTTTAAAACCTGGACTTTTTCAAACCAGCACGGTATACCTTGAAAACGGTTATCGTCCCATGCCTAATCTATATACATACATATATGCAAATATTAAAGTAACCTCATCAAGAAAAAAAAGAAAAGAAAAAAATAATAAGTATAAAATAAAATATAATAAAAGGTTGCCAAACATATTCTAACAATGAGGCAAAACCTCTAGAATTATGTATAAGTTCAATTATAGATAATTATATTGTCTTTGTGGAGAAAGCCAGCCATTTACTCCATTTCTTTTCAAAGATCTCTAATTGTAATCGAAGTGCAGGTGTCATTTTTTTCCATTTCCTCAACTTCTGCTATAATTTTGAACCATTCATCTTTAGTTGGTGGGTCTTCTTTATACTATTTCCGGGTTATAGCTTTTTTAGTTGTTGCCAAAAATATATTAAATAGACATCTATCCTCCTTTTCAAGTTTAATAGGATTATCTCCGAGATAAAGAACTTCGAAAAATCTAGGAATATGAAGTTCACAAATATAATTGATGGCAGAGTGCACAGTTTCCCAAAAACTGTCATGTACACTGCCAGAATACATGAGCCCTAGTACTTTTAATGCAGAAATATTTAGAAAAGCTTAAAAATGTATCAAATTAAAACACATTACCACATACTGGCAAATTTGATTCTCAGTCACATATAAGATTAAGCATTTCCAGTTGAGTAAGATCCAGGTAAGCATTCTCTAGACATTTACAAACAAAAAGACCCCAAATGGAGTGTGTAGTTTTCAGTGTCACCCTTAATTTCAATTTTTGCATCTTCTTTTAAGATATATTTGTCATTTTAGGACCTCTAAACGTTACAAACAAATTGTTTAAACAAATTAATAATAAAATAATTCAAATATATAAATAAATAATAATTGTGAATATTGTCATGTTGTACAGCAGCGATTATATTGAAGACTACAAGTAACCCTGACAATGCAGGCCCCAACAGAGTGTTCAGATACAGCCAAGGGCCAAACATATGAGGCAACCTTTGAACAATGAGCCCTGATCCCTGAGGTTATTAACCCTCATCTAGCAGAAACCAGCTCAGCAGCCTCTGTGCCTTGAATGTCCATTACCCTAAAGGTCAATCACAGGCTTTGTGCGTCACATGACTGGCTCTTCAGTCAGCATTCCTGAGGCTACTTCCACTCAACTCATCTCGAATGGAGAAAGGACACGCCTGACAGTGGTCTTTAAATGCATGGGCTGTAATGTCACACAGCTGTGTGGAAAGACTGATTTTCTCCACAATAGTTTGACCACTTAGCTTGTTCTCCTTTCACCATCCAATCACACCAGTGACACTGGAGTAAATGGACCCTCATTGGTTTTGAATGATTGACACATTTTATTTTTTTTCACTCCGTTTTTTACACTAGTGCTGATAAACGATTAAATCACAAATAAATCACACACAACAATAAAGTTTGCAATTATTTAATCATTCATTTTACTATTGTTTATTTTAATAATGAATATTTAGACAATTTTACATAATTAAAACATTAATTTTTTTTTAAATAATTCCTATTTTTTCTATTAATTCTTATCTCTTATAAGTCTTATTTTTAATAAAAACAAATTCACAACAACTTTATTTTTGTTTAAGATCTTCAGAATGATATATTTTATATTATAGATTAATAATTAAATAATAGAAAAACAGATTCAGCCAAATTTGCATCAGCAGGTCATATCATTTGATATCAGCATATTTACAAAAACAAATCGGAAATCGGCTATAAAAATTGCAGTTATGTAATAAAATAATAAATAATTATTACAAATTTTCGGTTTTCGGCCAAGTGTATGCAGATTTTTCAGTTTCTGCCCAGAATTTCCATTTTGGTGCATCCCCAATATATGATAATAAACTTATACATGCATATTAATATATGTAAATCTTTTTAAAAGTATATACACTAGCACGTGTGTGCATTTACAAATAATACATACTAAATACACACAGTACATGCACATATATAATGCAAAAACAAAGTATCATTTTGTGCACAATTAGCCATGATTAATCATTAAACAACTTTAATTTACACATGCATATAATGGACAATCTCAGATTCCATTCAATGCATTTAATTAATTTGAGGTATTATGGGTAAAATATTGGAGTTTTTTTTGTACCAGATTATGTTTACTGCAAACTTTTTTTTCTACAGACAGCATGTTCATCAACAGTCCTTTTTTTCAATAAAGAAATACATTTTTAGCAATAAATGACAAACCAGACTTGTTAAGAGACAGGCCTGTTATGAGCTCTGCGGTTATTGATCAATTGCTTTTGTTGACCCATCAATTTCCATAAACTCAACCTAATTTTGAAACAATCACATAAGCAGAATTTTTGTAGGAACCTTGTTATCCCTTATCCTGTACAGAAAACTGCACCAATCAAAGCGTCACAGTGAACAAAGCACACTAAAAGAGATCTTTAGCATTGCGCAGTCCCATGAAGCACCACACATGCAACCAACAAACAGATTAACATTGATCTAATTTCAATTCAACAGTGTAGTTTGCAGTGCTTTACATGAGTTCTTTCATTCATTCATAAACATCTATGGCTCAAATCAGAGTTTAAAAAAATTGTACTTGTAGCTGCTTGGTTTTGAGACTCATAGTTTAGAAAACTTTAAGAAAGATTTTTTAAATCTCCCTATGGAAAAATTCACAGGAATATACTTTTGCACTCTTTAGGGATTAAAAAAATAATTGAGGTAAAGTTTGTTTTATATTCACACATTCGGACTTTCTCCTGAATCATTTCAGAAAAGTACTCTTTGAAAATTCTAAATAGTAAAATCATATTAGCAGCCAATGACTATCGAAGTACAACACTGTTCACAGTCAAATAAATAGTGCTGATGCTGTTTTAAAGTCATACTTGCATGTGATTTCAGCCTGAATATTCAAATTACCGGGGTAAACAATATAGGTAGCCTGTCACAAGTGTGCAAATATAAAACAAACTTTACCTCAATAAAAAGTTGTAATGTTTTAACCAAACCAAATTAGTGGCATCAAACGTATAAACTTAACCAGATAATTAGTGTTTTATGAAAGCTACTGAACCACATCGTATTCCTATTCATACTATGTTTTTGCAATAGAAAGTGAAAATAGTCAGAGAAGGAAGTTATGAATTGAGTATATAAATTTAAACATTAGGCATGGGGTGGTATGAGATTCTGATGGTATGATAACCTTGAATAAAAATATCCCGGATTCATGGTATTGTGGTTACTGCTCTAAAATATATTCTTTTTAAATGTCTGGGTAAAAAAAAAAAAAAAAACTTTTTCCCCTTTGAACACAATACATTTTATTTAAGAGACATTTTAAATATTTTTGGGCAGTAAATATGTCAGGCTAAAAAATTCAAATGAATCATTGACCTCTGCTGTCTTCATTAGTTTGGATATCTGTTGATACTGAAATACTGTTATCCTAAAAAAACTAAACAAAATAAAACAAAAAGTAAATAAAAATCTTACATATACCATAGGAACAGTATAGCAGAAACTTTTGGCGGTTTTAAAACCTTGACTTTTCCAAACCACGATAGACCCTGAAAACAGTTATCACCCCATGCCTAATAAACATACTACTTGTGAGACACAATGTTTTTTGACTATTATTTATTAGAAAAGTGTATATGCTTCATGGGGTGGTCAAGGAATATAGAGTAATTTTGTCATGATGCTTTTCACTCTTTGGAGGGGGTTCCTCTGCAGAATAATGGGTAACAAGTCTTAAACAAGAAATTTGCTGTTGAACATTATTTTTTGCTGTGACCAACTTATTTCACAGCATGTCTACCTCTCGATGTAATTCTTAAAAAGCAATACTACACAGTAAATGTATAATTCTATACCAGAAATGAATGAATTTATTATTTCCGGAACCTGACTGATGAGCTCTGCTGCTTTCCACATGTGATCATGTGATGTCAACATGGCAGCACCCATGAGGAAGTAGCATCTTTCCAGCTCTTTGTATATAAATGATATTCCAGGTAAGTGTACATCATTTCTGCTATTTTACAGAAGCATGTTTACTTTTTACCTGTGTTAAGTTTTTCTATAAACAAATCTCACTGGGTGGACATTTAATTCCATACGAGCCACCCAGCATCCAGAGAGTATGTAAACAATGCAAACAGTGGCATTTTTGTTTATCAAAGTACATTTATTACCCGTTTATAGGTGTTTTGTCGAGCTATTCAATATCTCATACACAGATTATCACACGTCTAACTTCAGCTCGCTCTCATTGTGGGTTTGTAAACTCGCTCCGCCCACCACGGAGACACGTGGAACGGACAGATCTCCCGCAGAGACCGACCACTTCCGCAATCTGTTTTTCTTCGCAAATAGAAAATAAACCGTCAAAAACTGCAACGTGATGACTGATAAGATCACGCGCAGACGCTCGCTGCTCGACCAGCACCCGATCCAGCGACCGTACCGCGAATACAGCCGAAAATTCACTACAACAACAAGGCAGAACGGAGCAGAGCGAGCATCTGAGGCGAGAAGCGAAAATAAACGGTGCTTCGTGAAACGGACACACACGCACTGGGGGAAGGGGTGGTCACCGAAGAAATAAACGAAACTAAATAAACCAACAAACAGCGTACATTTTAAAGGTTGATAAGTGTAAACGCACGTACCTTTCCTCCGCTCGGGCGTGTGGAGTTCGGCGAGTTGCTGTCTGTTACCGGAGGACTTGTCCGTTGGGCTCGCAGCTGCTCTGTTCCTCTCAAACGCAGCATTGGCGGCGATGGTCGTCGGTGTTTTCCGGTCGGGTTACGTTACAATCACATGACTGTCTAAAAGGGCTTAAAAACAGCGGTTGTAAAACCCACTTCCCTGGGATGCCAAAACAAACGGTCTTTGGCGCTGAGAGTCGCCAAACGACTGCGCTGGTGAACGTTACGCGTGTCGTTCGTTCTGTTCATGTGTTCACGGTGCGGCGGAGATGAATGTTGAGCAGTCGTTCAGGGCGCCGATCGTTGATGAACGTTACACATAAACGGATTTTCGTGGAGTTGGATAGCCGTAGGTCACGCTACCCACCCCCACATGAAGATAACGTATCGAGACAGATACACGCAGCAGGGCGATTTGCATTTCAGTTGACAGACAGACTGTGCACTTTTGGAGCCAAAAGCAACGAGAGCACGAGAAATACACAGTGTTTGAAGACGCGCGATGATTTCACGCCTACCGGTTGCAATGTACTTAATGAGGATTATTACATACTCATAATCAGCATTAAACGTGCTTTCAACAAAACATTTATACCCGTTTCATTTTACGGAAAAAGACAATATATTACACAAATAAATATATTGACTAAAGATTAAAAGAGTAGCCTAATATATTTTTTTTAATTAAACGCATCTTCTTCAGATATTTTATCTATTTACTACAAATGTATTAATTTTCTTAAATTTTCAAATGAAGAAAAAGAAAGCAGTTTAAATATATATATATATATATATATATATATATATATATATATATATATATATATATATATATATATTACACACACATGTATGTGTGTGTGTGTATATCACACTACTATTGTTGCACTTTGTTTTGTCGTAGTTCACCCCCAAAAATAAAATGTTCTCACTATTTACTCTCCCTCAATTGGTTCCAAAGTCTTTTTTCTTCTGCTGAATGAAAGAAGATATTTTGAAGAAATCTGAAAACCTGTAACCATTGATTTCCATAGTATAAAATACAAATACTTCAACATATCTTCTTTAATATTCAACAGAAGAAAGCCAAACCGGTTTGGAACAAGTAAAGGGTAAGTGAATAATAAATAGTGACAGCATTTTCAGTTTTGGGTGAACTATCCAAATAAGGGTGCTGAATAAAACTATTTTTTGGACACAGAAAGACTATCCTTAATCTGTGTTCTCACTATATCAATTTATTATATTTATATTTTACCCTAAACCAGAAAGGTATCACTGACATCCTGAACCAGGACCGGGTTCTTTCATGAGCCACACTTCAGCGATAATGATAAGAGGAAATATTTTTCAACGTTTTTTAATTAATTACCTTGAGAAATTGAGCTTAATTCTTAACACTGCAATTGGAGATTAAACATTTTTCTTCTCGCTTCACTTGTGTCCAGTGAACAGGATGTGAGCTGGCCTAGACATGTCAGGAAATGAACAACAAGGGAAATAACGTGAATAAACTCAAACAAGAATTGAGAAAAAAAAAGTTTGGAATTTTTTAAAGAGTACTTCAGCCTGCATGGACATTTAAGAATGCTAAATGAGGATGACAATTTCAAGCTGTGGGTTTGTGAAAAAAAAGAGGAAAGGGAAGTTGGGGGGTGGTGGAAAAGCTGCTGTTCAGGCCATGTGGTCTACTGGGGCGATAAAGACATCTGGGACTGTGTTTTCTGTTTCCAATTTCTGAAAATCACATTATCATCCTTAAATATGATTTAGTTTGAATTGCTGCTGTTATTTGTAGACGGAGTAATGAAATTTAGTTGGTTTAGCTAGTATAGTAGCCTATCTGCATTTTGTTATTGAAGGTTACATGTAGATTAGATATATAAAACAAACCTGAGTGATCTTTTAAATCAATGAAAGTAAATCAGTAACACTTAGATATTTAATCCTTAAATGTTAAGGGGCTGTTAGGATTTTATCCTCCGAGGGGTTTGGTGTGCTATTACTGATAACAGTAAATGTAAAGCACCTAATAAAGGACTATCACACACAAAAACTAAAACTAAAAATGGGGGAAATGGTTCAAAATGTTTTTCTTATCAACATTAGTTTGTGTTATTCGGTGCGTATGGACTTACACAATATCAGAGGATAAAATGGTTCAATATGTTTAACTATCGACATGGTAGTTTTTGCTTGACTGAAATAAAAATAATAGACCAAAAATAGGTCTAGAACTACCTCAGTTTATGTTAAAAAATAAATTTAAACCAGACTGAGCTGGTTCTCCCTGGTCTTTTCTGGATACACTAATTGTCTAGCTCTGGCCGGCTGGTCACCCAGCTTGACAGGCAGAAAAGAGCCCAAAACTGTCTAATATCAGCCAAAAGACCAGACTGACTGACCAGCTCAAAGCATCTACTATTACAGGAAACCCACATGAGCTTGAGGTTAAAATCATAAATGAAACGCTTGAAATACACATGAAATGTGGTTTCGGAAAATTTTATGTGAAAGTTTTTTATTATGTGTGGAAAAAAATGTGTTCAGTCCAGGGGTTGTTCAAACTGAACTGATACTAAATTAATAGTTTGTGAATAGCGTAATAATTTAAATTAAATAAACACGAATATTATGAGGAGGATGTCTCACATCGCGGCGTTTTCGTTACATAACCACTAGAGGTCAGTGGTGTCAATGATCAAGGGAGATTTTGACAGCTTTAAGTTGGCGTATGATTCCTGATAAAACATAAAATATGATGTTTTTTATTTGTGACTGAATGTGATCCCGCGATAAGTGAATGAAGGACACATGGCATTTTAGACAATTATAATACCTTGTGATTGTTCACCGACCATTCTTAAATAAAGCTTGTTGAAAATCACCTCACGAGTTCTTCCTGTTTGCAAAGATGGAGGCAGAGGGAATGTTGCCCCCGCAGTCGCTCTCTGCTAAGTTTGAGGGGTATGTCTTCATAAACATAGTATTTCTTTTGTGCTAGCTGTTTACGACATGAATGTAGAATTAGCCTACAGCCAGATATGTGTCGTCTTTTTTACCTGTTATTCAGTTTCAATGAAAGAATGACAGCCTACAATGGTCGTGCTTTGAAAGCTGCTTAAACTGTTTGTTTAATGGTGTCAATTCATGTACAGCTGGAGAGGCACATATCATGTCTAGAAATGCTGTCTACGTAGTCGACTAACGAGCTTTTGCGACCCATTGATTACAATGGCCACACTACTACGTGCAATGACAATCAATCAATAAATATAGTCTTATATTTTATGTGTTTGATTGATTCCCTTGGCAGTAATGTAAATTCAAGTTATGTCCTCTAACAAACTTGACTATGTTTATCCTGAATGATTTTAATTCTAAAATGTTTAATGTATTTACCATTGTTAGGTCCTTTGCCTATCTGACTGTGAGAGACAGACTACCAACTATACTCACAAAAGTGGTGGACACATTACACCGCAATAAGGACAATTTCTTTAAAGAATATGGAGAGGTATATATCTTTCTCTTGTTACTTTGTTGAAGTGTACAGTGATTTACTATGTTGCTTTTAAAGTAAATCATGCATCTACTAGTAGATTTAACTTCCTGTGTTTGATCAGGAGGGGACGGAGACAGAGAAGAGGGCCATCTCTTTCCTGTCCAAGCTGAGGAATGAACTGCAGACAGACAAACCTGTGCTGGCTCTCGCTGATAATGCTGAGGACACACAGGCCTGGAATGAATACATGGAAAGACAGCAGAACCTGATGGAGAACGGGCAGCTGGTCAGCTGGTTTAAGTCGCCGTGGCTCTATGTGGAGTGTTACATGTACCGGAGGATCCAGGAGGCTCTGTATATGAAGTAACGCTAATCTGCTAACTCAGTACATTATGAGGATAAATGAAGAAATCCACAGGGAATTTGTGTTACAGTAAAATCATTACTTTGGGATTTGTCACAGTCTAACTCAATTAAAAGGGTTCTGCGGGGTTTTTTTTTTTTAAAAAGTCTTAAAATGTGTATTAAAAAGTCTTACATTTACTGAAATACTGTGTTGTAGGTCTTAAATCTTTGTTTTTTAAACAAGTCTTAATTTTCCTTTGTTCATGTATTGCTACCCAATCTGGTCAAAACCCATACAGTCACCAACATTCCATCTCAATAAAACTTTAAACATTTTATTTAAAAAGGTCATTTTTAACTCTATTTATCATAATGGTTTAATTATTTTCCTTAAAATAACATTTGGTTAAAAGTTCTATGTATTTACTGCTGAGGACACTGACCTGGACAGATTTCGTTTATTATAGGTTTAAAACGTTTTTTATTAATTTTTAAAACATTTGTTCATGTTTTTTATTTTAAAGAAAGTTTTAGTTGGGGAAAAAGTGTATGGATAAAAGTAGAGCTTGCTTGTTTTACACAATATTTAAAATATTTAGCTAAGAAATAAAATCTAAAATATTTTAATTGTTTATTATTAATGTATTATTGTATTATTAAATGTAGTAAATTCTAATAATCTGGGCCATTTTAAAAATTCCTTATTCTTTAGCGCCTTATGATTCTAAAATTTCATTCATAATGGTCTTTAAATATCTTAAAAAGTCTTAAATTTAACTCTGTGAAACCTTTAATTTAATTTATGTTCAGATGGAACTTTTCATGTTGCTATAAAAATATATATTTAATCAACCAACTTTTCTACAGTCAATAAAAGGCTATAGGACACACAAAATCTATATTAGATTTTAATAAAATAATGCAAACAAAATGTTTGTTATATAACTATATAAATAGTGTAATCAGATGACGTGTTATTATGAATAGAAATATACTGTTGTAAGTGGTTGGTATTGAGATCTCTTTACAAAGACACGTGATTACATAACAATCACATTTTACATTAAAAGGGTTGTAATTTAATTAAGTATAACTTATAAGAGCAAACTTGACTTGCAGTAAACATTAAATTAACAGTAAAACGTAAAAAAATTAAAAAGTAAAAAAATTCCTTAATAATAATTAACAAGGCTATTAACACCTTTTTAAATACCAGGCACTGTTTTTAAAGTGCTATCTGTACTTAAAGTATAGTGTAATGTTTTGTTAAACAAATGTTCATTGAACTTTCCATGTTGCATTGACACATTTATAATGGTTTGATTGATTTATTTTGTTTGTGTTTCCAAAGTCCACCGATGCATAACTTTGACGCGTTTAAGGAGGGAAAAACGCAAAGCTACTTTGAATCTCAGCAAGCGATTAAATCCCTCTGCACGTACCTTCAGGAGCTCATCACCAACATGGAGAACATGACTGAGATACAGCTGCGAGAGAACTTCCTCAAGCTGATCCAGGTCAGTATGTCAAGCAGTCAAAGAAGAGGCCTCACATTTTCGTGTTGGCATCAAATGATATTTACAAAAGTTATTTAAATGCAGGTAAAGCTTTTTTTGTTTTATTTAACTTTTGTGAAAATAAATGCCAAAAAATATTGGCCAAACTGCAAAATTACCATCCAGTGTAATGATCCAGACTTCAGGATTACATTTTTTAATAAATGTATAAAATATGTTCAGGAAAGCATTGGCTGTGTTGTATTCAAGTCTTATTGTTTGCATTAATATTGAAATTACTGGAGGACCCTTGCCTCAAGTTTGAATAATGTTAGAGCTCATTCAGTTTAACACAATCAAAAAAACCATCGCAGTTAACCAACAGTTTGTGAGGTCACCCCAATATCCATGTGGTGCCGTAGTTTAACTAACAGATTTATCAGCTTCACATAGTGTGTTTATTTTTTTCCTAAATGTTTTTGAAAAATAAGTATGCTGTGAATAAAGCTGATCAACTTTACTTCTGATATACGTGGCTAGTTGCAAGCCAAATGTTTTTAGTGACATCACACACTGACTCATCCATGCCATTTAAAAACAATTGTTTATGCAAAATTAGCTCTCAAAAGCGAGGATCTTTTTTGTGTGGAGATATGAAATCATAATTGAGTTCGATGAGAGCCATAACCATAAGTTCAACGAGTCTCATCTTTAATTTAGAACAGAGAATCTTGTTAACCAAAATGACTTCCAGTTTATGTCAAATCTAATGCCCAGGGGTGGCTGTTGTTCTCAGCATGTGCTCGAGTACTTTATTGACGCTAAGCGGTGGGTTGCTCACATAATCAGTTTTATTGTGTATTTAGATCTCTCTGTGGGGAAACAAGTGTGATCTGTCCATCTCTGCGGGTCAAGACAACTCCCAAAAGTTAAGTCCCATTGATTCTCTTCCTGATCTCCAGCGCTTCATCCTAGTGGATGACTCCAGCATGGTTTGGTCAATGCTGGTTGCTTCTCAAGGGTCCAGATCCTCAGGGATGAAACATGCAAGAGTGGATATTATTTTAGACAACGCTGGTTTTGAACTCGTGACTGATCTAGTCCTTGCTGACTTCCTTGTTTCATCAGGACTGGCCAAGCAAATCCGATTTCATGGCAAGTCCATCCCGTGGTTTGTTTCAGATGTCACTAAACAAGACTTTGAGTGGACCATCAAGCAGACCATGGCAGCCAATCACAAGTGGATGTCAGCCAGCGGTGTCCAATGGAAGCATTTCATGAAGGAGGGCACCTGGTCCTACCATGACCATCCATTTTGGACTCTGCCCCATGAGTTCTGTGACATGCCGGTGGATGCAGCTGATCTCTACAGCACACTGCAGACCTCTGACCTGATTCTCTTCAAAGGAGACCTGAACTACAGGAAGCTGACTGGAGATAGGAAATGGGAGCACACGGTTCGGTTTGATCAAGCACTTAGGGGGTTCCAGCCAGCCCCTCTCTGCAGTCTCAGGACACTAAAAGCTGATGTTCAGGTGGGCTTACAGGCGGGTCAGGCCGAGAAGCTGAGCTCTCAGGATCCAGACTGGATGACCAATGGAAAATACGCTGTGGTTCAGTTTTCCAGTCCACACAGAGAACAGTAGAGGTCGATGAGGGCGATAACCAGAAGCAAAATATTTAAAAAATAAAATGCTGCCCTTCGGTTACCAACATGCCAAACAAATGTCTGCTAATCTCTGCTTGTGTTTGTTATTCAACAGTTTTAGAGCAAGTCATGTAACGACTCTTTCTGCACATCAAATGTTTTCATTGTTAGTAGATAAGTGAAGGTTTGAAGAGATGCCTGGCAGAGCTTGATCCTAGTTTACAGAGTAAAAGATTGTCTGTTTGCACTGCTGGTTTGTATTCAGTTTAAGAATATTTGCTACAAAATACAGATGTATAAACATTAAGATGTGGCACGTGCTGTACATTTGTAAAAAAACAAATCTACAAAATGAAATGTGACTTTTATCGTGTTAAAGGGATTGTTCACCCAAAAAATTAAAACCATTTATGCATCCTCCAGTTGTTCCAAACATTTATGAATTTCTTCTTTTGAACACAACAGAAGATATTCGGATGAAACAGATTTGGAATAGGCATGGGCTGGTATAAGATTCTGATGGTATTTTCATCCAAGTTTATCATATCACATTAATCATGGTTACTGCTCTAAAATATATTCTTTTTAAATGTCTGGGTGAAAAACTAAAACTTTTTCCCCTTTGAACACAATATATTTTATTTTGAAAAACATTTAAAGTATTTTGGAGCAGTAAACATGTCAGGCTAAATAATTTAAATGAATCATTGACTTCTGCTGTCTTCATTTGTTTTGAAAACCATTTCTTTAAATTTACAACGCCATTTTTGGATATCTTTTTTGCTGGAGATACTGTTGTCCTGAAAATCAAAACAGAAATCATTTTGGAATGATATAACAGGAAATTTTGGCAGTTTTAAACCTTGACTTTTCTAAACTGCGGTATACCTTGAAAACGATGCTCCCAAGCCTAGTTTTGAATAAGTGGAGGGTGAGTAAATGATGACTGAATTTTCAGTATTGGGTGAATTATCCCTTAAAATGCTGATCACCAAAGCTTCCTGAGAGCAAGAGAGGTCTAAATCTAAACTTACAGTTTCAAATGGCAAAGTTGAAATTCTCTCTGGCTGGTGTTTCAACGAGAGAGAGGGCGTGTGAGTGAGCGAGTAGGGGGTCTTTTGTGGCAGTTTCAATGCATTTGACCACACAAGAGTCCACACTATAGTATGAAAGCAATCTAGTCATGCATTGTAGATTACATCTGGCAGTATCAGTAAAAACATTTCATAAATCCCCCGTTTACATCTGTATTTATCAGCATTCACTTGTGGTGGGATTGATAAAAGTGGAGTGTATGTGTTGTGCTAAACATTCAATGTGTATAACTTTTCCCCAAAATATAATAGGCTGTGGGCTTTGTATGGAGTGCAAAATACACTGCCTAAATAAAACATTTCCAGTAAGGTAATAACAGAAGGAAATGTAAAGTTCAAAAGCTTGAAATTGTATGAAATGGCCAAAAAACATCATGGGGATTTACTGACATCATCATACAGTAACACATTCTGCTGTCTGCAAAATACTGGCCATACAATATACCATCTCAGAGAGTTTTCATTGTTTACATTTGAATAAACACACCTATAAAGCAGGTTTACTTGTGTCTGATGTGATGCTTTTTTTTTAAAGCTTATTTATGAGCATGGAAACAGACTATAGTCAGTACATTGTGTACTTGCACTTAAACTGCTAATTCTATTTTGAAAATGTAATATAATTTAGAAAGAAGATTTCTTTTGTTTTTTGTTGTTTTTTTTTACTTAATTCCACTTAAATCTATTAATACATTTTCTCATGTTTTTCTCTTCCCAAATCATATAAATTACAAATTGTCAGAAGTTTTTCCTGATGCATTTTATATGATTTTTTTAGTGTTAGTGTACAGACCTTTTTGTGTTTGCAAAGAGCTTAATATCTGTCCTAGAGAGTAAGAGAAAAGAGTAAAGAACCCCACAAAGCATTAATGTTCTGCAATAATCACGTGAACGCTATCTTTTGTGTGTGTGTGTTTGGGGTCAGTTAGGGACTCCGTACATGCTGTTTTTTTTCTGGAAATCAAGGCCATGGTTTTGGTCTTTGAACTGTACTAGTTCTAGTTCTGTTCTGGTTAAGCGTAGCTCAAGCGTAGACTAAAAATGCACTGTTTTAAATAAATAATAGTGTTGTAGATCTAAAATGTTTTTCTAAGAACCCTGCAGGAGCAGATTGAGTCTTAATTGAGCCAAACAGACACAGACATCTACTTGCATAAATGCTATTAATACAAAATGCTCTATTTAGTAAAAGAACATTATTATTTTAGATTTGTAAGCTGCAAACATGAATACACACATTAAAATCAGCCAATTAGCAGTAATTATATTTGAGGAAAAAATTGTGTTTTCTGATTAAAACAACTAATGACCATTAAAAAAAAACTTTTTGTGATCATCAGAAATTCAGTTTTCACCACCACTATATTTATTTAATATATGATATATTTTTAAAATGATTTACAATATATTTTTACAGTATTTATTTGACAGTTACATTATATTAAAAACCCATTTAATGTAAAAATACTATTAAAAGTTTTTCTATTTTAATGTATTTACAAATCTTTTATTAGTTATGAGGATATATATTAATATACATATTTGATAGCAAAAGTAAACATGTCAAATTATTATCAATGTCCATTCATTAGAAATATTTATTTCAATGCAAACTTTTTTCACTGCCTCTAATCAAATCAATTCTTTTAATCAAATCTAATCAACTCTTGCTGAAAAAAGTGTCAATTTATTTTATTGTTTCAACAGTACTGTCTATTTTAATCCATAGTCTAATGAAGTTTCCCTAATCAAACGAAAAGCACAACACCTACACACGTTCCATTTCTGTGTAAAATAGCTGCCAGTACAGAGAAAGGATTATAATCAAACAGATTTGTTTGTCCCTAGAGAGCTGAATAACGTCTCATTCTCTTTATAACCTCCTGCAAGCATCTTCCAACAAATTTAATTACTCCTTTGGCATATAATTTCCCATGGCAGCAGCATGTAAAGTGGTTTCGCAGCGCATCACCTGTAAAACTCAAAGGTTTTGGCAAGTGAATCAGGCGGTGACCTCCTATCTCTTGTTTACCTGGTTGTCATGACCTGCTCTGAGAAGTGACCGTCAGTATCGACCTGGCTGTCTTTAATTTGTTTACCTCCTCTTTTTTTAAGCCAGAGACACAGACAGAGAAAGTAAGAAGGACACAGGAAGTCAGAGATACATCAGTGAGAAAGAGAGAGAAAGCATCCAGCCTTCATGTAATGGGACTAAAGTAAAAAATCAGAGGAGTGATTTGAGTTTTGGTAAGGATGCTGGAAAGAATTCAGCAACTAATTTTTCATCTTTTGTTTTTCTAGAAATGATATTCCACGTGTCTTTCACTCTAGCGGTTTGTAATTGAGCATTGTTTCTATTATTAGTGCTTTCAGTTGAGTTTCCTGTCCTGTCGGTTTCCTGTTTTATAGAAAAGCACTTTATCTCAGACTTTACTGCACACCTTTCTCTTGGGTTTTTTCCTTTTGTACACAGCAAATAATGCTTTTTGTCTTGTGTCTAGTCCAAATACCTAAGAATTCTCTAAAACAATTAAGTAAAAATACTGTTTTTGTGTTGTTTTTTCCCTTAAAAAATAATCTGACAATGGGGTGAGTAAATAAATCTTGATTTCGGGTTGAAATATGATCATTTTAAGATCATTTTTGTTGTTTTACATAAAATATCACATAATTTTGACTTATTAATTCTGTTTGATAAAACTATATTTTTTTACTTGTCTAGAAAATGCTTCCTGATTTTTAGACATGTGAACTAAAATCCAAGTAAAGCAACAACAAAAAGTAAGAAAAGCATTTTTTGCAGTGTAAATGTGATGCATGAGACATTTGGGGAAAGAAGAACAATGTGGGGATAAAGATGGATAAAGGAAAGGCAAACTAATCAGAATGAAAATGTGTTTAAAGGGAAAGAAAGGAAGAAAGAGAAAGAAAAGCAGCCTCACGTATCTTAGAAAAACATCACACTTTGTCCTCTCAGCCCAAGGAGGACTGTAGGAGAGGAAGGTATTTTTTTTATTTTTTAGGAGGAGTAGGCAGAGCAGCGAGAGAGCAGGGCGGAAGCGAAGCAGAACAAGGGGGAGAGAGTTTGAGAAAGACTGTGGGAGGTGGAAAAAAAAGAAGCCTGGGCTTAAAAAAGACAGAAACAGTCTTTTGCTTATGAACAGATAGTACCCTAAGTCATGCTTGCTGCGTGTGTGTTTCCATGGTGATGTCTGGAGGGCAGACCAGCGGAGAGGCTGCTGGTGCCAGGCAGCGACGCAGGACGAGCCCGAGTCCTGAGAGAGAAGCCCTGGAGGAACCTTCCTCGCCACCCGCTGCCCACAAACTCTCACCCATGTACCCTAAGGAGGAGCACAGCGCAGGGGGCATCAGCTCCTCTGTCAACTACCTAGATGGAGCTTATGAGTACCCGAATCCCACACAGACCTTCGGCACCTCGTCGCCTGCAGAGCCTGCTTCAGTGGGATACTACCCGGCTCCCCCAGACCCCCACGAGGAACATCTACAGACGCTTGGCGCTGGATCCAGCAGCCCCCTTATGTTCGCACCCTCCAGCCCACAGCTGTCCCCGTATCTGAGCCATCACGGAGGACATCACACCACCCCTCATCAGGTGTCCTACTACCTGGACTCCTCGTCCAGCACCGTCTACAGGTCAGTGCAACAGCAAATATCAATTTAGTAAATAATAAATATGAAATTAAGTCAAACTATAAAAGAAAGTTAGATTTGAGTTGCATTTATACATGACTTTAAATATAAATATAGAATATAATATATAAAAATACATGGTAACACTTTAAAATAATGGTCCATTAGTTAATGTATTTACTAACATGAGCATATAATTAGTAATACATTTATTTATTAATTCATCTTTGTTAATGTTGCTATGTTAAGTTAAAGAATGTTAATTCATGTTAATTTACTGTGCATTAACGTTAATAAGCCATATTTTGGATTTTATTAATGCATTTTTAATGTTGAACTATGATTAATTAATGCTTTAAAAGATTATTCATACTTACAGTTGAAGGCAGAATTATTAGCCCCCCTGTTTATTTTTTCCCCCAATTTCTGTTTAACGGAGAGAAGATTTTTTCAACAAATTTCTAAACATAATAGCTTTAATAACTCATTTTTAATAACTGATTTATTGATGACAGTAAATAATATTTTTCAAGACACTTCTATGCAGCTTAAAGTGACATTTAAAGGCTTAACTAGGTTAAGTAGGTTAACTAGGCAGGTTAGGGTAATTAGGCAAGTTATTGTATAATGATGGTTTGTTCTGTAGACTATCGAGGAAAAAATATAGCTTAAATGAGCTAATAATTTTGACCTTAAAATGGTTTTAAAAAATTAAAAACTGCTTTTATTCTAGCCGAAATAAAACAAATAAGACTTTCTACAGAAGAAAAAATATTATCAGACATACTGTTTCCTTGCTCTGTTAAACATCATCTGGAAAATATTTAAAAAAGAAAAAAAATCAAACGGGGGCTAATAATTCTGACTTCAACTGTAGTTGATGTTAGTAAAGGCATTAACTAACATTAACTAATGGACCATTATTCTAAAGTGTTACCAAATATATATTATTTTAAAGATTTATTTATTTATATTTTTAAGAACTTTAATGATACTGTGGTTATTTTAATTGTAAAATTCAGGCAAAATTATAATAAATATGTTTCTAAAATATATCATTTGATTACAAAATGTTTTAAATATGATTCATAGGATCATTTCCTAAGTTTACCTGCAGTAAATATGACAGGAAATGAATCTTGGCATCAAGTTATTGCGTTTTCATGCTTATTTCTTTTTCAATTTTCCTTATAATCTTGTATGTAATCATTTTAAATTCTTGCATTTACTTCTTATGCTTATTGTGTGCTTTTTAAGATTTTTTTCTGATTATATGATTCTTATACTGTATAAAGTGCTTTGAATTGCCTATAAAATGTCCTATATGAATGAAATAAACTTGCCTTGCTGGAATCCAGGTTATATTATAATACATATTAAATATGTCAATAAAAGAAAACTATTTTAGATTTTTAAGATTTAAAAAGGAATTTACTTTTTAAAATTATGAAAATGGTTACAAATTAACATTAGCATATTATGTTTATGGCCCTTTTCATGATGAAATTCAAGCTTAATTAAAGTAAATATGGCGTTAAAGTAAACAGCATTAGATGATTATGGTAAATATAAAAGATATAATTACTTTTATGAACACTGAAAACGATTCAAAATTAGCCCTAGCATTCATTTATATGGTAAAATCCAGCTTAAACAATAGTATTAATGTCATGAAAAAAAACTATATTAGATGTTTGTAAGGTTATAACGCTGATATGAAAATATTGCCAGGTGTTCAGTTAATCAAATGAGGTGATTTTGACCTGATTTATGATTCATTGAGGCATAATGTTTGCTTTAGCACTCCAATCTTGCTTGGATGCCTGCCTTCTGAGGTTCATTTTCCCAAACAACACCTTGCATAAACAAAGCCTGGTGAAAGACTGCTACATTTGACTCCTTTTTACAATTGTGTTATTTAAATGTTTGATTTAATAATAATAATTATAATAATTTTACACTTTCAAAGATGAACTGTATGGTAAAATCAATGTGTTGCTCTACTTTCCTTGAAAACATTATTAGGGAGCATTTATGGAATATGTGGAATAAATGATCATGAGAATTAGTTGGTCTCAAAAGTATCACATATTAATATTGTGGTTTGATCTAATCTAGATATGTACAGTGCTCAGCATATATAAGTACACCCCTCACAAATCTATCTTTTAAATTCATATTTTTAATAGGAATACTGTACAATATTATATTTGTGCATACACACTAGATTAGTCAGTACTGAAGCCAAATCTGGAGCTTATCTAACAAAACAACTTACGATAAGGGTCCAGAAACTAGTACAGCCAAATTTATATGTTATAGAAAAATATAAAATATAAATAAAAAAAAAAGTGGAAAAATCAAGAGAAGCAAAAAAAAAAAAATAAAATAAAAAATTTAGTTGAAATTTTTTGGACATTTTTTGCAATATTTTGCTTGAATTTATTTGTGCTGTCATTAAAATGTCTTTCATTTAATGTTTGGTGGCTAAAATATTATTTTAATAAATATATCTGTTTAATAAATCTGTTTTATTTAAATGCACCAAAATATATCACCTATACTCACTGAGAAATGGAGAAAAATATTCATTTTCAAAATGGGGTGTACTCAATTATGCTGAGCACTGTCCATATTTGCACAAACATAAAGCATAAACTAACAAAAAATATAAACGCATCTCTGTGTGAATGTGTGTTTGATGTTCTGCAGCACATTACACTTTATTTTACTTGTTAGTTTATGCTTTATGTTTGTGCTGTTTAATATTAGTGCTCTTGATTAGAGTAGATCTTGATTTCTTGGAAAAGAGGTTAGGACAGTAAACACTTGAGTGCAACATGGGGACTGAAGTACACCAGTCAGTGAAAGAAGCGTAAAGCCTCTCATCAAACTCTGTCTCTAGACCTTGAGAAAAGTACAATTAGTTCTGTCTGAACACAAAGGAGAACATTTTTCACGTTCAGACGAACTGAGTGAGATGGAGGGAAAGCAAATGTTGAAGATAGCAGTATTACTGAAGCATGTTGTCTAAATAAAACTAATCCTCTTTTTTTAAAGGCAAGACTGCATGGAAACGTCATTTGTCATTTGGTGGCACTTTAGAACGTTTCTGAGATCATGCAATCGATCTGCTGGACATCAGAATTAAGATATAATAAATATTTACAAACACTGGGACAAGGGGTCAAAAGGAAATGGAGATAGTCACACTTGCCCCCTGTTTGCAGTCACGTACATATTCTCATTGCACACTGCCAATTTTTCTTTCGAAATCTCTTCTTCTGATTTTCTAGAACCCATTTGTTCATTTAGGGTGTATGCTTCCATAATAGTCATCAGATGATCCCTTTTCACTATATTTTGTGCATGCATATTTCCTATTTTTTACATTCATGATCTGGTTTAACCCTGTTAAATGTGATCTTTCTTTTAGAATTTACTTTTTAAAAAGATGAAAATGATTACAAATTAAGATTAGCATTTAATGTTTATGGCCCTTTTCATGATGAGATTCAAGCTTAATTAAAGTCGTTGTCAGATTACCCTTTTCACTATTTTTTGTGCATGCGTATTTCCTCTTATTTATAACCTGATTTACATTCATAATCTAGTTTAACCCTGTTAAATTTAATCAAGTCAAGTCAAGTCAAAATTAATATTTATTTACACATGAAAATGTCACATTTAATCCAACAATAATGTTAATTGTTTTTATGTTATTCTAAATGAATTAAAATAAAGCAGTATCTAATATTCATGTACAGTTGAAGTCAGATTTATTAGCGTTCTTCTTAAATTTGAATGCTTTTTATATTTTTCCCAATTTGTGTTTTAAGGAGAGAAGTTTTTTTTTCAGCACATTTCTAAAGATAATAGGTTTAATAACACAAAATTTTAATAAAATAAAAAAAAAATTAATAATAAAAAACACAAAAATTTAATAATACAAAATATTTTACTAAATGTTTTTCAAGGTACTAGTATTCAACTTAAAGTGCAATGTAAAGGCATTACTAGGTTAATTAGGTTAGCTATAAAGTTATGGTAATTAGGCAAGTCTTTCTATGAGAATGGCTTGTTCTGTCAATCGAGAAAAAAAATATTGCTCAAGGGGGCTAATAATATTGACCTTAAATGGTTTTTAAAAAGTGTAAAACTGCTTTAATTATAGCTGAAATAAAACAAATAAGACTTTCTCCTGACGAAAAAATATTATATGAAATACTGTGAAAAATTCCTTGCTCTGCTAAACTTCATTTGAAAAAGTTTTGAAAAAAAGATTTAAAAAAAAAAATCACAGGAGGGCTAATCATTTTGACTTCAACTGTATATATTGACTATAACATAACAAACTGTCCACTATTGGACAGAATTTTTATATTGATGGATCAAAATGCCGTATGTAACCCTTCTTTTCAAAATGAACAGAACTGAGCATGATAAGTCTGTCTTCAAAACCATGCTTTTGTCTTATCCAGAGTCATTATGGTGAGCCTTTAATAAGCACTTCTATTGGAGATATTTTAGATCTGCTTTGGCTCTGATCTTTGCTCTGGATTAGTCCAGTCTCTCATCATATATCAATAAACAGAGAAGTAGCTCCAGCTAGAATGTTCTTCTGCATGTAGTTTTACCAAAGTTAAAGTCATAAAAATTGACTAAATACATTCTGTACAGGTAATCTACAGAAAGAATAGAGGTTAGTTTGGTTATCTTGTTTTTTTTTAATTCTCAGGTTCTGCTGGTTATGCACTTTTCCAAAATTTTCATTGGTCAATCTTGAGCCAATAGTAATCTTTGGTTTTTTGGTTCAATTTGGAATTGAGTAAGCCCAGGGGATTGGAGAAAGACTCCAGCTAGGCCCCCTCCCTGATCCTAGCTTGGTTACCTTTAATGAATAGCTGAAATTCGCATCTCTGATGATGTCACTCGGCTTTTGACCACTGCTCTCCATGCGAGTGAGAGATGGCGAGGAGGAGCGCTAAAATAAAAATCCACCCTCCTCAAGTTCATGTGGACTTTAAACACTGTAGCTTTAATTATTAGTAATATGAAGTGTAACATCTAATGAATTGACTGTTCACCTCTGTTTTTGTGCAGGTCCAGTGTGGTGTCCTCTCAGCAGGCGGCCGTGGGCCTGTGTGAGGAGCTGTGCAGTGCCACTGACAGGCAGGAGTTGTACACTGGATCCAGAGCAGCTGGAGGCTTTGATTCAGGGAAGGAGACGCGCTTCTGTGCGGTGTGCAGTGACTACGCCTCTGGATATCATTACGGAGTCTGGTCCTGTGAGGGATGCAAAGCTTTCTTCAAGAGAAGCATTCAAGGTGACCAGCCTGTTTTACACGCAGTCTTGTTGTTCTGAATATCAGCAGGGATGTGATGCGGCTGCAAATAAAAAACAAAAAAACAAAGCACAGCTTTGTTAATATTCACAACAATAGACTGCAGGTTTTATCTTGCTCATACAGTACAAAACAAAAGTGGATATCATGAAATTTACATTGGTGGTGGGGGGCATATTGTTTTATAAAGTATTTTATTTGTATGCCTAATATGTCAAAAACTACATGTTTCTTGGCTTGTCACATTAAACATAATTCAAACCCCATAAACCTAATAACTAAAATAAACTACTTGTGCTTGGGCATGGGCCGGTATGAGATTCTGATGGTATGATAACCTTGGATAAAAATATCACAGTTTGACAGTATTGTGATTACTGCTCTAAAATATATTCTTTTTAAATGTATGGTTAAAACAAAAACAAAAAACTTTTTCCCTCGTTGAACAAAAGATCTTATTTTGAGAAACATTTATAATATTTTGGGGCAGTAAACATGTCAGGCTAAATAACTCAAATGAATTATTGACTTCTGCTGTCTTCATTTGTTTCAAAAACAAAGACTTTTCCAAACCATGGTATACCTTGAAAACGGTTATCGTCCCATGTCTACTTGTGCTTTTCCTTTGTGAAGAGTGAAGCTCTGCCCACATTATTGGTGTTTTTGATTCTGAGGATTGCTGTTGAACAGCTGAAGTACAGTAGACCTGCTTAAAAATATAGCTGAAAGAAAACAGATCTAAACAACTTAAACCTGAATAATTTAATTGCACCTGGGAACAGTTTATTTTCTAAACAAATCTCTTTTTTTAAACAAATTTATTCAGTTAATTATTAAATGACTCACAAAAAAAGACAGCCACTATTAGCATAACCATGTAAGAAATGTTGTCAAAAAAGTCAAAATGACAAATCATCGATAGATTTGCTGTTGCATGTTCACATACAAACAATGCAGTCAAATGGAAAGCATAAAATTGTGCTGTTTGAATTGCCTCTTTGTGCTTACACAATGTCTTGCATCTGAATATGCATACTTTCCTATTATATCGCAGGCAACCGTGTGCAAACTGAGTAAATTGTCTGAATTCACAGTAATCTTTAAACAGTTATTGAAAGTTTTATTTTTGTGCTCCTCTCATGTTTCCAGGGTGTCCGCGGGGTCTTAAAAAGTTATAAAATGTCTTAAATTGTCTTAAATATTGTCTTGTAGGTCTTAAATAATTTTAAACGGGTCCTAATTTTCCTTTGTTTGTGTAAAGCTACCCAATCAATTCAACACATATCTAATCACCAACAACAACACATCTTAATAAAACTTTTAGCAAAACTCTATTTAGGGACTGAGCACCTATGGTCCCTAGGCCCTACTGGAATTGTTATTATAATTAATATTATAACAGTTTGTTGTGCATACATTTAGTTTAATAAAGGTTTTATTTTTAAAGAGTTTTTTTTAAGTATGTATACAACTATGGTTTGCTTGTTTTGACACATTATTTAAAATATGTGGCTAAGAAATAACTAATTAGAATTAGATTTTTTGATCGGGCAAGTAAAAACTAAAATTTTATCTGGGACATTTTTTAAAATCCTTAGCATTTATCCCTATAGAAGTCTAAAATTTCATTCTTGATGGTCTTAAAAAGTCTTAAATTTGACTTGATGAAACCTGTAGAAACCCTGTGTTTCAAATCGCAGCAAACTAATAGCTGAAGTGTCGTGGCCAAACATATTTCACCCAATATGTCAAACTGACATCATCAGAGATGACAAAAGCAAATGACTCAGACTCAGACTCAACCTTATTATCCCGTTTAGGAAAGCTAAAATTGCAGCAAGGTGCCGTAACACAGGTGAAGTTCCACGTACACATTAACAAAATATTACCACACAACATGCAATATCATTTTGTAGGTGCATCTTCCTCCCCCCTGGACTCATTTAATGACCAAATGGCCACCTTTATAAAAGAATTTCTAGTTCTATTTGTCCTGCAAATAGGAACTCTAAAACGACGTCCTGATGGCAGCAGCTGAAACACAGAGTACAATGGGTGATCCAGGGTGCATAGGATACCCGAGCTCTCTTTAAAACATAACTCTGGTAATTTACCATTGGACCAGTTTGGCTAAAACCGATGATCTTGCCTGCCACCTTCACCAGGCTACTCAACCTATTCTTTTTTGACACACTCAGATTTCCGTACAAAGCAAATGCTTAGATTTTGATTAAAGATTACCAGATCAAACTTTTTTTTTTGTGGATTGATTGTTCGACTAACAATGTGCACTAGCATAATAAAGACAGTAAATTCTGATTTCGTGTGGACTAAGAACACATTTGCTCAGTAAAAGTCTCCTGCATTTATTGATTGAATTCCAATATTAAGGCTTTACATCCACATAACTAGCTTCACATTGTAGCCAAATCATTAGACGCAATTCTAAACTACAACTTCTCTGTTATCTAATGGCCCTGTAAAGCAACCAATCACAGTTAGTTTTATTCAGTGCCATCTTTAGAGAGATGGAAAATAAAGTACTAATACTATAATTTTCAAGTCAAGCCTTTGTGCTTCCAAATCCAAATGTGAATGTGTGAATGTGTCCAGTAGGTAATCATCCTCACACGCTCCCTACTATCTTCCCTTTAAAAGCTGCTAGAATGAGGTGAAAATCAAAATCTCATGTGCGCTACATCTGGGACTTGCACAATGACAGAACACAGCTGCCTCTGTCTGCACCTTATTAGCAGTAGTGTATTGTGCATGAAGAGTGCGGGTCTGGGTGGGTTTGGTGAGATGTTTTGAGCTGGACTCTGACACACAGGCTCCTGATGAGCTCTCTGCTGGAGCAGGGAACAGCTGCCGACTCTAACTGCAGTTCGGGTGAGGAAAACTGGGGAAAATGACTGTAAGTGTATGTCTGATAAATGGGTTTCAGAACACACTGGGTGAGGAAAATTACAGCGAGCATAAGGCAGAACAGAGCTCCCTTTCAACTTTATAGAGGAAAGAAAAGAGCATGAGGCTGAGAAGAAGAAAAGCAAGACAATGAAGCATACATATGTTTTCTATTGTGGCAATTTGAATTTAGTTTTGTTAAAAGATTTTTTAACAGTGTACACTCTAATAATATCTGTTAATGAACTGTATTTTGTGATTCACAAGTGGTTTTGGTTTATGGTTGTGAATTGCATTATGGGACCTCAATCTAAAGTTGAAAATTCAACTCTACAGTGACTTTTATTGACATTTCAGTAGTTTGAAATAATATAATGTATAAGAAATCTGTCTGTAAAATGACAGAAAACACTGGCAGTTTATTACAAGGTTTTTGTAGCTTAATATACAACACCAACCCAGACAATATATCACTTAAAACTATTACAAACATTAATAAAAGTCACTCTTTCAAGCTCTTTAAGGTGAAAAGTTGTTGGAAGAAAGATCAAGATGCCATAAAGCAATTCAAAAGCATAAATAATCTTGGGAAAATGAAAAATAAAAACAAAAATCACAAAGTACAGAAAACTGCTAATTTATGTTTTTTTTAAACGTTTAGCTCATCAGTGGTGTAAAGTAACAAGTTACAAATACTCAAATCACTGTAATTGAGTAGTTTTTCTCAGAAATTGTAATTTACTAAGTAGTTTTTACAATATGTACTTTTACTTTGCCCTTGAGTTTATTTTTATCACTGTATCAGTACTTTTACTCCTTTTAAAAGTTACTTTCCTGCAGTCACTACTTATTTTTTTTTCTTGTCTATGGGGATTAGAAAAATCAGTCCTGTGACTCCTGTCCAATCAAATCACACCTAGAAGGTAAATGACATCATAATGAATTACCTCAAGACATGGGTGATTTATAATTGCAGCAAACTGTTTGGAAGCATTAAAAGAGTCCAAGAAGATGTCTAAAATCTTTACACGCATTGACCCAGAGACTGTTTAGAAGCATGTTACTGATGAGAAGATGACGGATGTTTACTGTATGATGAACGAAGTGGCCTTAAACTCCCAGCAGGCACAGGATGTCAACATGACGTCAGATTGACATTGTACCCCAACATCGTTTGGAAATGAAAATCGGGTTGACATCAGAACCTAAAGTAAAGCTGACGTCAATGTCTAACGTCCAACCTAAAATCAACCAAATATCAACGTCTAATGATGTTTCAGCTTGACGTTGTGTGGATGTTACCACTATGGCGTCTATCAGGCGTTGGATTTTGGTTTCCATACCTGATGAATAAATGTCAGAATTTGTCGTCAATATGACACTGATTTTAAATGTTGGCTCGTCTTTGGATTTTGGTCACTTTTTAACACAATCTAAAAACAACGTCATTTGACGTCGTTATTGGACATCAAAATAACGTTGTCCTTAGACGCTAGCTAAACATTGAATTTTGGTCACCCGACATCACAACCTAAATCTAACCTAATATTAACGTCTTATGACATTGTGTGCCTGCTGGGCAGTAATAACTAAATGCAGTACAGAATCTTACATTTACACACATTCACAAATTACATGTAGCCTAAATGCATCAGCTTTGCATACTCACTACTCACCACTCTTGACTACTTTTGAAAGGGCTACTTTTTACTCATGCTTTGAGTAATATTTACAACAGATACTTTTACTCTACCTGCACTACATTATTAGGCAAGTAATGGTACTTTTACTTAAGTATGATTTTTTCAGTACTCTTTCCACCACTGTAGCTCATATAATTTGAGTAATGTATATACAATTGTATATTGAATACAAATACAATTGTTATATATACATATACATAAATAAAATCAACAAACAAATTATTGTTTGTTTAAACTGTATTTTATATTTTACAATAATTTGTAATAATTTGCTCAACAGGAATCTTTAAAGTAAAATCTTTAAAAAGGTATAATATTAATTTATTTCTCATAAAAAATGGTACCGTATACTGTTTTTGGCTGATACCTGTCATCGTAGATGTTAACTTAAATGATATTTAACAATTGTATATGCACCACTCAAACTGAACCCTTGTGCACTGTTGAAATTTACTACCATTTTTTTAATGTTCGGGATGAAAACATCCACTAAATTAAACTGCTGTAAAAATGCATCAGATAAATATTTTTTTCAAATGTTTTTTTTGCATAAATCTCCCTCAGTTCTTATCAAAATGACTGAATGTTTTTAAAAATTACAGGATTTTACCACTTTAATTGCCAAGTTCATAAATGATGTCACTGATTTGGTGAAAAACACACACAAAATGATGTTCTTTTAATATAAAAAGTAATTGTGGACTTTTTGCCTTTTATTACATCTTGGACATGAACGGTTAGTAACAACATTGGCTTTGATGCATTGTTAAATTTTAATTTTCTCCCTAATTTACTGTTGGTCGCTGTTTTTACCCTATTGACTTTCATAATAACCACATTTGATTGTGCGTAAATACACAGTCATTGTTTTTATTTATACCATGCCGTTCTGAGAGCTGAGATGCATATTTAGATTTTAAAGGTAAGTGCGCACAGGTCACTCTCACACATTCACAGACACACATACACAAACTTTATATTGCTGTTAAACTCCCTATAAAATCCAGAAACTTTTTTTTGCATAGGCCCATCTAAAGAGTTAATGGTGCCAACTGATGATCAACAGTAAAAATTTAAATTTTTACCTTTTCCCAACAGGAAAAACCATCAACAATCAAAAACTCATGATTATATGCATAGTGTCATGGTTTTGCAATTAAAAAAAATGTGGTTATAATGGAAGTCAAAGGGGCAAAAACTGCCACCAACAGTAAATTAGGGAGGAATAAATGAAAAGCAATCAAAAACAATGTATCAAAGGCAATGTTGTTTCACATGTTCAAGACTTTGATAAAAGGGAAAAAAAAATCCAGTCCACAATTACTTTTTATATTGAAAATATGTCATTTTGTGTGTTTTTTTTTCACCAAATCAGTGAATTTGGCAATCAAAGAGTTAAAATCCTGTAAGTTTCTAAGAAATTTAGTAGTTTTGATCAGGACTGAAGTTGATTAACAGATTTATGCAAAACAATTTGAAAAAAATATATTAATCTGATGCATTTTTACAGCAGATTATTTGAGTGGATGATTTCATCCCGAACATAACAAAAGGATAGTAAATTTGTCCAGAATATATTGTTGAGGTTTTTTTTTTTAATTCAAAGCATTTTCTCTAAATATGTGTCAAAATAAGATTTGTCACCAAAAATCCTTCTGCTAGCTGAAACAGAGACAGTTGTGGCCAAAATAATACTCAAAATCAGCCTAGAGTGGTCGAAAAGATCCCCAACAGTACATAAAGGTTAGTCTGAGATACTGTTAAACAATTATTTAACAAAACCAAATTCAAATTCTATAACGTATAATAAATGCAGCTTTTTAGTGGGGACACCAGTGCACATTATCTAGGAGAATTAAAAATGTAAAGAATGGCCTCTGATTGGTGTCATTTTATGGTCTGCATGACCTGCATGATTTTTTCATGAAAAAATATATAAAATAAGATGCTAGTATCTTGGGAAGTAATCTTTTTATATGCTGTAAACACATTTGATATTAATTAGTATTATTATGTGTACTAAATTGTACTGACTTTGTGTTAAACATGAATGAAACGAAGCGTAATATCTTCCTTTTGTTCATTTTTTAAAGACGTGCTGTTTTATGCATTGGTGATTCAGGGATTTTCTAATGAACATTGTGAATTGCTTTTTACAGTTCCAAGGTCATCTTCACAGCCACCCAAACTGGCTTACTGTGCGATTGCCACAATTACCTTCTTCACATACACATTTTCATATGAATGTTTAGAATTCTCTGTTGCAGAATCTCCTATTATAACCCTCATTATTGAAGTGGTTTTATACAGCGGTTTAGCAGTCAGTGTGTTTGTGTCGGCCTGTGACATTTCTGGCTGCGACGCACTCATCTAATTTAAAATTTCATTTGGTGAGCAGGAACAGCGTGTACCTGCTCTCAGCTCTTAATCAGATCTAAGGCTGTTGATGCGCTGCACTGCACTCTTTGTTGCTTGTAACGGAACAGTATTTACATTTTGCTAATACAAAGTTTCTGAAGGAAAACCTCTCTGATAGCTGAGCTGAAGAAAGATCTGGCACGCGCTTCAACTTGTGCTTTTTATTGTTTGAGCATGATTGCTTAAGAATGATGAAAAACAAGCAATGCTTTATTTCTCCACCTTTAGGTCACAATGACTATGTTTGTCCAGCGACCAACCAGTGCACTATTGACAGAAACCGTCGGAAGAGCTGCCAAGCGTGCAGACTACGCAAGTGTTATGAAGTAGGCATGATGAAAGGAGGTACATAATATATATATATATATTCCTATTTTTTTCCTTTCCTTTTCATGTATATATAAATACCATCTGTCATTTGATCATGATTTAAAGCAGCCTCTGTAGTGTTTCCCCTTATTGTCCAGAATTGAGCAAAATTCTAAATTTAAAGGGATCTTCTCAGATTTATACAGTCAAGCCCAAAATGATTCATACTCGGGCTTGACTGTATATATTATATTTACATAAAAATGATTACACATATACACACATACACACAGTAACTTATAGAAGTGAGTACACCCCTCACATTTTTCTAAATATAATGTTTTTTTTTCATGTGACAGCATTGTAAAAATCACACTTTGCTACAATGTAAAGTTCTGAGTATGCAGCTTGTATAACAGTGTAAATTTGCTGTCCCCTTAAAATAGCTCAACACAAAGCCATTAAAAATTGAGCTTACATTGTACATTCTAGCGGTATAATTTTTTCAGTGTTGTCACATGAAATATTTGATATATTGAACTATTTACAAAAAAACTATTTACAAATATGTGAGAGGAGAATATGTTGAGTGTGTTTGTGAGCTCAAGGCCAAATTTATGCATAAGCAGGGAAATATGTATTTATGTATATTATGCATCATTCTATTTCCAGATTCCATTAGATGAAATTTAGCTGCTAATAGCCTACAATATATATATATTTATACTCACCGGCCACTTTATTAGGTACACCCTGCTACCCCCTTTGCTTTCAGAACTGCCTTAATCCTACATGGCATAGCTTCAACAAGGTATTGGAAATATTCCTCAGAGATTTGGGTCCGTGTTGACATGATAGCATCACGCACTAGTGGCAGATTTGTTGGCTGCACATCCATGATGTGAATTTCCCATTCCACAACATCCCAAAGGTGCTCTATTGGATTGAGATCTGGTGAATGTGGAGGCCATTTGAGTACAGTGAACTCATTGTCATGTTCAAGAAACCAGTCTGAGATGATTCACGCTTTATGACATGGCGCGTTATCCTGCTGGAAGTAGCCATCAGAAGATGGGTACACTGTGGTCATAAAGGCATGGACATGGTCAGCAACAATACTCAGGTAGGCTGTGGTGTTAACACAATGCTCAATTGGTACTAATGTGTTAAGAAAATATCCCCCACACCATTACACCACCAACACTTGCCTGAACTGTTGATACAAGGCAGGATGGATACATGCTTTCATGGTGTTGATGCCAAATTCTGACCCTACCATCCGAATGTTGCAACAGAAATCGAGACTCAACAGACCAGGCAACGTTTTTCCAATCTTCTATTGTCTAATTTTGTTGAGCCTGTGCGAATTGTAGCCTCAGTTTCCTGTTCTTAGCTGACAGGAGTGACACCTGGTGCGGTCTTCTGCTGCTGTAGCTCATCTGCCTCAAGGTTGGACATGTTGTGTGTTCAGAGATGCTCGTCTGTATACCTCAGTTGTAACGACTGGTTGTTTGAGTTACTGTTGCCTTTCTGTCAGCTGGCCATTCTCTTTTGACCTCTGGCATCAATAAGGCATTTGTGCCCACAGAACTGCCGCTCACTGGATATTTTCTCGTCTTATTTTCTCTGTAAACCCTAGTGATGGCTGTGCGTGAAAATCTCGGTAGACCAGCAGTTTCTGAAATACTCAGACCAGCTCATCTGGCACTAACAACAATGCCATGATTAGTCACTTAAATCACCTTCTTCCCCATTCTGATGCTCCGTTTAAAGGCAGCAGATTGTCTTAACCATGTCTACATGCCTAAATGCATCGAGTTGCTGCCATGAGATTGGCTGTTTAGAAATTAGCGTTAACGAGCAGTTAGACAGGTGTACCTAATAAAGTATATATATATATATATATATATATATATATATATATGTTCAAGTTTAAGTATAAATATAAATAAAATATTTTTGTTCGATTTTATTCCACTTTATTACATTTTTACTGACAAGTTTTTCACACAGTCAGCACAATATATTTTATCCTGTACAGTTTGAAAATAGAGTGTTATAGTACAGCTGACTTGTGTTGTAGGTATTCGTAAAGACCGCGGCGGGCGCACTGTCAGGCGAGAGAGGAGGAGAAGCAGTAATGAAGATCGAGACAAGAGCAGCAGTGATCAATGCAGCCGTGCTGGCGTGAGAACGACTGGCCCACAGGACAAGAGGAAGAAGCGCAGCGGTGGTGTGGTCAGCACTTTGTGCATGCCACCTGACCAGGTGCTGCTGCTGCTGCTGGGGGCCGAGCCTCCCGCTGTCTGCTCACGACAGAAACACAGCCGGCCCTACACCGAGATCACCATGATGTCCCTACTCACCAACATGGCTGACAAAGAACTTGTCCACATGATCGCCTGGGCCAAGAAAGTGCCAGGTAAAGTCCTTTCAGGGATCAATTAAAGTTTAAGGGATAGTTCACCCAAAACTGAAAATTTACTCACTATTTACTCATCCACGAGTGGTTCCAGTTTCTTTTTTCTGTTGAAATCAAAAGAAGATATTTTAACCTTTAACTGCCATAGTCAATGGTTACAGGTTTCAACATTTTTCAAAATATCTTATTTTGTGTTCAACAGAAGAAATAATCTCATAAAGGTTTGAAACAAGTAAAGAGTGAGTAAATGATGACATAATTATCATTTTTTGGTGAACCATCCTTTTAATTGTAAGTACAGCATCAAAGGAAGGGTCTTTAAATATATAATTATTCACGATTTCACTTCTGTTTTGAACTTTTATGCTGCTTTTTGAGCATAAACAAAAACCTTCAATAGAAAGAGAGAGACATTTTATCAGACAGAATTAGATTTTTAAGGCCAACAACAAATGGTATCTTTTTGCTAGGTTTGTGACATCACCAACCCTAAAATTGACATAACCCCTACCCTAGACATCATCTTTCCTTTAATGTGCACTTAATGTTTAATGTGACGAATTAGAACACACAGTGTCAGTTGACCAATCAGAGCACATTGTGTATTTTTGATAGGGAGACTTTATCCTCCTAGGGCTCGAGTGTCCACATATGTGGACAGCACATTTTTAGCTCTTAAGTGGCTATTTAAATTACTTTGAATGTTTTATATTTTGTTTCAGACATACAGTGTCATCCTGCAACTGTTTTGCAGCATATGAAATGTCCCAAACCCTATTTTTAACTGTCCAAAATGGGGAAAAAAAAATGCTTTTACTCTCTGATAGTCAAAGCAAAAAAAACAAACAAACAAAAAAAAAATTCTATGTTAAATATGCATAAAAGAAAATTCGGGAAAAAAGTGTTTTATGTAAATTGGGACCACGAGTCCACATATATGAACACCATTTGTCTCTAAAAGCACATCATATCAAAAGATGATACTTAGATTTTTATTCTAATTAGGTTCCAATAAGCCCAAATAGCAAAGAGAAATAAAAAATGCATGTAAAAAAACACCTTGGGCCTTAAGAAGGTCAAAAGATCATTTTTAGGAGAACAGAAAAAGTAGAATAAGAGTCAAATATATTAAATATTATGCTTATTTATTTTTTATTCTTTATAAATTGTTTTAATTGAAGCATGAACAGTTTACTCAGTAGGCATAGTCAAGCCTTCAGGGATAGCTGATTGACCAGCCCTTTAACTGTGTGCACATCAAGTAACAGGTTTTTAAATCTGACGAAGGCACATCTAGGAAAGTGTCGTGGTGACAGCCTTGCCAGTTTATGTAACCCTGGCAGCAGGTTTGACAGCCCAGGTGGCAGAGATTCAAATGACAAGGTCACAGACGCAAAGATAAAGAACATGACTGTTATTACAGTGAACTGTGCTGCAGCCTCCAGCTGAGCTCTGAACACAGATAAAGAGCTGCTGGGACTTTAAGGGAGTCATTATATTTCATGTTCAGTAGTCCTCATTATCTTTTTACCCACCCTAGAATAGTAAACAATTTGTCTCATCAGATTCAGTGGATGAACTCCAATTCCATATTTTAGAATTGTTTACTGGTAGGTAAATATCTCTATTTCTATCACTATTAAATATCACCAAGGAAGATTTTTTAGTTGCAGTTATGTAACATGATACTGTTTCTAAACTAATTTGTTTTGGTTTTCTTTGTAATAATGGATTACGTTGATTATTACCAACATCTGTGGAAAATTTAAAGACAACAGCACCTTTAGAAATATGTTTTCTGAGAAAAATGATGTTTCCAGCTTCTTTTTGCTTCTAGGTTTATTGGAGCACTGAAACATGTCTTGCTACCAAAGTTGTAAAGCTGCTATATATGTTTTTGTGAGAAACCATGATACATTTTTTAATTTTATACAAATATTTTTACAATATTTCTCTAATGAAAAAATCTTTGGTAACATTAAAAAAGTCTTCAGTCATTTTGATTAACTGGATGCATTGTGAAAGAAAGTCTGACTAACCCTTGAGTTGTGATTATCCTTGTCTCTCCAGGATTCCAGGATCTGTCTCTGCATGACCAGGTTCAGTTGTTGGAGAGCTCTTGGCTGGAGGTGTTGATGATAGGCCTCATATGGAGGTCCATTCATTCCCCTGGAAAACTCATCTTTGCTCAGGATCTCATCCTGGATAGGTACTGGATGATCTACTTGTAGGTCACTGTTAAAATAACAACAACAACAAAAGCAGTCAATGTGAAATACATATTCCCACATTTCTGAAAACATAATTACCTAGAACAGGGATGTCAAACTCAATTCCTGGAGGGCCACAGCCCTGCACAGTTTAGTTCCAACCCTGCTTCAACACACTTACCTGTAGGTTTCAAACAAGCATGAAGGACTTAATTAGTTTGACCAGGCGTGTTTAATTAGGGTTGGAACTAAACTGTGCAGAGCTGTGGACCTCCAGGAACTGAGTTTGACACCTGTGATCTAGACCAGTGGTTCTCAACTGGTTTGGCCATGGGACCCACATTTTTACATGGTCATCAAGCCGCGACCCAAACTTTTAGGAACTATAATATAATTTTAGGAATTATAATTAATTCGTATTTATTTGTTAACATACACAAATAGTGACAGATAAATCACAAGTCACCAATATTTACAAATAAACAATATTTTATTGCTGTCATTTAACAAAATGTATCAAATTATAGAAATATTACAAAGTAAGGGTAAGAAAAGGTTCAGTTACCATGAACTAAACTGAACTGTTAATAAAACATTAACACTGATCCTGTTGAACAGAACAAATCCGCAAATTACAGTAAAATTATTAAAACAATCATAACCATTTTTACATCTAATATGACAGCAATTACAAACATCTGTTTCACTTAACAGTAATTTGGGAAGCTAATGAGATAACTGAGTATGTGCTTTACTCATGATAAGAGTTTCAAAGTCTGGGGTGATGGTAGACCCGAAGATCGTGCTCTATGTCCAACCTGTTCCTTTGCTTTGACTTAAGCTGCACCAAGGAAGAGAAGCCACTTTCACACAAATACGTAGTGCTGAATGGTAGGATGGATTTGATCGCACGAATGGCAAGGGACGAATACTCAGAAAGCACTTTGCGGCACCAAAACTGGGAGAGGCTTTACTTCACTGAATTTCTTTTTCAGCGTCTTATCACATGACGGCTCCACAAGCTGATTCTCTTTGTTGCTCGGCAACGTGACGCTTTCCACGTCGATTCCAAAGGGATTGCTCATCCACGGATCATCATAATGTTTATCGGGAAGTAGTCGGTACGGTTGTCGCGCGCGCATTTCAAAATAAAAGTCCGGTATAAGCAAAATAAGTTAAAAAATGAAACTTTTGTTGTTTTTTTGACCACACACTCCGCGACCCACTGAAAATGTTCCCGCGACCCACTTTTGGGTCGCGACCCACCAGTTGAGAAACACTGATCTAGACTATAGTAAAAATAAAGCACAAATCCAATATAATCACTCACTTCCAATCTTTATAATCTTTTTATACGTAAGTGTGAAAGCAAGTGCTTTGAAAACACATGAAGTTGTTTTAAATAAACTGTGCTCTTTGACTGTTAAAAATAATAGAAAGGCACAAACATGCGACAACAGGAACCTGAGGGATGCCAATTATACTTCGATGAAACCCTGAGCTTTATTTTATTATCAGGCAGTCTTACTTCATACTGATGCTGTGAGCCTGATTGTGAGATTTTGAGATGTCATATTGACCCGATGCATTCCCTCTTATTTTTTGCCTCAATTTCTTAAAGAACATTAAGTTGCATGCAGTTTTCTCCCCCGCAGAAGGCTGCGCATTACAAAATGAGATTGAAATATTGTGAAGCGAAAACTAGATTGTTAAAAAGGATGTGAACTATTTACCCGAGAGCCTAGTGCTCCTCTTCAGAAGACCATGTCACAAAGTAGCATGTAATTAAAAAGGACCCGATTGGGAACAGGATCTTTAAAGGGTTTCCGAAAAACATCGTCATCATCACTGACTAAGGGAATATGAATTTAATCAAAACCAGCATCCGTATAAAGTAGCACTGTGAGCTTCAATCTTGAACAGGGCATCCCAGAGGATGAAGGAGAAAGATAAAACTGTTGGATGAGAGAGACTGCTAGGAAAGAACAGATAGGATATGGAAGTCTTATCATTTATAGATGCCATAAGGGTCTAGTTTTGAAAAGGTAAACAGTAAACATCATCTATGATGCTTACAGCTCCACCAAAGGAGGAAAGATAAAAGAAGGCTATTTTAAGGCACACGGTAGATAGAAAAAACATCACTTAAGCTCAAAGTATACTTTGACTTTGTACTTTGGTATTCATGCATGCTTAGATGAACACACAGGCTCACTGTCTGCACTTTTTCTCTCCAAACGTTATGAGCAATAAACTGCCTAATACTACATTAACTAGTGTCTGGGGTATATTATAATCTCTTCATATATGAATTTGGTAATTTTGGCATATATTGTAATCTTCAGTAGAATGTTGTTGTTGTTGTTCTGTCTCCTGTTTCTTTTCCAATCGTGAAAAACATGGTTTAATGTTGACACCATGAGGACAAATCAATAGTGCACAAACAAATAACTATCTAATCCTAGGATGCAAGCATAGGTGATTTAGTATACAGTACTTACTCTAACGTATGGGTTAAAACCTCGGAATTTGCATGAATATTCTAGTCTTTCTCTTTCCAGGAGTGAAGGAGAATGTGTTGAGGGGATGGCTGAGATTTTTGACATGCTCTTGGCGACTGTGGCTCGATTTCGGAGTCTCAAGCTCAAGCTGGAGGAATTTGTGTGTCTCAAAGCCATCATACTCATCAATTCTGGTGAGTCTGAGACAGTAACATTGTAGAAAGTTCGTTTACGCATTCAGCAGACGCCTTTATCCAAAGCGATGCAGTGAGGATAAAAGAAGCACTTCAAATCAAGAGTAGCAGTATATAAATGCTATGATAAGTCTAAGTTACTAAATATACAAGTCTAATTCATTTATTTATTAGGTATTTAGGAAAAGAACAAAACATTGGCTTATATCCTTTAATTACACTGCTTACTAGAATGGGGATTTCCAATGCTGGTCCAAGGCACCCACAACTCTACACATTTTACCTTTGGCTGAGTGTGTCAGATAACTGACAGCCTTTTCCATATGGAAGGGTTTGCCACTTTTCCCTAATTCCTTCTAAGGGTTTACTCTGCTGAGTGACAGCTTAAGGGATTAGGGCATAGGGATGAGCCCTTACAAATGGAACACAGTGTGCAATACCAAACTAATTCCCTGTACAAAGGATCTGGGGGGCCCAAAGTGTCCATTAGCTGTACCTTGCAAAGTCCTTACTTCTAATGGGGCTCTTTAAAGTAGCCAGTTTTGAGTAATTTGGCTTGGAACGACAATATGGCAGTCAGTTTCACTCTGAAGTGCCCCTCTGAAGGTGACATATCCCGTTTGGAACACAACAAAAGCAGGGCTGGTGAATGCATATAGGCCGAACATCGGCGGCCATCTAAGGCAGCAACACAGACAGGGTGGCAAGATGGAGAGAGATTTATTAAATGATTCATATTACAAGTATTACTTACTGCACATTCATTTGAAATTATTGCGCTCATATCAATAAGTTATTTTTTATCACTGATCACACAAAATGTGTTTTGCAGAAAAGTGCCTTATTAAAACTTTTCTACTGCCAGTGAGCAGTTTTTCTATTCTTGGGTCAGAATAAGGTGAAGGTAATATCCCGATCATGAATGTTTTTGTCAATTTTGCATTATTCTTGTAATCTTATCAAAATATATACACTCACCGGCCACTTTATTAGGTACACCTTACTAGTACCGTGTTGGACCCCCTTTTGCCTTCAGAACTGCCTTAATCCTTCATGGCATAGATTCATGCAGCTACTGGAAATATTCCTCAGAGATTATGGTTGATATTGACATAATAGTATCACGCAGTTGCTGCAGATTTGTCGGCTGCACATCCATGATGCGAATCTCCAATCTTCTACTGTCTAATTTTGGTGAGCCTGTGAGAATTTTAGCTCAGTTTCCTGCTCTTAGCTGACAGCAGTGGCACCCGGTGTGGTCTTCTGCTGCTGTAGCTCATCTGCCTCCAGATTGGATGGACATGTTGTGCATTCAGAGATGCTCTTCTGCATACCTCGGTTGTAACGAGTGGTTATTTGAGTTACTGTTGCCTTTCTATCAGCTGGAACCAGCCTGGCCATTCTCCTCTGATCTCTGGCATCAACAAGGCATTTGTGCCCACAGAAGTGCAGCTCGCTGGATATTTTCTCTTTTTCAGAACATTTTCTGTAAACCCTAGAGATGGGTGTGCATGAAAATCCCAGTAGATCAGCAGTTTCTGAAATACTCAGACCAGCTCGTCTGGCACCAACAACCATGCCACATTCAAAGTCACTTAAATCACCTTTCTTTCCCATTCTGATGCTCGGTTTGAACTGCAGCAGATCGTCTTGACCATGTCTACATGCCTAAATGCAGTGAGTTGCTGCCATGTGATTGGCTGATTAGAAATTTGCGTTAACGAGCAGTTGGACATTTGTACCTAATAAAGTGGCCAGTGAGTGTGTGTGCATATATATATATATATATATATATATATGGGTCAGTTTGACCTGCTAATTTTATGCTTTAAGTCAGCTGAGAACAGGTATTTATCATGGCCTCTAACAGAGTTTACATTTGGCAGATGCTGAAATGATCCAAAGTGATTTCATGTGTGTTTATGAAGTACATTTTTAATTTATGCATGAACATTTCAATTTATTTTAACATTGCTACCACCACGCTATGGTCATTTAAACTTAAAAACCCCCCACCTTTTTCAGTCCTTTTCACAGCTCTCAATGGTGTAAAACAATGAAACTAAAGTAAAAGACTTATGTACAATCTTTTTCAGAATCTGTGATAAATATTATTGTTAAAGCTTTACTTTTTGTTTTGTTTTCTATTTGATAATTTATGAATCCATCATGGGTCAGTCTCACGCACTACATAACAATTGTGCCAAAATGTGAACAAAACCCAAAGGTTAATGTGTAATGTTGTAATGGCTACCTTTTCTGTCTGGTCAGGTGCATTTTCATTCTGCTCCAGTCCAGTGGAGCCGCTGATGGACAACTTCATGGTGCAGTGCATGCTGGACAACATCACTGATGCCCTCATTTACTGCATCAGTAAATCAGGAGCGTCGCTGCAGCTGCAGTCCCGTCGCCAGGCCCAGCTCCTGCTGCTGCTCTCACACATCAGACACATGAGGTACACTGAGAGTCAAAAGCACACACACAAAACTAAATTGACACTACTAACATCGGAAACAGTATAAAATACCATTGAAAAGGTCAGTAAGATTTGTCAGATGTTTTCTTTCTTCTAATAAATACTGTATTTGACCATCATAATACAAATAATATAATAATATTAAGACAACAAAATGCATCAAATCAGCTTACTGGCATTTCTGATAGATCAATGGACACAGAACTAACATAATTAACCAAAAAAAAACACAATTTTAAGATAATAGAATAAAAATTGATAATTTTGTATTGCCCATATCCAAAGCGAGACCAATGTTACTGAGAACAATAGAAATAATCAAACGAAATACCCCAGGGGTATGAATAATTTCATACTTGACTGTATATGTAAAGAAATGTTATATAATAAAAAGAGAATAAATAAAAGTGTTGGTATTATATATATATATATATTAAAATTAAAAAGTGGAATAGATCAAGTAAATCCTGCCTTTATAATAGACTTCTTTCATTAAAAAAAAATCTACCTAAAATGTTTCATCACAAAATATGATCTATAACCCACTATCCCATAACCCTTTAATAATCCATTAAGAAATAATAAAAAAACTATTACTTTTTAAAAGTTTTACCCTTTAAATTGGACTTAATTGGACTCTGCATATAGAACAATTAAATAGGGATATTGTTGCTAAATTACTACAGCCTACATTACAGTCACATACACTCTATATCTGCATTCTTTTTTGAAAGCAACAAAGGAATGGAGCACTTGTACCGAATGAAATGTAAGAATCGAGTGCCGCTGTATGACCTGTTGCTGGAGATGCTAGATGCTCAGCGGTTCCAGTCTTCAGGGAAGGTGCAGCGAGTGTGGTCTCAGAGCGAGAAAAACCCTCCATCTACACCCACAACCAGCAGCAGCAGCAGCAGCAACAACAACAGTCCAAGAGGAGGAGCTGCAGCCATTCAGCCCAACATTGCCTGTCACAGCCATAGCCCTGACCCCTGACCTGTGCACTGCCACTATATTCACATTATACACAATCTGAAGAGCAGAAATGAGGACTAGGATTCAAAACAGTGCCGGAATTGAAGTTCAGTCTCTTCTTGTGCCTTATGAGAGTCTACTATCGAAACGGAGACATTCGAAAGAGAATTTGATTGTAGAAAAAAACAAGTCAAGTCTTTAAATAAGAATAAACCTCCTAAAGACTATACAGTTAAAGTCAGAATTATTAGCCCCCCTTTGAATTGTTTTTCTTTTTTTAAATAATTCCCAATTGATGTTTAACAGATTCAGGAAATTTTCACAGTGTGTCTGATAATGTTTTTTCTTCTGCAGAAAGTCTTATTTGTTTTATTTTGACTAGAATAAAGACAGTTTTTAATTTTTTAAAACCATTTTATGGACAAAATTATTAGCCCCTTTAGGCAAATTTTGTTTCGATAGTCTACAGAACAAACCATCATTATACAATAACTTGCCTAATTACCCTAACCTGCCTAATTAACCTAGTTAAGCCTTTAAATGTTACTTTAAGCTGTATAGAAGTCTCTTGAAAAATATCTAGTCAAATATTATTTACTGTCATCATGGCAAAGATAAAAGAAATCAGTTATTAGAGATGAGTTATTAAAACTATTATGTTTAGAAATGTGTTGAAAAAATCTTCTCTCTGTTAAACAGAAATTGGGGAAAAAAATAAACAGGGGAGCTAATAATTTAGGGGGGCTAATAATTCTGACTTCAACTGTATATTGATGGTCTATATACGGCTGATTTCCCTCGGTTTTTGTGGAAGCTGATTACAGGGATTTTTTTTCTCATACACTTATGAAAACGCCAAAGTGGTGGATTGAGAGAAATAGAGAGAGATGCTAATTCATCTTTTATTTTTTTACAATTTTTGACAGTTTGACATCCCAAACTCAAAGCTCTTGTGCTGATCATATGGCAGTCAAAAATACTGATTTAATTTTCAATAAATTAATATATTACATTAGTATATTAGTGTTAAAATAGTATTTAGTATTTTTAGGGTATTTTATTGTAATAAATGATATTAATGCAATAGTAATTATCCATTTATGACCAGGTATCACAAATTTTTGAGCACAGATCTGGAAATGAAATTTCTAATCTTTAAATGTTGAATGCAGAAATGAAAAAGTTGCACATCCACACAGTAGGCTACCAAAATACTAGTAAATTAAGTTTAAATGCTGCTCTGATTTCCTCATCCACCTTCTTTATAGTATAGCCTATGTTTGCATTGCAAAAAAGAAACAAAGAAAAAAAGAAGGGATATATATATACAATTTTTTTTTTTTAACTACCCAAGTTCTGCTGGTTGACGCATGTGCCGAATTTTCCTTGCCAATCTTAAGCCAATTGTAATAGTTTGTTTTTGGTTCAATTTGGAATTTCCACAACCTTGGCAGAGCTCGGGGGATCAGAGTGAGCGCTCCTACTTGGCCCCACCCTGATCCAGTAAGGGATAAATTAAAGCGCTCTGACTGAATTTTATGATTGGTCCAGTATTATTACTGACATGCTTAAATCATTTTTGTTTGTTTTTTGCTTCTTCTTAATTTGTTAAGCTATTATCCGGTAGTTGTTTTTTAAAAAAAGATCCTGTTCACACACAATCCCCTAAAAAGATTAGGGATGTATAAAATGACAGTTTTTTATGTTACTAAGCTTTTTCTCTAAAATAACATGAGCACTCTAATATAAAGTGTGAACAGACAGAAAACAGCCCAGGAGAAAAGTTACTCTTAAACGGGGAAAAAACATGATTACTTGTATAAGTGGCGTTATGTTAATAAAGTGATTTCTTTTCATTGCAATCTGGGATATATTATGGATACAAATCCCTCCTCTATTTTAAACGTTGATATGTAATTTGAACTCTAATGGGGACAAACTTCTCAGTGGTAACATTACAGCTGTATCTTGTTTGTGCAAAAAATGTTTACTTGGTTAATAAGAAATGATTTTTTTAATTACTGTTTTTGTTACAGTGCTGTCATTGTTGACTTTATTGCTATCTTAACACACATTACTGCTTGAAAAGAAAGCCTAATTTCAACATTGTGAAAGTCTGAAATGAGTCTGCGGTCCACTTTTAATGCAGGAACTCACACTGACTGCCTTACATTCTACTTTACATTCTACTGTCATACTTTGCCTCAGATCTGTGAATGTGTTTGGTCATAATCCATTAGTCTTGTATGCACATTGTATTTAGCAGCTATTACATCAGATACTTGAATGTTATCATTTGTACAGTATAAGTATTCATTTTGGAGGACCCGAATGTGAATATGTTCATGCAGCTCAATTAATTACACAGGAGTTGAAAAAATAATAATAATTATCGTAAAGAAACTTAAAGGCACACTAGCAGAATTTTTATATATATATATATTAAATGAAAAGATGTGTCTTTATTGTCAGCATTAGCAAACTGTACATACATAAATAGGCATAAACATTGTAATCATAATTAATGTTTTTGTCACGTTGTCATTGTCATAACACACAAATGAAGATACAATAATTAGATATCAGTAATAAAAGCACGCGTCTCTCATGGAGCTACATCAGTGACTGTTTTACATTTCGGGATTTAAAAAAAAGATCTCCATGCCATAAAATAAAAATAACATTTGAATTGCCATGCAAAATCTTATTTAAATAATAATAATAATAATAATGAAAATATTTTTTTCTACAATTTTAAATAATAAAAAAATAAAAAGTAAACACCTCTTAGTCTAAGCAAATCATTTTGGCCATTTTCTTGGACGGTATAAGTGCAGTACCTTATGCGTATGTCAGTGCTATTAAATACATAATATATGATTTATTTCTCTTCCATTTCTTTGTACAGAAGAGCTTCATCAGATTGACTGTCCAACACTAGTCTACATTGCAATGAGTTCAATAGTACGCAGTTTAGTGGAAAATGAAATTAGCAGCAGTAACTGTACAGGAACAGGAACACGTGTTCCTGGACATGTGGACAGAAACACGATCTGTGTCCTGCAGGGAATTACGGGACGTATGAAAGCGTCAGTCGGTAAAATCTCATACAGGAGGTGGGCCATTGGTGTAGCGCAGCATGGGATGAAAAGAGCGAGCGAAGTTGTTGGCGAGGGTACAGCTGTAGTCCTGCTCAGTCATGGGAACCAGACAGGTCAGGCCCACTATGAGCAGCAGGAGGAGCTGCAGTGGCAGAGCCGCCCGGAGCACTCGCAGCAGGAAGGGCTGGCAGCGAACCACAGCAGCGCCACCTTGTGACCCGGAGGAACCAGAGCGAGACGAAGCGCAGCCAGAACCTCTGGCCAACCTACGAAGACATCAGAACAATAATAGATGATCAAATATTAGGCCATTCAAATGATGAGCGCGCACACAAATATTCAGAACTTGTGTTAGTCAGATTATCGTGTGCTATTGAGTGATTCATTTTAAATAAATGCTTTTAATGTTAGCTAAAATTATTAAAAACGTTTTCAGTAAAACAAAATATAAACTTTAGATGAAAATTGAAGATTAGAAGTTGCTTTGGCAATTAAGTAAAATAATTTTAAGTAATACTAAAGCTAAAACTACAAAAAAGACTCAAATAATAACTAAAAGTAACTTCGAAATGTAAAAGTAAAAGCTAATTGAAAGATATTCTAAATATATAATAGAATATTTATCATAAACCCAATTGTTTACCTTTTTTCCACCCAAGGACAAATGTTCTCAAAAGTGATTGGCCACTGTTTTGCTATTTGCATATAGTCGTACATTTAGTCACTTGCTGACAGACTTACAGGACAATTAGCTTCTATATTTGTTATGATCAAAGATGCATCCATATTCTGTAATACTTCACAATATATTTCATTAACAAGTCACAACAAACATGATGTAATGCTTAGCAAATCAGTAGTGGATTAAATATTGTTTCATGGCACTTCTATTCACTTGAAGGTAAATTAAATAAGACATTGTTAAGCATTACACTCATGTTATGTTTGTTAATGAAAGTTATTATAAAGTTTAACCCAATATGGCTGTTACAAGGCAGAGATGAACAACATGACAGCATCACAAAAGTAAAATGGCAAAAAATATTATGAAAGCAACAACAACAAAAAAAAAATCACATGGTTGGAAAATGACATTTCAAACTTTTCAAATGGCATCAAGAATGGAGAAAGATGATGGACCCTTTGTGTTCACAGGACACAAAGTGACACTGTCAGACTCAATATTATGTTCTTGGGGAAAATAACACGTCAGATTACTACGAATCCTTGACTGGGAACCAAAACAAATAGATTTCTTAGAAGTGAAGCGTCCGCACGCAGAGGACTCTAATGGGGTGGATTTGTTGATCTGGAATGAGTCCATCATCTCCCCCTGCATTCTAAAGCCCAGAGAGAAGGGTACCTGTGACGGCGAAGCCTGGATGAGGATCCTGGATCTGACACACTACATTTGCCTCGTAGCTGTTGTGCAATGAGCAATAGGGAGGGAGGGAGGGGGGGTAAAAGAAAGAAAGAATGTTTCAGTCCCAGCAAATAAAGACAAAGCTTGTGGTGACAAGCAGAAACATATAGCCAGGCCATCAGTATAATCACAAACCCATCACAACCAAACAAAACGCAGCAGCAAAAATAGGTGGCAATGACAAAAATGAAAGAAATATCGCAAGACGCAAGAAACCTGGCTTTCCACGCAGACACCTTCAAACAAACATACCAAGGCTTGATTTGATTTAAAGCATATCTGAAAGGTAAAGCCAGCATTTCTTGTATAAATTTGAACAGAAGTAAAGTACTTCCAAACATCTTGCTGTTTTTTTCAGAGGGGGGTGAGCAAATATCCTGGGGGATTTTGTCAACGTAGAAAATGAAACTGGAAGAATCTATTGAAAATGCCCCCATGATATAAGCTCAACCACCTCACATTAGCAGGGGAGTGACCTTCACGCCATGCCTGAAATAATATGAAACAAAAAGTTGCATTACCGATTGTCGTTTCGTGGAAACGCTGACCTCTGAAACAGAACTGACCGATCCAGAAGTTTCTGTCTCGTCCGTAACAGACCAGAGGGACGCATCCTGTGAGTTGGTGAAGATCTGAGTTTTAGCATTAAAATGTAGAACCAAGAAGGTCGCTAACATATAAATAAATTGGGTGATGGAAAACTGATCAAACAAATCTGCTGTGAATTTACTCACCCACCAGGTCATCAAACGTAGGTGGCTTCTTTTTTGTTCAGTAGAACATTAAGAAAAAGATATCTAGCTAAAACACTAGGGCTTGGTGGTTCATAATATGTTTCTTGCACAGACCAATTGTTTTTCTTCACAAGGCCTCGGTTTATCATAAAGAACCACAGGGATTCATTTTATTTTACCTGTATATGTTTTTTTTAACTCTTAAAGTGGTACCCATTGAGCTGCACATTAGAACCATGTTTTCAGCTAAAAATAATGCAGTGCGAATTTAATATGTAGACTGACCTGTCTGTTTCCAGAATCCTGGAGCTCTTTTTCCAACATCTCCAGGTCTGTTTCTACGGCCTTCAGGAGCAGTCGCAGGCGGTTAGCGATGACGTGCACTCTCTCCTGGGCCTCCAGACACTCGCTGCCATGAGCCTGTACCAGCAGCTGACCTGAGAGCTCCTGCAGACCATCCACTTTCTGCTCCGTCTCCGTCAGTTCACGCTGGATTTGCTGCAGACAAACATTTGTCAATGCATTTTAGGTTACACTTTATCTTCATGGTCCCCTTTAGGCATTCTGTTGACTATAAGCAAGTACAGCTATCGTTAGAGTATTAGTAGACTTGCTGATTAATATATCTACCAACAAACTATAAACAACTTTGCATAGATGCCAACTTATTCTATGAACTTTAACCCAATAATCCACTAGTATGCTTCCAAAAAAGTGAACACTGTTCTAGGTGACTTGACTCCAGTCATATTTTTTTTTGTTTTTATACATGCTATAATTAGCATAGCAAGGCAGATATTAGGTGACTTTGTATTCAGCCCATGTCTCTCTATATAAAAAAGCAGTGATAGTTCTGATGTACACTCCGGTTTCCCCCACAGTCCAAAGACATGCGGTACAGGTGAATTGGGTAGGCTAAATTGTCCGTAGTGTATGGATGTTTCCCAGAGATGGGTTGCAGATGGAAGGGCATCCGCTGCGTAAAACATGTGCTGGATAAGTTAGCGGTTCATTCCGCTGTGGCAACCCCGGATTAATAAAGGGACTAAGCCGAAAAGAAAATGAATGAATGAATGTTCTGATGTACCTTTAGCGCTCTGTGATGAGCTTGTAGTGTATGTCGATCGAGCCCTGATGCGACTGGGATGATCTCATTCCTCCGCCGGTCAATGTTTTCCAGCCAGAGAAGAAGACCGTGACTCAACTCATGGAACTCCTGTAGAAAAGCAGAAAGTGTGAGTTAGTGACAGTATTTTTGAACATTTTAAGGTAAACTACCTAAAAATAAAAAAGATTTTAAAATGGTCTTTAAAATAAAGACTTATGCTACCCAATCGTGCATTTATTTGATGAAAATACAATAAAACATGAATATTGTGGCATAATATTTTAAAGTAGGTATTTTGTTTTTTTTTTAATATATTTATTTAAATTAATTTATATTTAACGCTGAATTTTAGGCATAACTACTCACGTGACGGGACTCACGTAATAATCGTAATAGTTTAGATTTTTTATATAGTTTTGATTTTTTATGTAGTTTAATAGTTTCTGACCAAAACCAGAGCACATTCCACCTGTCCTCTGGTCTTTGACTGGCTCCCAGTTACATTCAGATAAGATTTTAAAATCTTATTACTTGTCTATAAATTACTAATTGGCCTATAGGATCTCAATACATTACAGATATGCTCACTGAATACAATCCTAACAGATCACTCAGATCATTAGGATCAGAAATTAGAAATTTCAAGAGTTTAGTCAATGCAGGGTGAATCTGCCTTCAGTTACTGCTGGAATCAGCTTCCAGAAATGATCAGATGTGCTCCAACATTAGGCACGTTTAAATCAAGATTTTAAACACATCTGTTTAGCTGTGTCTTTACCAAATGAGCACTGTGCTACGCTGACAGATCACACTATAATGTCTTTCTTTTATTTTTCATTCCTTTATAACCTGTTTTAACATATTTTAATCAGTTTTTATCTGTTTTAATCATTTTTATTTTCATGTTTCTTTTATTCTTGTTTATGTAAAGCACTTTGAATTACCACTGTGTATGTGTGCTGTGCTATATAAATAAACTTGCCCTGCCTTGTTATATTATTATTGTTAATATTAATATTGTTGCTTCTTAAAAAATATTTCTCATCAATTTTGAAAACAGATGTGTTTCTTTAATGAATGAAAGTTCAAAAGAAATGCATTTATTCAAAAAATATTTTTGTAGCATTATGAATGTCAGTAAAGTCATTTTTGATCAATGTAAAGCATCCTCCTCCATTAATCCTAAATAAAAGTATTACTTTCTAAAAAAGCAGTAAAGTAATGTAATGTACCTGACACTGCATCAGCGCATCCTGCAGTGCTGTTCTCCAGTCCTTCAGTGATTTCCCCAGTTGATCCCAGCGTGAGTTCATCTCCTTCAGTTTGGCCTTCAGAACCTTACTCTCATCTGAGTCTGACTGGACAAGTGCAACACTATTTAAGTTGATGGACAGTACTTTGGACTTATGGCAATCCATGGCCTTCTGTAAGTCCTATTGGGACACAAGAACAAAGTGTGTGTTAGAAAGTTGTGTTGTTTTTTTTGTATAAAATGAATGTTAATTTATTGACAGAATACATCGTGAATCCATCTTCCAAATTGGGTTCTAACCCAGAATCACTATGGTGGGCCTATATTAAATGTTTATATGGGGATTATTTTAAGTCTGTTTGGCTGACCTTTGTTCAAAATTAATCCAATATTTGCATGACTTGTCAACACCAAACACATTTTATTTCAAGAAGCATGCAGTAGAGCACCAAAAATTGCTGTTGTGCAAGTCTTGTTTTGGTTCATCAGGTTCACTTTGGAATCTATGCACGTTTTAGTTTGTGCAAGTAAAAATAAGCGGTGTAATAAGATGCTCCAACATTTAACAGCCTAAGTATGTGGGTCAGCAGGGTGCTGTGGATTTCCTCTGGTTTATTTCTGTTGCTGACATCCTGCCCGATTTGAATGTCTGTGTGGGTGCAAGCAAGATTTATTTTACAGTATGGACATGTGATCAGCCCACTCGTGAAGCTGTCAGTGCCAAATGTATCAGTTTGGGCATGGCTGACTGTTATATTTACAGTCATGTAAAATACAAAAGACAGATTTCATTTTCAGTGTGATTTTGGGGATTTGCTGTAAAATGGTGAGGCATTTATAAAATGTGCTTTTTTAATTCATGCATTTTACCAAAGGCATATATCATTTGACAATGTTGCCATTTATATAATAATATTGAGATTTTTTGGGGGTCAGAATGTTTTTTTCACTTACATTAGGGTACATTAAACTGATCCAAAAGTAAATTAGTCAAAAAACAAAATTGGTAGCAACATTTTAAAAATGATTTCTGAAGGTTCATGTGAGGGACTGGCATGATGTCTGTTAAAATGCCATCCCACAGTTTAAAATAAATCAGATACATATATTTTTCAGTAGTATAATAAATTATGTTCAACTTTTGAACACCAATGTACACAAATGTTTTTCCCCTACATCGTGTGGTTCTTAAATGCCATCTTATTTTTACCAGCAACAGAGCTGTTCAGTCATGATGCCAATTTGTAAGGCAACCCAGAAGGCTGATCCACTCTTGGGATTTCTAATGGGCTATTAGAAGAGCTTACATCTTGATTTATGTTGTAGAATGGGAAAATCTATACAAGTAGCACTAGCCACAGCCATTACTTTACTCATAAATTGAAAACTGCTTGAAAAAAAAGAAAAAAGAAAAACATTATCTATTCCAGAGGGAACCCTTGGCAATATATCCATTAAAATGATTCTTGACTGAACACATAACAATGTGTTGTGACTATAATTTTGTTGGCATCAAGTAATTACAATCCATTGTTCAAAAATTTAAATTGTCCACTTGGTTTCAGAACTACAAACAGAACAGCTCTCGAAATCATCTTGTTACAAACATCGTTATGTTACAAGCTAGGACCAGTATTGTGTTGTCTGAAAATGAATATAGACAACACCGGGCGCCGCGTGGGGGAGCTGGGAAGTTGAGGTTGCGCGTAAACTGAAGAGCTTGGGGGGGAGGGGGGGGGGGGGGGGGGGGGGTATTGCAGAGGTGTGCGCAAAATGTAGAGCGGGGAGGGGTGCGCGCGGACTGAAGAGCAAGCGCACATGTAGGGGGGGACAAAACAATACGGGAGATGGGTCTGATATACGGGAGACTCCCGGGAAAAACGGGAGTGTTGGCAGGTATGGAATATAGCCATGACTGGAAACTGTTGTTGTAAATCAAGCAGGCAACACAAACCTTTAGTTTTCGAATTCTCTGCTCTATAGTGTGTATGTCTGCACTGAGGTCACTCCCCCTCAGCGCTGCTAACTTTGCCTCTGCCTCTCCAAGCCACGCCTCCATGTCCTCCAGGTCAGAGTTTATCTGTTGCCACAGCAGCAGGTCTTCAGTCTGTCTGTGCTCTAAATCTCCAGACTGAGCCTGGATCAGTTCCCAGCGCTCGATCACACCTGAAACATAACAGTCACCACAATAGCATCAGATTGAAGCATAGGCATGTGCTCAGCAGCCTCAGCATCAGTGCAGGACTGACCTGTGCTCTGTGTCTCTGTGTTATCAGGGTTGCTCAGGCCTGACAGGTTCTCCTCATCCTCCTCCAGCTCTCCCTCAACCCTCTTGACCATGTTCAGACTGCCCCGACAGTCGTCCATTAGACGCATCTGTGCAGAGTAAAGATATGAATCAATCATTTATTCATGTTTAATCACAGATTAAACTCTTTGGCACACTGAATCTGTACTCACGTAGCCCATATAAGAGGTGTCATGAGCATCCATAGAGCCATCTGTCTGTTGCAGGCTGTAGCGGCTGCTGTCCAGCATAGTGTCTAACAGCCGAACTGCCTCTCCTGTGGGAAATAATGTATTGATTAACTCAGGATGTTACGTGAGTACCTTTAAAATAAGGCTTATTCGCAATTCAGGCATGCTGTGACCACAGTATTAGTATATTAATAATGTTGTTAGCTTGTTAAGTTTTATTTGCTGAATATGAAATGGAAATATTACATAAAAAAGCTTCTTGTTCTGATGTCAACATATATTCAGCTTTAAGAGTAAAATAGGAAACAATTTACTTGAGTCCTCATAATGCAATAATGGAATACTGGGATTTACATCATTTCAAGAGTTCACACTTAGCTGATGATTTATTATTAAGCATGTTTGGCATGCTGTCCCGGGAGAGAGCATATAAGAGCTCATAAGATCCTCGAGCCCAGGGCTCCCTCCTGTTGCAGGGCGAGAGGGGAGTCTGAGCTCAGGTAGATCATGAGAACACCCCTGTTGTGGTAGCTAATGAACAGATGGTGATTGCTCTTAAGATATAACTAATTACTAGGAGCACATCTATGATGCCGATTTGGATTTAGTCAATTGACTTAAGTTGTGTGTTTTTGGACGGTGGGAGGAAACTGGGGGGCTTGGGGCAAACACACATGAGCATGTGGAAAACATGTAAACTCCACACAGAAACGTCGGCTAGCTTAATAAAGACCAGTGACGTTCTTGCTGTGAGGCGACAGGGCTAACCACTGGGCCACCGTGCCACTCATCTAAGAAAGGAGGAGGAGTAGGGGTGGAAGGAGGGATTCTTCAAAATGAAGATGGCTGTGATATATAACTTAGGGTATTTATTCATGTGAATCATGAATTGGCCAATGTATGACCAGCTGTGTTCAATCATAAGCATCTGATCCTCTTGAAATTAGTTTATAAATAAACCCCACTTCAACACAATAATTTAATATAATTTTTAATTAACTTGTCTAGTCTGGGGTTCTCTCCTGAGACTGCTGCCCCCACGACCCGGCCCCGGAAAAGCGGATGAAAATGAATGAATGAATTTAATATATACAATAATAACTGTAGTAAAATCACAATAAACTGTGGTGCACTCTGGATAACTTTCAAAAAATTCCATAAAATGTGTTTTGCTTTTGATGTAAGTGGATTAATGGACAATAGCTGGGTTTCCATTACCCTGTGTTAATTAGCATTTTGAAGCATTACATGAAAAACCATGATGAAAACGCCAAATTTTAAATAAAAATTCCCTGATTATGCTTAGGTTTTGCACTTGCATGGTTTTGAATGCAAAACAGAGTTAATGCAAATAATAGGAGATGCATTTGCCAAATAAATTCTGACGTAGCAAACTTTGTGACCAATCAGCTGTCTTCACTTGTTTACTGTTGGTGGCTAGGTTACCAATACAGTCAGCCCCTCAAACAACTTAATGGATGCCCACCTAATTCACTTTTTTGTCTTACTCTAATTCACCAAATTTTCTTTTTTGTAACTTTGAAAAAATTCACTACATGTAAGGATGAAAACAAGGCTATTAATATGCTGGGTATGCAGGAGATGTCCTTGTAAATACAGTTTAACTTGTGGTATATATGCAGTTCCAACAATTAAGCAACATGAATTATATCTGCTTTTCAAAAGAATCTGCTTTTTAAAAAATACTTGTATTTATTACAGTTTTAAGCAACTATTTTCAACAATAATAATAAAAAAGTTTCTTGAGCAACCTCTGAGATCATCTCAAACAACAGTGGAGTTTCCCTGTAGTATCTGTACAATTAATGCTGAAATTTAGCTTTGCCATCACAGGAGTAAACTGTATTTTAATATATAATAAAATAGAAAATAGTTATTTTATATTGAAATGATATTTTACAATATTACTGTACTATTTTCTGATCAAATAAATGTAGCCTTAATGAGCCTTAGATACATAAAGAGACTAAAATGATAAAAAAAGATTTTTTTTTTTAACATAATAAAACAGCAAAGTTTTGAAATGTAGTCTAAGTGTAAACAGTAATGTATTTCTGCTAACCTTACATAACCATTTAATAACTATTAATAACTATATTTCAAACATTTCTCTGCTCTCAGAGTGGGTTGCAGCACTCAGATTCTTGGCTTCTTTATTCTGCTTTTAACATACAGTATAAAATGACTACATCCTTGTGACCTAGTGACCTGATTTAATGAACAACATTCCATTAATTATTTTCTAATTTCACCAAATTCTCAACTTGTGATTTTATTGGCTTATTTTATTGGTGCAATAAAACAATTTTCTTCTATTTTCCCCAGATTTAATGCCTATTTGCGTCATTCACTATGAAAAAATATAAATGCAACAAACCAGAACTCTACCAAATGTCTGACAAGCCCTTTTTTTTAGAAAGCATGCAATAGTGCAGTTCATGCAATATGACATTTGAAAAGGACACTTTAGCATGCAGTGTAGTTTGGCGTTAATTTGGCATGCTGCAATTCATTGCCTACCAGAAGAGGACCTCAAAGTGTTTTCTGTTAGTTTTATATAAGCCTCAGGGCTCTCAGGAATCACTACATCTGTGGAAAAGAAATACACAACAACACACACCAATAGTTTATAGAGAAACCCTACTGAAGAAGACACTCAGTCGGAGGATCATCTCATGAACATCCTTCAAATCAAACGCACTCACCAGTAAGTGCTGCAGTAGCCATACACAGCAAATCCTCATCCTCCTCTTTCTGTCTGCCCCGCTCTGCTGACATGGTGTGGCTCATGGGCTCCAGGTCATAATCATGGTCCCACTCCAGCGGGATGGAGTCTACACTGGCAGGGGTGTCCCGTCCTGAACCATTTGTGCGAGCAGGAGCATTGGCAGCTGAAGGTGGTCTGCTGGATGCCTGCTGTACGGCACCATCCTCACCCCACTGAAGGTCTGAGAGGTCATCTGACTCGAATTCACGATCTGAGCCTTCACACTCATCATCGGTTAGCTGCCAGTCAGAAATAACCAATGTTACACAGAAGAAGCAAAAGCTGAGATACAAAAGATTCTTAATATGTGATTGGCTATGTTTTAGCTGCAAAAACGTATTTAGTTACGTAATTTTTTATAAAATATTTCCCAATTTGTTCACAGTATTTCCAATGATATTTTTCTTCTTGAGGAAGTATTTGCATTCTGGATAAAAACAAAATATAATAATAACTGCTAAGGCCAATATTATTAGTCCCATATGATTTTTTTTTCCAATTAGCTACAGGACAAACCGCTGTTGTCCAATGAATTGCTTAGTTAACTTGCCTAGCTGAACTTATTCAACTAGATAAGCTCTTAAAATGTGCTTTAAGGTGAATAATGGTATCTTGCAAAATAACTAGTAAAATATGATGTATTTTCACCAAAGGAAATGAACTATAATTAAATAACAGAGCTAATAATTTTGCCTTCAACTGTATACACAGAATATAATGCAGCTTCTGGTGAAATAAAAACAAGGAGGCACAATACCACACAATGACCTCACAACACTTGATGAACAAGTGAGGTAAGATAGAAGCATAGTCAGTTTATCCAGTACTCAAATAGTGTTGTACTTGTGACATACAGCACTCAAGCCCTGTGATACACAACTATCAAAATAAAAAGACTAAAATAGAAGACAAAAAAGAAGTCTGTGTAAAATGATGTAGATGCTTCAGTAAATCCAGATTTGTGTCAGATTTGCTTTTGCTAACACTTGCTTGGGTTTAGAGTTCAGTTTATAGTAGATGATACTTACAAAATACAATGACCACGTTTGTATTACAATGGTACATACAATGGACGTTTTATAAGGAAAATGTAAAGAAATGTACCAGGAGCAATGTTTTTGCAGAAACGCATCCAGAAACATTTATTTATAAAGAGCCTGGATTCGCGCATGCATGTTTGAATCTGTGCTCATCTTACCGGTAGGCGTGTGAGTTTCCTGTAATAGCGATCCACCCGACCGAACACCTCTCTACAGTATCTCTGCAGCTCATCCAGCTCCTCCTCAATGACAGCAGCATCCAGAGGCTCGGTCTTCTCCATCAGCACCTCCCCCTGCCCAAACACACTCTCCACCTTCGTATTGTTCAGACTGATCTCCTGCTTAAACGCCTGCCACACACAAGTTAAGCAATTTTAAATACACATTCGATGCAAATGTTGACGAGTTAAACTGTGCATGCTTGTGAATTTTCTATGTATACACTTTTTTAGGCTATAATATATTAGTTCTTACTTTGACTTCTTAAAAGACTTTATGAGTGCATGCTAATCTTTGTAATATATTTCTTTAATATTAGCAATGACATATGACAATGAAATATTAATTGAATATTAAAGTCATCATAAACCGGAAGCTGCTGCGGACTTCTATCAGTATGATGACATATTTCCGACTGAAACGGAATATTGAGCAGGGGAGAGGGTTTTGTTTTTGTGCTCCTCCTCTTATCTTTTGCTTGCAGCAAACTAAAAGTTGGAGGGGTTTGGCCAGGCTTATTTCACACAAGCTGTCAAACTGACATGATCAGAGAAGGGCCGCTGTTCCAGAGCAGATGTAAATGTTTAGATTTTGATGAAATATTACCAAAACAAACCATTTTTCCATGGATTAACTTGCACAGATAATTTTTTTATACCCTTAACCATGATTAATGTGTGATTTAAATTATATTATTATAAATATTGATTTTATTATACATGTTGAAACTATTTGGCTGACTGTTTTATGAAGGTGCAGGTGTTTGGCATGCACAGCTCTCACCTTTAGCTGTTTTATCTTGGCCTGAACATCACACTCTGAGAAATGCTCGATGTTGGTTAGCTGCAAGTCCATCTCGGTCAGCCATACCAGAATAACATCTCGGGCTGTCTCAAACTCCTCTCGCTGACCAATGAAATGCTGCAGGAAAAGAGAATAGAGTGTTAGTTAAAGACATTGGTCATCTAGTTACTTTCTATGTAGATATAAATAAATATATACAGAACCAAGAATTCTTTCAAAAGGCTCTTTCATGTGTGTTTTTAAAAAAGTCTCATGGTTAAGATCCGATAAAAATCCGATCCAAATATAGTAAAATTTGTATTACTAAGAACAATCTACCCTAAAATCATGTTAAAATGCTTATTTTATGCATTTCTTGTTCTTCTTATTATTAATATTGAAAAGAGTTGTGCTGTTTAATATTTTTATAGAAACAGATTTTTTTGTCCAGACTCTTCAATGAATATAAAGTTAAAATGGAAAAAAATGCCTTTTCTGGCAAATAAAAGTACAAAAAAATAATGATAATCCTAAACTTGTGAATAGTAATAATAATAATAATATATCACCTTAAGCCTGCGCAAGATAGCAGCTACTCTCCTCTGAAGTATATCCCAGCGTCTGTTCCCATCATGTACCATTTGTCGTAGACGGCAAGATGAGTCTGTGCGGTTCTCACGTGCCAGTCTTCGATACTGCTTATTGATCAACTCCAGCTGGGTCAGAAATTCCTGCACCTGTCTCTGAAACGCCTGTCATGCAAATAACACCATTAAATAATGTCCAAACAAGGTCTGAGATTCACAAACAACACCTCCCTACACCTTAAAGTGGAGTTACGTGAAGCATTTTTTTTTTTACAATAAATCATCATGCTAGCATTTGTTTTAGTCATGATTGACTTTTGAAAGATGTTAAAGACTAAAAGTTAAAGTGGACTGGACTGTTGCCATACATGCCAGCAGTGAGTCATGCGTGTCCCACTGACCCCCTCTCTGAAAACAATCATGCAAATATCCCCTTCTCAGTTTACCACTTGACTTACTAACTCAACCCCAGTGACTCTCCTTGTAGATCTCAGATTACCTCAAACTTCTTGAGTTCCTCTTTAGCCACGATGTACAGCACTCCAGAGGAGTTCGGCAGAGCTGCTGTCCTCTCTGACACTTTCAGCCACTCTTCAAAACGAGAATAATCATCCAGAAACTTCTGCCACAATCTCCATGTCTCCTCAATCCTGCAGAAACATACAGATGTTTCAAACATTGACACAGCTCACATTGAAAATCTACCTTTATTAGTGTTGTAACAATACAGGACTTTTTTTTATTTTTAGAAAAACATTCATATTTTGACAATATCAAATATCGACCCTGACATATTTTAAACAAAGTATGTCTCTGAAATCCAGTCTGCTAAAATACAGAAAATATTATTTACAAACTGCATTGTACACGAATCATATAAACATTTGCATCTTATTCAACAATATTACTGAAATTATTATAAACCTGAATAAATATAAATGTACACATTTACATAAGTAAATTAATAGATTAAACACAGATTCCGTTTGGGCCTAAATTTATTAAATATCAGCCAAGGGGCTTTCTAAGAAATATTTTATTTTAAGGACGCAGCTGTTAAGCAGTTCATCATGTGCTTCGGTCAACTATGAAATATGAATAGTGAACTATGCATACAGTGACACATGCTTCACACCTGTTTCTGGTTCAGTTTTACAATAAATGGCTCATTTTTATCTTCAAGACCATGGATATTTTCTTGCTTACTTTACAGTTAAGAAAGTATACATTTCTATTGTACTATAATCATGATGAAGCTTTTATTAGACATAAAGACACTACCATGCAAAAGTATAAGTACTTATATTATATGTCTTATATTGTCATATATTTAAAAATATTTATTTACCTTTTTTTATTAAATGCAATTGAATGGAAATTGTGGAAAAAATTGCTTTGAAATAGAAAAATCACACTGATCGCAAACTTTAAAACAATACTGTGTGCTTGTACAAATAAACAGAAGCTTATGCACACACACAAGGACACTCACTTGAGTCTCCTCTCCATAGCAATAGCACAGATGTTCCTCCAGCGGCGGTCCAGGCCGCGTGTGGCCTGTTGAATGGACTCACACTCAGTCTCAGTGGCACAGGCGTCACAGTCGTGCAGCAGCACCTCACACAGGTTCAACACTGACGCCACACCAGTACTGTGCTTCTCAATGTCACGCTGCAGATCCTGCACACAGATATCACAACATCTCACAACAGGATCTTTTCAGCAGTTTCTGCTTCAAGAATTCCAAATATGTTTCATCTTATTGCATCATGAGGTCCAAAAAATGAAAGAAACTTTAAAGAATATTTATGATCTTATTTTTCTGAAGCAGGAGGATGATGACTGGTGCTGGGTAAAGCGAGGACACATTGTGATACCGAAACAGTAACTGGGTCAGATGAAGTCACCTTATTATTTTGACTCAAGAGTTTTCAGTAGGGGGTTTTAAACTCTCATCTCACTTTCAGAGATTTAACAGGTCTTTAAAATATAGCTAGAAATGTTTGTCTTTTATGTCTCAGTGGAAGGTCTCAGAGACACTGCAGGCAAAAAACTTTTTTTTTTTTTAAATGTTCTTTATTAAGTCCAGTGTAAAGAAAACCCTCCAAATCTTTTTTTTTTCAACCTGTGTATGTAGATTTTAATTACAAAACATATTTACATATTTTTTTCCTGCACTGAGGCGTAAATTTCAATTTCAGTAGTACTTAAACACTCCAAACTTTACAGTTTTATTCATGTCTGTGCTTTGGAGGAATTTGTACATGCACAATGTGTCTGTTTATAAACAGTACAACATTTTTACTTTACATTTCCCCCCACATAGTTTGCTGTGTTTTGATAAAAAGAGAAACTCTGTAAAGCATCTTGGCTCAAATATGTCAAAAAAAGAAAAACATTTTTAAAATCTGACCTTAATGTTCAGATGTTGTGGAAGAAATGTATGCAGTGAGCACAATTTGAAAAACACACAATTTGCACAATTTGAATGAAATAATTAAAGCTGCCATTTTAGAAAACTTCTACAAAAAAAGTGTAATTCTTCACATAATCAATCAACCGGGGAAGTTATTTTTTCCCATTCACATGTAGTGTCTTACCTTAGTAAGACTGTTATGTGACCGCATGTAAAGGACTGTGCGTGTGTGTTACCTGTTGCTGGTTGAGTTTTCTCTGGATCTCATGTGAGTCGCAGGTTTCGTAGACGATAGGTCGTGAGAGTTCAGTTTCGATGTGAGCCAGCCAGGAGCGCAGACTGCTCATGTTCTTATCCAGCTGCTGCACGGCCACCAGTGTCTCCCTCAACTTCTTCACCCTACAAAAAAAACAACAAGAGTTAACACACTGTTAACATTAACACCAAATTCTCTTGTAGATAAAGCATCATCACCAACACAGAAAACAGGTCTAAAGCTAAGAGCATGGAAAACAAACATTATGACTAAGTTACATAAACTGTGGGGTTCAGCCATTCGAGATCAACTCAAAATAAGATTTGCTTTTCAAAAAACTGTAAATATGTGTGACATATTTGTATTTGTGAGTATCATTTTGATTGGAAATACTTTTACAGCATTTCAACTTTGATAGAATATTATTTTGTTAGTTTAGTTAAGTTAGATACTTGAAATGTTTCATCTCATATTAGTTTAGCTATTATACAAATGCAAAAACATTATTTAAAAACATTTTGACTGGATGAACAGAGACTACAGAAATTAAGCTGCTGAAATGAAACAAAACAATATTCATTATTTACATTTTAATTACTATTACTATTATTTATTATGTATTCAGTTATTATACTTGTTTTGATCAAACTAAAAATACATGACATTTAATCTGTTTTTTTTTTTACTGGGCATGTAAACAAAACATTACAAATTAGTTTTGTTTACATGCTCAGTAAATATTCAGATTAAATGTCATTTATTTCTAGTTTGAAACCTGCAAATACACATATTGGTTAATCTCTACTTTTATTATAGTTCCATTAGAAAATAATGATAAAACTCCTTAAAAGCAACATGCAAACATTTTCATTAGCATCTATTAAATGTTTTCAAAATAAACATTTTCATTAAATTCTACAGATTCAGTAGCATATTTGTGAAGCTTCTTGGTGCCCTGATAACAGATTAAAGCTGTACTGCAAATATAACAACATAAGCAGAGATAGAATGGACCCTGAAGTTGTCAGTGTTTCCTATATATCCAGACTGTGTCTACAAATACAGAATCACATGCTCATTGCAGTGCCACACACTCAAACACTCACGCAAACCTCCATAGCATGTCTGAACTGTGCCATCATGCAGATCTCTATCTCACCTCAGATTAGATATAAAGCAAAAAGCAGTGATGCAGAGTGGACATGTTTCGACTTCAGCTCACTTTGATGGAAACTTTGAGTGGAGTTGCTGAGATAAAGCCCTCATGTGTTACCCTGGTATGTGAATGATTAAGTTTGACTTCAAGCTACATTCCTGAAGACACACTGAGACTAAACCCACCACCACAACAAAAGAAGGTCATCAAATACAGTAATATTATAAACATTTAACTAACAGGTGATTAGAGAAGCTATTTAACTGACAATGACCATTTGAACAATCACTTATGTTGAGAAAATCACATATTTCACTCACTAAAACACTGTATTACTGACATGCCAAAATTTGATACAAAATTTAAAACAATACATGCCAACTTCAAGAAATAGAATCTGTAATATGTTAATAATAATGAAATAAATATTTTCCTGCCTGTTAATGTCGCAGTCACACTCGGGCAGATCTGAGTCCTGTCCAGGACATCCTGCCATGTTATCAGTGCCCATATCCAGCACCATTGAGCCTAACCTTCCCAATCAAGTGTGCCAGAAGAAAGAAAACATCCACCCAGTACAAATTCCCCTTCTTTTTCGTCTGAATAACAGTGTCCAGTGTTGCTCTGCTTCTCTTCTTAGTGTGTGTGCAGTGTATGAGTGTGTGTGTGAACTGTTCTCAAGTGCAGGCATGAGCAGCTGAGTGACAAATACTGCTGAGGCTAAAATAAGACCACAGTCATTAGCATGTGCTGGTCAGAGGACTGGAATGTATGTCTTTGTCATTATTAATATAAACAAAAACAAAAAAAAAGTGTATTCGTATTAAATGACAGCAACAACTTATGGCTTTAAAACTAAAATAAAAACAAAAACTTATTTTTGCAGTTCTTATGAAGACAATAATATCAGTATTTATATTCCTGCTTTATGTTCATACTCACTGCATTCTTCTGTGATTTTAGTGTATCCTGCGGCTCTGTCTGTATTTGTTTACAGTGTAGCATACGAATTACACCATTTTAACCCAGTTTTCCCATTTCCATCCAAACAGAGACATTTCTTTAAATAATACAATGTATGCAAATCTGTTAGAATGCATAAGAAAAAAACATGATCATTGCCATTTAACCACTACAACAACAACCCTACCAACTAATAAATAATTAGATAATAAAAAATAATTTATTGAGGCTATATTCTTAATGAATAGTGAAACATGTTTAACCGTGTGTTCCCCACATTAAAATGTTACCATTATCTGCAACTTGATTGTATTGTTCAAATTGACTACACTTTTGTTATGTTGGTGGCTGTTTTTGCCCCATTAACTTGCATTATAACCACATTTTTTTGATTGCAAAGCCGTGACACCATATAATCATGCATTTTTCATTGTTGGTGGCATTCCCTATTGGTAAGAGGTAAAATTTGTGATTTTTACTGTTGATCATCAGTTGCCAACATTAACCAATGGGACAAAAACAGAAATGAACATAACAAAAGTGTAGTCAATTTGCCTAGTGTATTGTTAAGATTATAAAAAATTCCAAAGCATTTTCTCAAAATGTGTGTCAAAATAGGTTTAGTCACCAGAAATCATAACATTTGCTGAAACACAGAGAAAGTTGTGGGCAAATTAAGCCTCAAAATCACCCCAGAGTGGATGAAAACATCCCCAACAGCACACAAGGGTTAAAAGCAATTGTTTATAAAATGTCTTAATTTAGACAGCTAAGTTAACATATGTGTCGGTGTATTCTATCTGTGTTTAAAATATATGTGCATGAGTGACTGTGTGTGTATACTTCACTATGAGCAACCCAATCCAAACAATCCACATAAAAGCATGTCAGTCCACTACAATCTACTAGTAAGTGAGGACAGCAGCTGTCACGTTGATCTAATGCACACGAGTGAGAGTGAGAGAGAGAGAGAGCGACACTCTCCCACACACAGGCCACAGTGAAATCCACACCACACATGTGAGAAGCTTCCAGTCCTGACTGCAGGAAACTTCACTGTACCAGTCAAATCCAGAGACACCATGGTGTCATGTTTAAAATGCTGCTGCAATCTATTTCCTTTCCACCCACAAGTTCATTTCATCACCCTCTATCTACACTCGCCCCTCTGCAAATGAACTCAATCTATAAATATACATAATATATTTAGTGTTTCTGGATTAAAACATTAATTTTCCACTCTGGTAATGTAATAGAGTTTTGCAAGACTCACCTAGCTGCTATGAGGTCGAGCAGATGCTGCCAGCGCTCATTGACTTTGCAGAGTTTGTACTGGATTTCTGCAGCTTTGCTTTCATGGCTGGCCTGAGCCAGTCTCTCCCCCATCTGCTCCAGCTGACACTTGTTCTCCTCGACCACGGAGATCTCTTCCTGACAGTCCTGATAATGGAAATTGCAAAACTGAGTACAGATTTCTCTTTTAAATCAGCTTTTTATAATCGCTCCAATTTTAGATTTTCATGGTAATTTCAAAAGGTGTGCAGGGATTTTAAAGATATGATTTTAGGTCCAATGGAATTATTGTCTCCCAATAGAAAGAATCATAATTTTAATGTTCCTTCCTGCACAAACCTGCGTGCATTTGTAACAAATTTTGCTTAAGCCAGTCTTTGGACTTCAAGCCTGTAAACAGATCTGACCAACCAGAGCAGAGTAGACTCTTAGAAAGGCAGAGTTTATAGAGATTGAATTCTTGAACAAACGTTTTTAGACTGTTTCAAAGAGTTGATTCATCCATATACAGCTGAAAACTAAATTATTAGCCATCCTGTGACATTTTTCATATTTATTGAGTGCTGCTTACAAAGAGAAGATATTTCTTAACACATTTTTAAACATAATAATTTTAATAGCTAATTTATTTGGCCTTTGTCATGATGACAGTACATAATATTGCACCTTTACTAGTTATTTTGCAAGATAGGAATATTCAGCTTAAAGTGCAATTTAAAGGCTTACATATGTCATATACAGTAGGTTAATTCAATTCAATTCACCTTTATTTCTATACCGCTTTTACAATGTAACTAGGCAAGTTAGGCTAATTAGGCAAGTCATTAGACAACAGTTCTCTATATGCACAGCTAGTGTTTTTCAGCCAATAATGAACTGGTGAAAACTTTATGAGACAATAAAAAAATTTATATGGTTGTTTTTACAGCATCGATGTTGTAATGTAATTCAGATATAAGCAGTTAAATAGACTTAAGAACCCATTTCCTTGTTTAATCGTAAAAAGAGACTAAAAACGTTTAAATGCAGGAGCCGTCATTAGCAGCAGGCTAGCACAGAAACGCCATTGAAAATACTGGGGTAAAATTAATTTCCATATTTTAAAGACATGGCACAGAAAAATTTAATGTAATGCAGTGCTTCTTATTTGGTCTGATACCATTTTATATCCTATCTCAACCAGGCAGTGAATATTGCTGATTTTTAATGAAATCGTGGCGTAAACGTGGCTATTTTGTATGGGATGACAATTAACCGGAAGCCCTGGCCCTGGCTGACTGAAATTAAAAGTCTGTGTGCATATACCCCATTGAAAAAATATATATTTCATAAGGGGGCTAATAATATTGACCTTAACAGTTAAATTTTTTTTTTTACATACTTTTTATTTCAGCCAAACTAAAAGAAATCAGACTTTCTCCAGAAGAAAATGCTATAAAAATATATCTTGGTTCTGTTAAAAATGACCTGGGGAAATAATAATAATTGTATCTATATTTTGAGACAATTAATGTGTTATATAACCTTCAATAAACCCAAATCTATTGTTTGAAACATTAAAACTAAAAATCTTTCAAATTGCATAATAGGTGCATTTTTTAATTAAGAGTACTGGGCTTGTGATAATTAATTAATAATTGTTTTAGTGAGTTCTTAAATAAATGTTGTGAGTGTATGTTCACATCACCTTTGTGAGCTTCTCAATCATCTCCTCGATGCTGACGTCACCGTTCTGTGAGACCTTGCTCTCCATGTGAGTCAGCCACTCACACAGCTCTTTGTTCTTCTCATTGAACACGGCCCATTCGTTCAGCCTCTCGCTCACCTGCTGCCGGCGCAGACACAGCTATAGAAAGACAGAGATCAATCAAACCATCTGTTCACTGAAGACTGAGCATGATTAAAAGAAGAGCTTGTCAAGTGATGAGAGAAACGAGAGATGTGTCCGTGAGAAGAAGAAAAGGAACTTGTTAGATAGACAGGTAAATTGTCTTAGACATTCTCATGGTCTTTTCTTATTACGAGACACCAGGGTAAAGAGGCACACTATCACTGCAATCCATAATATTGCCCTGCCATAAGCAACAAGAAACTATTAAATATCTTGATTAAATAACAGCATTTCACGGAGCCCAATGACAAGGAGATGTATATGCGAGAAAAACTATTTAAATTCTTTTGAGGTTTAAATCTTTGTTGCATTTTTGTAAATCTTTTTCTTTCTTTTACAAATGTATTCTGTTCCCTTAACTAGCCTGAAATAAATTCGCTCAAGTTTAGTGATGCAAGTATTATGAGGTAAGAGTAAAATCTTTTTTCCCCTGCTGTGGAAAAATGCAATGGTAAAATGCAAGACTTTTACAATAAAAAAAGCTTTTTTGAGCAAATGCAAAATTTCTTTTAAAGTGAAAAATTATTTTTCCCATCTCCATGTTGCTTTATGGGCTTCATGGAAAAGCAAACAAGCCAGTGACAGACATATTGTTCCAATGACAAATCCATCGTTCCAATGAAAAGAGCTTATGGAAAGTTGTCTCACTGACATGTAATTTGCTTTCAATGTAATTTTTTTACAGTTCAGTTTCAGCAAGCTTCCGATTGACAATTTGCGCTCATTTCTACTCATTTACGTCATTTTGATCATCAAAATCATTTATGCAATTTTCAAAGCAGCCATGGCTAATGACAAAAGCTATAGGGGACTTATGATTTGCAAGTAGAAATCTCTGTGATATCATCAAAGCTCATAAAAACAAATAGGCTACTTTAATGGTTTTAATTTATTCATTTAAAAAATGTATCTGTACTGTATATAATTTAGAGGCTACGCCATTTCTGAAGTGGTTTCAATGTCAAAGTTGTAAAAGTAGAGCTTTAAAATAAAAAAATAGCCTTTTTATAGTACAAATATTGTACAAATTCTTAGAGCAATGTTTATTTGTTTATTCAGCGTTATTTAAAGATTTTCCATTATGCCATTTTCTATTATTTCGTTGGCATGTTTCTCACTAACTTTGAATACATTTATGCTTAGAACAATATTCTCCTAAATATAACAAAAAGATTCAATTCTAATTAAATATCTTACACGAACATCAGTCTTCTCTGCAGATTTAAGCCATATGTCAAGTTATTAGCAGTGTACCCATTTACATATTCATTTTCTGGCATTAATAAAACTTGATAAAGGTTTGCAGTTGTTCATATAATGTTCTTTTGTGAAATGGCCATGTTAATGGTAAGCAAAATGTTTTAAAGTGTAAAAGAGATGTGAAGTGATTGAGTGATGTGTGTGTGTACCTGATGACAGGTCTCCTCCCACTGTCTCTGGAGTAAAATCAGGCGCTCATGCAGAACTGTGAGGTCATCAGCACTGAGGCCGCTGGAGAGAGACTCCCTCAAAATACACAGACCGGCTACATCATCAGCCCAGCCTTCAATACTGCCCTCTAATTCCTGTCACACACACATATACATAGACATGAGCACATTGGGAAAAAAAAAAAAAAATAATAATAATAATAATAATAATAATAATTAAAAAGAAAAAGCAAGCTGTAAAAAAATACATTTTGGGAAAAATGTTTTGAAATTTAAAGTGAACAATCAAAAAGCTTTTTTATTACATGTCAAATTGTAACTCATTACAATAAATGTATATATAGTATGCCTTTCAGACATGGTTTAAATGTTTGGATCCCATAATAGTCCTTCATATTCACAACTGTAGCTGCTGGCTACATTTATCATCATCTGCATTATCCTTATATAGACATAGTATTTGACTCTGTCGTCAAGACGTTATGCACAAAAATAAATAAAATACCTCAGTGTCAAAAAATTATTTAAACAGAAAAGCTGGCTAAGCACTTCCTAAACATCAGCGTCTCTGCTAACATGTAGCCTTTATCATGATTAGCATTCATCTCAACTTCCTTCCCTCAGGCAAAGTCAAAGAAACTCTTGCTTATCAGTCTATGGATGTTACTTTCACACACCTTCACACATGGAAAATCGACGCTCTTCTGCAGATAAAAAATTAATCTGAACATCAGGGAATCGTACGCTAGCAAGGTTATTATTAATGCAACACTCTACAGTATCGGACTGCACAAGCATCATGTGCTATAATTATATACAGTAGTTATTGCTGCTGAAGAAACAGTTGAATATTTAAGCATAAATAATCAGAAAGAGTCTCAGATCAGTTGCAGTGGAAGGTCATGATGAGTCAGATTTGTTTGAAATACCTTGCAGCGAATCTGTTCAGTGTGCAGCTCCTCATGGTGATCGGGTAAAGGCACAGAGAGCTTCTGCTTGAAGTCTCTCAGCTTTTCATGTGATGCAGTGATTCCTTTCTCACACTGATCCCAGTCCTGCACACACAGCCAGAAAAATATTAAAGTGTGAATTTTTAAGCACTGCGCATATTTTTATGCAATTTTGCAGTTGCAGCAGCACATAAAATGCACAATTAGGAATCAAAGAATCCTTCAGTTGAGCAATATTTGAGCTCTAATGCACATTCATATTTTAACACCCAGATGTTTAACAGTCATCACATTTTTCATCATCAATAAAGTCATATGCAGTCAAGTCTGGTCAGAGCAAAGGGCAAAACACGACTGTCATGCAGAGATAAAGCAGTGCTGTACCTTCTATCACGTCATCCGAAAAAACGGAGGGAGGTAAATAAGAGGAGACAGAGAGACAGAGGCTGATGGAAATAGGAGTCATTTTCCTTTAGCAATCCAAAATTGTTGTCTGTGCCCGTGTGCTGCGTAAAAATGGAGCGAATGAATGTCTGTCCCGCTGCCCTGTGCTGGCAACACTGCACCGCATCCTGTCTCCTACAGTACTGAAGAAACCTCTCTCGCTGCCTCTTTCTCCCACTCTCTCTTTCATCGCCCTCACAAGCACACAAAACATCTCTCTCTCTCTCTCTCTCTCTCTCTCTCTCTCTCTCTCTCTCTCTCTCTCTCTCTCTCTCTCTCTCGTTATGCTAGCAAGCCTCTATTTGCTCGGTAAGGTCAGATGCAAAGTCCTTCGCTGCCACTCTTTTCTTTTAGGATAAGCAACAAGACATCCATTTATAGGTTTGCAGAAACTCTTCTTTGTGTTTTAGTAATCACAATAGCTGGGCAATAATTAGGTAATAACGCTGAACCTACCACTAATCCTAATCTTTACCCTTGTAGTTAGATTATACTACTTCAAAACATAAGTACACTATAAGCACACTTTTGTTTTGCATTCAACAATGCATGAACAATTTTCCTATTTAATATATTTGCAGATTAAAAATTGATTTTAAAATAATGAACAATGCCGTGATTGCATAAAACACCAAAAATACTAAAACATCTGAAATTGATTGTTTAAACCCTAACAGTAACCTTAACTAAACCTAGCCCAACAATGAAAATAGGCTGTTGTTAACAGTTATTAACATAAATAATGAACCTTTTCTTGCACTGAATGGTCATTTTCTGATCACCAAGTGCTGTTAGCCATTGACTTGCATTGTATGAATCAGGAAGAGCCACGATTTCAGCTAAAAATGTGATTTAAGCCCTACTAAAGAAAAAAGTGACCTACATTTTTTATTTAAGACTGAACGATCCCTTTACCTATAGACACTTAAATTTAATAAATATACATTTGATAAACTGTTCTTAGACTTTGACCCAACTATACATAACCATACTAACAAACAGGAAACCACACACTACAGGCACCCCAACTACACAGACAAATGCAAATAATCAACTGAATCTACTCAACTAACATGAACTTCCAAAAACAGCAATTTTCACCCAGCAACAAGAATAAAAAATTTGAAAATATGATTCTGTCCACTTCCAAACAAACTAAGATGCAGTTAGATTGAAAATATGAATTAAAATACTGCCCAAAAGCATCTACAAAAACCCTCTCATCAGATCCCTAAAGGTAGAGACTTCTCAAGTATACTTGTTTATCTTGTGTCTGATGGAGAAATTCCTTCTGCTATTTTGACTCCTTTATAAGCTTCACAAGTTCCTAACTTAAGGAAATACCATCAGATGTTTGCACACACGACTAGTGCATTTAGCCTTGCATTGTTTTGAATTTCCACAGCAACATGTATGCCATATAAGCCATATATATCTTTAAATTTAGTCTCAAATAAGACAGTGTGAACAATAAGCAAACCAAGATGACAAATATTTAATTTTTGGGGCCGGACCAAGTGTGAACCCAACTTTTTTGTCAACTCACCCTTAACAGAGAGAGCAGCTCTTTCTTCCTCTCATCGAGGCGGATGTTGATGGCCCTCCAGTGCTCCTGGACCTCTGTGAGCTCAGTGTGAAGTGATGCCTCTGCTCGGGCATCAGCCCATAGGAGGAGCTGCCTGCCAGCCTCCACTGTGAGGATGTAGCTGCCCTGCTGCCTCTGAAGAACACGCTCCTTCAGCTAGACAAAGAGATGGTGTTTTTATAAAGTGCTTTACCTTTGCGTATAGTTCACAATGACTACCCTTTTGTTATGTTTGTGACTGTTTTTGCCCCATTGGCTTTCATTATAACCACTTTTTTAAAAACAAAATTATTTAAAAAACAAATTTGACCTCTTCCCAACAGGGAAAGCCACCAACAATCAAGAATGCATGATTATATAGTGTCATGGCTTTGCAATCCAAAAATGTCGTTATAATAGAGGTCAATGTGGCAGAAACGGCCTCTAACATAATGAAAGGGTAGTAAATTTGCTCAGTGTATTGAGTTTTTGAAAAATTCTAAAGCATTTATCCAAAAATAGGTGTCAAAATAAGAGTATTGACCAAAGATCATTCCATTTGCTGAAACACAGAGAAAGGTATTGCCAAATTAAGCCTCGAAATCACCCCAGAGTGGATGAAAACATCCCCGACAGCACACAAGGATTAATGTTATTTGCAGGAAGGTTTTATTTCCACTTTTGTATGATCTTTACCTGTATGTGGTCTAGCATTCCACGGATCTGCTGCAATGCTACTGTTGCTCCCTGCTGCTGGTCTTCGGGCTCCAGTGAGACTTCATGCAGCCAGTGGCGCAGTTTCTCTATCAGCTCTGTGTAGCGCTGCCACTGCCGAGCCAGACTGTCAATAATACCCCGTCTCTGCTGGGCTCTTCTCACCACACCTTGCCACTGGTTACTAAGCAGTGCCAGTTTCAGGCCAAAGTCATCCCTTTTAGTAGTGGGGAAAGCAAGAGACAGTCACTAATTGTTTTTGAATGACAGGAAAAGAGTAACTTAACTTAATTCTCAAAGAAACCAATATTACCTGTCTTTCACTTGTCCCTGATTGAGCAGCTCATGTCCATCATTGATGATAGAGTTCAAAATCTGCTGACGACTGAACATTTCTGCTTGGAACAGCTACAAACACACACACACACAAAACAAAAGTAGAGCTGTTAAATTATGTAGATCATTAAACAATGACTCACTGGATTTACTGGAACATTTTATACACAGTATTTGTTTAATTATGTCTAAAAAAATATCTGCCTCTGAAGTCATCGTTTGATATGTTCAATCCAAGATTAAAACATACAAGCAAATACATTATACGATGATGATATATTTGTTTTGTGCTTTCACTAGTAGTAAAAAGAGAGGAATGATTGCATCTATTTGCACTACAATTTGTCACACCACATCAAAGACCATCAAAACATCGTTCAATGTTGTAACAGGTATTTAAAAGAAGAGATTTTTTTTGTAATTATCGGACAAGAAAATATTAATCTTGGTATTTAAGAATTGATACTGATCCTATAATGAAAATATATCTGAAATTAAGTTCTACATATTTAATGTTAAAATATGATACAATACACATACCATTACAACCTGTATTATATATGCTATAAAATATATTAAATACCAAAATTATTGTTCACACCACATATCCAGTGTTAAAAAAGTGATTAATGGCATAAAATTAGTAGAGTAGATAACTATCAAGGTAATATTTTGAAATAAAACACACTACCGTTAAAATATTTTGGTAAGAATGACTTTGAATTGAAGAATGAACATTTGTATTTGGTAAAACATAATAAACTAATCAAAAGGGACAATAAAGACAATTATGCTACAAAAAAAATCTGATTCAAGTAAATATTGCTTTTTTATACCACCTTCCACAAAAATATTGAGCAGAACAACTGTTGCATCATTGTTAATAAGAAATAGTTGTGTTATTTTAAGGATATCAGTTCTTAATTCTATTGTTCTGTCATCTGTCAGTACCTCATGCTCTCTCTGCTGGTCCAGCAGGCTCTGGTAATTCCCAGAGATCTCAGCAGCCAGTTTCTCCTCTGTCTGGGTGAGGAAGCTCATCCAGGCATCACACTTCTCCAAGAAGGTTTGTCTTTGTAGAACCAGGGCTTGAAGTTTACTGCTCGAACACACAAACAGATGGATATTACTCAGTAATTTAGGATTATTTGAATATTTACTGTAGATCAACAAACCTGAATCTCTCTATTGTGCGGGCAGAGTTAGAGGACCAGCTCCTGTTTAGGTTCTGCAGGCGTTTGATTTCATTATCGTTGAGGGGAAGCTGATAACCCAACTCATTCAAGCGCTCCAGATCAGGAGAAAGACTGCTCAGCTTCAGCATTTGAGTCTACAGACAAACATGTACATGAGAATGTTCAGATTACAGCCTTAAGAACAGATTTACAGGAAAATAGTCAGCAATTCTCACCTTAAGTTTGTCCATGTGTTCCTGCACAAATGAGATTTCTGGAGATCCGACCGGGTCTTGTTCCTTCAGAACCTTTTCGGCTTCTTCTGCCCAGCGGCTCAGAGAATTTAACTCCTTACTAAACCTCTCATAGTCCCTCGTACTCACCTTGAGAAAAGAAAGGAGAAGAAAATCAGTTTTACACACGGCAGTTTTGTCAGTCAGTGATTTGTGAAAGTGACAACACAGTCATACATGCAAGAGTGTCAAATGAAAAGAAAATCTATGAAAAATGATTTACTACTGATTTAATGTCAGCAAGATTTTTGAAAACTGATTTTTTGAATAAAAATTAAAGTGCATGTTTACTGTTCTGATTTTGAGTTGCTTTTACTTATTTATTTTTTACAAACTTTTTGTTTAAATTATCATTGTATTGCACTTACTGTATTTTATCTGCATTCAGTGAAATAAATGCTATGAGCCTGCATGGGCCACAAAAGTCTGTTTATTAAAACTGATATTTATACATCACCTGTTAGTGTAGATGTATATATAAGCTTTTCATTGATGTTTGATGTGTCAGGACAGAGACACAATTGTTGAAAATCTGAGGGTTCGAAAAATCTAAATACGGAGAAATTTGCCTGTGATGATGTTCAAATTAAGATCTTAGCCACTCATATTACAAATCAAATATTAAGTTTTCATATATTTACAGTGGAAAATTCACAAAATATCTTCATGGAACCTGATCTGTACTTAATATTCAAGTGATTTTTGCCGTAAAAATAAAATCTATAATTCTGACCAATACAATATGTTGTTGGCTACTGGCAAAAATTTATTAATTATATTAATATATTAAGCTTAAAATTGGATTTGTGGTCACGAATAACCCCAAACATTTAAATACTAGTATATATTTCATACAAATACTGTACAGAAATTCTGAGTTGAAACTTAAAACAATCATTGGAGCATGTTTTAATATGAAATACTAGTTGTTGTTTTTTTATTTAATTAAATGTGTTACCTCTTTGTGAAATTAACTAGCCATTTTGATTAAAAATTCTAATTATTTTTTAACTATATAAATTTTCAAAGTCAGCATCAACAGATATGTTGCACAAGGTAAAATCTGAATCATTCAAACCTTTATGAGAGACTGCTGTCTTTGCAGGGCATGTCCAACTGCTGCTAATCGCTGAGTGAGGGACAGGTGCTCCGTGTGGAAGGTTGTCATTGCAGAAGGGTCCACTTGTTGCCTCAGCTGCTCAGAAAACTCATCCAGCTGCTGCAGGACAGACTCTACTGATCCCTCTGTCGCCATAAGACCCTGAAGAAATGCCAGTTTTACAAAGGCCAACACTGTATCCCTTGCTACAAATTTTTAACAACTGCACACAGCTGTCAGAATTGGCAAATGCTTACACACTTTTTATCACTAACATAATGCAAGCTCACAAATATTTCAGAGACTTTCAAGCCCCCAATGCTTTCATAAACCCACACCTTGACTTCTTGTTGTGTGATGTCCCTGTGGGTGGCGCTCTTAAGCAGATGCTCCACCTGTTCCTCTAGTTTCTGGGTGTCGGCGCTGCACTGAGCATAAAGTGCTTTGTAATGTTGCCATAGCTGAAGAAGGCTCTTGCTTCTCCTTAGCTGATCTGAGATCTGCTCAAGCAGCGTGTTCCACCTGACAGCAGATCAGTAGATTAGGACAGGTCTCAGACAGGTCTTCTGAGAATGGTAAAATGACATATTAAAACTCACCTGAGATTGACATCACCCAGTGCTGTGTTGAGTGAATCGCTCACTGATTGATGACAGTCTCTCAGCAGCTGCTGTGTTATGGAGCCCAGCTTTCTTAAACTGCTCTCCTGTTTCTCCAGCTCATCTTGTAAACTCTGAAGCACATAAACCCAGGGTGATTTTTAAAAAAATTCTTACTCCAAACTTTGCTAATAAAATAACACTCATGCTTGTGACAGGCGCGCACCTCAAGATTCTCCACTTGAACCTGCACAGCTTCAGGGGAGCCGGTGAGAAGGCGCAGACAAGAGATGGTGTAACGCCCCTCCATCAGGTAGCCCTGAATCTCCTCATACGCCTGTTTATACAGACTCCACTGCTCCAGCACTGACCGGAGACTGACTGTCTGCTGCCCGATCTGCAATTACACACAAACCTCATTTAGGACTGACCATCAAGCTGAATGCTTGTGGAAATCTAATTATGAAAATGGAGTGATAATACACATTGTGCATGCTAAAATAGTAGTGTCTATAACTATGTGAGTCAAATTGATTAATTTTTATAACTGAATCAGAGTTTTGAATTGATTCGTTAAATAAACTTGTAATCTGATTGTCCACAATAATATTTAAATACAGTAGACTCGAGATTTGAATTTGAATAAATTCGTTCTTTGTAATTTGCTGCATAATGATTAGCAATTACAGTAGGAATAATTTTTAAAAATCTTACATATTGTGGTACATAATAATGCGATCTTAAAAAAAAATAATAAAAACAAAGCATACAAGGTGTAAACCTTCCACATGCATATTTATTTTGCACTACATAGTTTGTTCACTGGTCATCAATGATGATCAAGGTAAAAATTAATGACATAGAAAAACAACAAACTACTGAAGACGCCAAAAACAGGCTGATGAGTGTCTGGGAATTAACGTAAAATAGGTACACATACAAAAATATGCTTTGTGTCTAAATTTAATACTCATTTTAAAACATTTTAAATGTAGTTTTCGATGTCATTTTATTTTAACTATTGTTATTCTATTCTATTCTATTCTATTGTTTAACTATATTGGAATGCCAATTACAAATGGCAAAATTTTAAGTTTTGCAAAAAATTGCAAAGCAAAATTACCATGTGATCCAGATTGGCCCAAGACTGGTTTAGGCTTTTGAGAGTGTCCATTATAAAAGAGCCAGCTTCCCCCTTCTTATCTTGGATTAGTAAGCATCCTTTTTCTTCAGCCTTTTCCAGCTCCTTCTCTTTCTCCTTCACCAACACTTCCATTTCCTGGTATGCACAAGCATACAGACATGTCAGATCAATCAAAACAAAATGCACATGAAATATTTCTGGATTGTCTGTATAATATTTATTGGCGCAGTGCTTACCTGACAGTCTTTCAGTGCATTCTGAGCAGAGGAAACATCCTCAATCCTGTGTTTCTTTTTCACTTTCTCTTCCTGTACACTAAACCAGGTCTTCAAGGTCTGAACCACATTCTCATATTCCAACCAGCTTTCAAGCAGACCCTCCAAAACCTGAATCTGTGAAAGACAGAGGACACCGGCTTGATAAAAGATAATGATACCCAATGGTGTCCAAAGTCACAGTCCACATTTTTTAATTCATACAAATATTACAATTTACATGATCATAAAGCTGGTTTGCAAAATGTCATATAATTTTCCTTCACAGTACTTGATTTGTCACCTTTTTCATTAATCATCGCAATAATCAAGAACTCAATTTTATTTTTAATATTTATATCTAACCTTCTCTGTAACAAGTCCCTGCAATATCTGCCAGCGGCGGTTCATGGCACCAAGACGCTCAGCAAAGTCTGTTTTGTCACTGCGTTTTCCCTCCACATCCTGACTGCTGATTTGCAGAACTGACTGATTCACAAAGTCCACTGTCAGCTGCTTACAAGACAGGTCAATCTGAAAACCCTGTTGACAGAGATAAATCAACTATATTGTTCTGCTTCTTTGAAAAAAAATATTTCATGTTTCTGCAGGTTTTTACTTACCTTGTATTTCTGAAGGTACATTTGCACAACCTCAGAGCCCACAGCCCCCATGATCTTCTGCTGGTCCTCTTGGATAATATTCTCCATGAGGGATATCCAGCTCATCAGCTCAGTTATTGCATGACGGGATGGCAGCTTCTCCATCTGCAGCTGTTGGTTATAAGCTCAATGATTCAGTTTGAATTGCCACTTGAACCTTGGCATCAGATTTGCAGTGTAAAATTTATAGTAATTTTGTGGCTAAACTTATTGACCTTCCAGATTTAAAATTTGGTCTCACTTTATATTAAATGATTTATTTACAATGCACTTACATTTAAATGAATAATTTGGTATAACACACTTTTTATGTCCATACCTGTTTTACATTGTACTTAAAATACATTGTACTGAATACTTAATATACATTTATATGTATGTAGTTACAAATGTAATTATTTCTTTAATAATATTTACACTGTTGACCCATCCCTTACATCTTAATACACCATTAAACCTACCCAGACCACCAAATCTGTCCTCTAGTTTAACCATATCCCACCTCAATTGCACCATAAGTGTTGTGCAATGCAATGTGAACACAATAAGTACATTATACTTATTTTTTAATGTAAGTGCCTAGTAGTTAGGGCCATTTAATATAAAGTGGGACCCAAAATGTTTAAGAAGAGAGTGTTTCAATTAATTATGCAATGGGATTTATTATGATTTGCATCATTTAATTCCCAAAAGAGCATGTCTTCAGCCTTGACATGCTACAATAGTTGTAGAAGAAGAAACATACATCATCACAACATCATACCTGGTGTAGTTTCTCCTGGACCACAGGGATACGAGTGAGAAGATCAGCCCATTGAGTGTCCACCTTGGCCAGATTTGCCCTGAGTGCTGCAGTGTCCACTTTCTTCAACCGGAGCAGCTGATTTCCTTGGCTCTGAACTGATGCACGCAATGATGACTTGGCATCCACTTCTTTGGAGAATTCCTGCAGATACAGAAACAATAAATATACAAATTGTGTCTTTGAAAGTCAAGACCTAAGCCTCCTTTAAAGAAAGATTTTAAGTAGCTGCTCTTACAAGGAAGGCGTGAAGATGATCTCTCACGGTCTCCAGCTCTTGAGGCACTGTAACAGACTGAGTACTCCAGAACTCCAGACGGTCAAGAGCCGAACTCAGCCATTGGCTAAGCTCAGTTGATTCACTCTGATACCTGAAATAAAATACAAAGATGCCATGTGATTTCAATAAACGTGAAACAATTACACCACATTTTAGCTAGTCGAGCAAAAAAAGAGCCAATGATCCAATGTTCTGACCTGATCCAGTGTTTGAGGGTGGAGTCCAGGCGGTGTAGCTCTTTGTTGATCTTGGTGGTGGTGCAGAGCCAGTGGTCTCCAAGCTGAGTAAGCTGTGATTCCAGCTCTGAGCAAGAAACGTGTAAAACCAGCCTCTTCCCATCCTCCAACAACTTATACAACTGCTGCTGCCGCTCAGAAAGACTGGCCTTCAGACGCTATAGAGGGAGAGGGAGATTTAGATTGCAGATATTAATTAATTTCTACATTCTGTTTGCTAATTCACATTAACTTCATATTCATGAACTGAGCGATTTAACACATTGTTAATTTGATTTCTGATGCTGCAAACCACACAATATAGACCCTGTATAGTAATTTAATAAATGTACATAATAGTAGTTGTTGTATTGTTAGTGATCTTTGCACATGATGCTGTTTTACCTGGTAAAGAGCAATTCTATCGCTCAGTCTATCCTCAGTCTCCTCCACTAGGCCTACACTTGGGATGCTGCTTTCCACTGTCTCCAGCTGTCTGTAGAGGGCTTGATAGTCACCTACCAACCTGCTCCACCACTAATGCCGCAAAGCACAGTTATTTACAGCATATGCATTGCACATCATCTATAATTAAACAAGTACAAATCCACACACACACCTCCAGGATGCCCTCCAGTTCCACTCCTCGTTTGTGGGCCTGTTTAAGTACAGCTTGTGCCTGAGCCACAGTCTCCTCCAGGCTCTGGACCTCTCGCTGAACCACTAACCCACTGATCTGCCTGAAAAAGGCCTGAGTCAAGACCACATGTGTCTCTAGGCCCTGGAAAAACTCCTGCAGGCAGAAAAGAATGAGAGACAACATGAGCACATCCTCTTTAGAAGGGAACATCAAAATGTAATCAATCATTGAAGTTTTTCCATTGCATTTCTAAAGGTTTCACAATGCATGACAACTATTTCAAAACAATTTCCATTTACACATATCCACAAAATGTGCAAAAAATGGCCAGTAGTGGGCGCTGTCACTTTGTTAGTAAACAGTATGTGTAGGGATGTGACGAACATGTGGTCGGCACTGATGTAGGCTACGTTCACACTGCAGGCAAATGTGGCTCAAATCAGATTTTTTTGCCCACATGTGACTCATCTGTTTTGTTGTGACAGTGTGAACAGCCTAAACCACATCTTTTCTGATCTTTTCAATTCTGATTCGTGCTACTTTCATATGTGAGATTAAATCTGATACAAATCTGATGTTTTGCAATCCGATCTCAGTGTGAATGATTATGAAGGACTTATAATTACAGAATTTTGCTGTGTTAAAGTAGATCCATGATGCATCTATGCTGTTGGTTGTAATAGTGATCAAAATCCAGACTTCGCTGAATATCGTTATCAAACTCTTGAGCTGCAACACTACGATTTGCATCATTGTTGTGTGACTTTGAAAGCACTTGCCCTTAAAATCAGCACGTACTCTGCATGTCTACCTATCTAATATGTACCACTCATGCACATGGTGTCACAGTTTTGCAGCATTCCCAAACAGCCCCCAAATACAAAACTAGCCTGTGGTACCTTGTGTTTGTCTAGGAGGATCTGAACCTCAATCACTGATCCCACTTTCATCTTTTGATCAGCAGCCATTTTGTCCTGGGCAGTGTCAACCAGATCCACCAGGTCTTGTAAAGCTTTCTCATACTGAGCCTTTAGAACTAAACTCTGGTTAAGCCCACTCCGCTTGGAGCCCACCATCTCCACCAGCTCTTCATAAGCATCCTGTCATCAAAAGCATCAAAGTCAATGGGAGGACATGGATCAGCTATAATTGCTGTTTCTAAAGAAAGATGTGTGTACCTGCAGTTTCAGCAGCTCTTGGGTGCAGATCTGATTGGGCTGCAGTGTCTCTCCTCTGCTCCTCATCTCGGAAACCTTCTGTTCAAATTCCCTCAGACTGTCCTCCGCTTCGGCTAAAATCTGTTAATATTGAATTTTGCATTGATGTTATTTGTAGTCTTTAACATGGCATTACTAGGAGTCATTTATTTTGAATGTGTGTCTGACCTCCAGCTGTTTCGAGGCGGGCCGATCCATAGTTGCGTTCATTTTCTGCAAAAGCTGATACTTTGAATCACTGAGTGCAGTCAGCAACAGCCTCAACTCAGTCTAAACAGACAAAGAGAAAGTGAAGGAATGAAAACGAGAGAAACTAACAATTCTTCTAAACTAAAAAATGACCAGACACAAGAGAAGTATACCTGGAAAACAGTGAGTTCCTGCAGCTTGTCTTTCATTCCGTCGCATTGTTGTTCCAGCACAGTGTCCAACAGCTTCAGTCTCCCCTCCAAACCATCAAACACATCCTCAACCACGTCACTCTCTCTACCTTCAACCCATAGCTGCTCTCTTCCTCCAAGCACATCCCGACATTTACAAACCTCCTCGTTGACATACTTCACCTCCTTATTCAAACCCTGAAAAGACAAAAGCAGACAGTTAGTGCCAAGAAATGTGTATCTTATAAGAAAAACAATAGACTTCACATATTTTTTCCTTTCTCATTTTTAAACAAACCACAAAACCCAAGTTCACACAGATCAGTGAAAATGCTGCAGTATGGATGTCAGGACAGGGGTTGGCGATCTCACTTTTTAACGAAACACTACACACTGTTGTTTGTTGTAGACTTAACACAATATGCATGCACATAACATCATTGTTTTCACAGAATACAGTATTTTTGTTACCAAAAAGATGTTATCATTTTTTTAAATTAGCACTTAGTTTGTGTTTCCAGGAATAAAACCAAGAGTTATGTAACATGGCCAAATCTCTTTCTAAGTTATTAGTCTCTTTCCAGGTATTAGAATATAAAAGACTCCATAAATGCCTTGACTGGTGTAAAGGTAGTAAAAAGCATTATCAATAATTTATGAACAACTACAATCCGTTACTTCCCCTCCACAAAATGTCTTAATGAAGAGTGGGAGAAAGAATTGGGAATGGAAATTTCAGAAGAAATGTGGTAATTAGGTTTGGAGGATATTAATAAACACTCTATTAATTCTAGACATTGCCTTAGTTTAAAATAATTCATAGGTTACATTGTTCAAAGAAAAAAATTACATAGAATCTTCCAAAATATTTCACCTCTTTGCGACAAATATAGTTCATCAGATGCGGATCTATCTCAGTTTTTTTCTAAGATACAGAATTATTGCAATGGAATTTTTGAAGTGCTTTCCAAAGTGTCGAAATTGCAACTACAACTTTATTTTTACATTTGTTGTCAAATACACAACATAAATTGCTCTCATATTGTTTAACTATAGCCAAGAAGCTACTGCTACTGTTTTGGAAAAAAAAGGAATCCCCTACATGTAAACTGTGGCCTGGAAAAATGACCTCTATGTTACATTTGGAGCGAATTAGATATTATCTGAAAATAAAACTCATCAAAACAATTTGACAAAATTTGGAATCCTTTTATCTGTTACCTTGAAAAAATCCTTGAAAATAATGCATCATTTCTGTAAGGTTTTAATCTGCTTTGTCATCATACTCTGTTGTTCAAACATGTCTTTGTAACAAGTTGGCTTGTTACGTGGGGGGGGGGGGGGGGGTTATTTATTATTATAATTTTCAAATAGTTTTTCCTTTTTTTAAATTTACTTTACCTATGTTACATGTGGACAAAATATGTAAAACAGAGAATCCTTTTCTTCCTGAATCTGTGCCTTCAATAAAACTTATTTGACAAAAAAAAAAAAAAAGAATATAAAAGACTCCAGTTAAATGACTGACCTCTAGGTGGACTAGATGAGCCTCTGAGTCATCAGATAACAATACTGGCCCAGATACAAGCTCATGCTCAGCATTGTCCAGCCAATTGGAAGCTGACGACACCGCCTCATAAAGAGCCTTCTCTAGATCACGAGAACGCTTACTGTCAGCACCCCCTGTCTGTGAGGAGGACAGAAATGAGCATACAGTTTGATCTTTACTATAATACGAATTACTTGTGCGGTTCAACAACATGTTTGTAGTAATGCATGTTCAGTGGCAATACCTGAGGCAAGTCTTCCAGGTCTTGACTGAAGCCTTCAAACAGACTTCGGGGTGACGGGATATCCTGGCTCAGTTGTTCACCTCTGAAAACTCCACAAGGGCTGGACACTGGCTGGTAAAGCTAAAGAAGTGAATTATCCTTATTTATTTTAAGCACAGAGGCAGCTTTTATGCTTTCTGGAATTTTTGGGAGGACAAGACAATATAGAAAGCTGCAAGGATGATGTGTTTTGTGGGCAAAACCCCTTAAAATTAGTTTGTATTTTAGCATGGTATTTATTATTATTATCTTTTCATGTTTTATTCTATGGCATAATACACATCAATAATATGTCAGACCTTACATTCTGGAATTATCCAAAAGTCAATGAAAATATCCTATTGGGTTTTCATCAAGGAATCTATGGTGATGCTAAATTTGTCTTCAAAACTATCACATGTTAAAAAACAAAGCTAAATTAAACTGCAGAAGGTCATAAAACATGTACCGTGTTACATGGCGTCTGCTCCATTGTGTTCAGTGACAGCTGTAGTTTGTTTTTTAGGTCTTTGCTCAGGTTCTCCCACCTGACTCTCATCTGATCTTTTGTGCTCATGCACGCAGGCCACTGACCATCATCCCCTTCAAAATGTTCTGCAGGAGAACTACATAATGATACAGATAAGATAAGGTAAAGATAGTTAATAAGATAAACTACACACATAATTAGACCAATAAGAATTAAAAAAATGATCAATATTTTTAGAGAAATGTCACCAAATAAAGTCATTATTAACTAAAGAACATTAATTTTCATTTTATTCAGAATTCAGAGGCTCATTCACACAGAATGTGTTTGTCTATTCCAGTATGCTAAGTAAACACTAGTTGATGAACTTGCATAATCGTTATGCTCACGTCTCACATCTTTTAGACACTGTCAAATTAAAAGAACTTCAACTTTTACACACAACACCACTCATCAGTGTCAGTTCAAAAGCAGTAAACCAAGAAGAACTTGGAGGCCGGACAAACACTGCAAGTTTCTGTTTACAGGGTCTCAGTGGCGGCATCTGGATACTCTTGTGCTCTATGCTGCACTTTTTAAAAAAAACATCCCTGAGTGCTGCTTCTCATGTTTTTAGACTGTAGTGTCTGGATGGTTTAATCACATTAATTATAAAAGACACAAAACTTTACAATACAAACCAGCAGCACGCTTAAACAGACCTCTATATACTGTAAGTGGTAGGCCCTTTATTCTCAGCGGCGGATAAAGTAAAGGATTTTGTTTTGTTCTTGTATTTGTTTTATTCTTCTTTTTCACTGGATTTATTTTATTAATAAAAGTGTATTTTATTCATTTTCTTCCTGAAGTGGACATTGGCTTCATTGCAGAACCCATTAAGATATCTTGTGTGGTAAGGTATGAATCTAATTATTCCTTGAACAACATTACAAAAGATGGTCCTAAACAAAACTCTAGCTAAGAAATATAGCCAAGAGAGAATTCTGGTTTCTCTATTTAATTAGGGTATTAAATAAAGGCATCCAATACAAGATGCAAAGAGAATGAGACTTAATATTGCATTATTTTTATATTTTACTGTACCACTGGCATGCTTTGTGTAGAAGAGAAGCTGCATTGTGTGCAAAAAAATAAACATGTAAATGTGAAAAATGGACAAATAGGCAGGACATACTTTTCTCCGTTAGGTGTTGTTCTCTGTGAGAGAATCTCCTCTCCTCTAGACGCTACCGACTGCAGCAACTTCTTCTGTTCGCCAAGCTGCTCCTCTAATTCCTGCATTACATATTAGAAGATAAACAATCCCAATATTTTCTATCTCATAGAAAAATTTATTAAAATGCAACTATATCAAGTCTTATGATTTTTACCTAAAAACAATGTCTGTATGAAAACAGGTATCGCTAGTTAAGCTGATTAAGTGCATGGATTCATTTTAACACAATTTGTTTATTTGTCTACCCTCTGTCTTTGCACTGTGTCCTGATGCTGCTGGTTGCGTGTGGATCGAGCCTGACTGAGCCAGTCCATCATATTGGGGCTCTGAGACAAAGACGAGTCTGACTCAGTGTCCTCCTGCTCCTGAAGTGAGCCCTTAAAGAGACAGAAAATGTCAATTAGAAATGGTTAACATTTATTTATGGCAGGTCTTTAAACAATGAGTGGATTCATTTTAATTTTATAGAATATCGGTAAAAACTTATTTAAACAAAAATGTTTTCACCTTATTTCACCGCCGATTGAGCACAATTTCCTGTTAATATACAGTGGTCCCTCGTTAATCAAGAGTGTTACATTCCGAAAATAACCCACAATTTGCAAAATCCATGAGGTAATCCACGTAGTAGCTTTATTTTTTTAAATTATTCTAGTTGTTTTAAGGCTGTAAAATCCAATGTAATGAACCAAAGATTAATTTATTCTATAATGGCATCCTACAGCAGCATAACTTCTACCTTCCTTTAGTCAAGAAGTCCAACTTTTTGTGTGATGGTTAACATATTCCTCTGACTTTTGGGTGCAACCGCAGGTGCCTTTGACGGTGCAGAACGTTTCGTCGACATTGTGGGTTTTGTTGAGGAGAAAACTAGCGAACATACAGTACAGCACTTTAGAGTCACACTGCTAGCGATAGAAGATTTATGTAAATAAATATGTGAAAGCATTCTGTACTGTACAGGAGACACTACACAAAGGAGATTGATTGACAATGGTCTACAGCCAATCAGGAAGTAGAACACATTGCACTAATCAGGACGCAGAACACAATGAGCCAATTGCAATGTCAAATTGCACACAAAAAAATCAGCAAAACTGCGAGGCCGCAATAGGTGAACCACGTTATGGCGAGGGGCCACTGTACAGCATATGTTGCACTACACAACTGTGAGTAACTACTGCTTTGACTGTTATTACAGAGTGTTTGATATGACTAAGCAGCTATGCATTTTTATCATAAATCACAGCAGTGTTCATCTATGAAGGACGTAGGCTGTCACATATACTGTACTTGCAGAAGTTTACATTAATGGCAAGCAGCTCATACTGCCTTTAGAAAACAGTTAAAAAAAAGTTCATGACGTCTTTAAAGGTCAGTCATGACTGACAATAGGAGATGGACCCAAATCAGCTTGCATCAGGCTTTTACATGTCACCAACATGTCTAATTTAAAAGAGCTGGGGAAAATTCCAGACATGCCCCACTATTTGTAAAAAGGCCTTTGTTTGAGATGGATGTTGCTGGTGTGCAGTGGAACATCTTCCACAACAATGAACAGCGCTGGCCATTCTTCCACACTGTGCTTCACAAAGCATCCATTGAAGCGAGGATGTGCTCTTTAGTGTTTTTAGCTCTGTGTGTGTGTGTGTGTGCTAAAGGTTTCCAGTGACCTCCAATTGATCTTATAGTTGAGAACGAATTAAGAATAGTGCAGCTCTTCTATCATTAAATGTTTCTTTGGGTCTCTCACCTGAATGTGTGTCTGTTTGTCTTGGAGGATGCGCTGTAGCTCCAGGAGGCTGGATTTGAGGCTGTGTAGTTTGAGGGAGAGCTGCTCAGCATCGCCCCGTGTGCCAGCCTTGCCCTCCAACAGCAAACTCTCACTGTGCACGGACAGCTCAGACAGACACAACACCTTCTGCTCGATCTCTAGTAACATGTTCTTGAACAGGAGCAAAACATTACTTTTAATATTGAATTAAACCATTTTATTCAGAACCATGTGGTTTAAGTTTAAGTTTAAGTAAACAAAAACAACAAGAGTACCTGAAGAGTTTACCAAGATAAAGTTGCAGGAAAAAGTTAAAAATAAAATAAAATAAAATAAAATAAAATGACAAAGTTGTGGATAAAAATTTTATTCACTGTATCAAATAAAATAAATAAAATAAAAATAAAAATAAATAAAATAAAATTACAAAGTTGTGGATAAAAAATTAATTCACTGTAAGAAAATAAAATAAAATAAAATAAATATTACAAAGTTGGGATAAAAATTTAATTCACTGTAAAAAAGTAAAAATAAAATAAAATAAAATAAAATAAATAAATAAATAAAATAAAATAAAACAAAACAAAAATTACAGAGTTGAGGTTAAACATTAGGGTAATTCACTGTAAAAAATAATAAAAAATAAAATAAAATAAAATAAATATCACAAAGTTGTGGATAAAAATTTATTCACTGTAATAAAATAAAATAAAATAAAATTACAAAGTTGTGGATAAAAATTAATTCACTGCAATAAAATAAAATAAAATAAATATTACAAAGTTGTGGATATTTTATTCACTGTAATTAAATAAAATAAAATAAAACAAAAATTACAAAGTTGAGGGTAAGAATTGGGGTAATTTACTGTAAAGAAAATAATAAAAAAATTAAATAAATATTACAAAGTTGTGGATAAAAATTAAATTCACTGTAAGAAAATAACATTTAATTAAATTAAATAAAATGAAAAAAAAAATTCACTGTAAAAAATAAATAAAATAAATATTACAAAGTTGTGGATAAAAATTTAATTCACTGTAAAAAAATAAAAATAAAATAAAAATTAGTGTAATAAAACAAAATAAAATAAAATAAATATTACAAAGTTGTGGATAAAAATTTAATTCACTCTAATAAAATAAAATAAAACAAAAATTACAAAGGTGAGGGTAAAAATTAGGGTAATTCACTGTAAAAGAATTATAAAAAATAAAATAAAATAAATATTATAAAGTTGTGGATAAAAATTTTATTCACTGTAAGAAAAAAAAAAAAAATAATTCACTGTAAAAAAATAAATAAATAAAATAAAATAAAATAAAATGGGTTTATTAATTCAGAGACCTGTGTTCTCTTTTAAGTGCTAAATTTTCTGATAGTAAAGTTAAAAAACTTCAATTCAATTCAAATCCTGAATGGATTTTGGATAAACACAACAGGAGGTGTGTGAATAAAATCTGTAAACAGGAGATGGTACGCAGTAACTGAAAATCCTCTTAAGCTGCTTAACCAAGTGTTCAGACAGCCAGATCTTGACTATACTACATGCACAAAAATCCATTGAAGTTAAAGCACATCTGAGATAAAATAAAAACATAATGCAAAACATTGGGCATGAACTGAAAGCTGGTTAATAGTGTAGACAGTCTGTGGCATTCACTAGTGAGGAATGAGCAAACATTAACAGCAGCGAGATAAAGGTCATGGCCACCCTGACTTCTCATTACAGTCCAACATTCAGGTTAAAGGTTAACTTGATCCCTGCAGTCCTCCAATCAAAACACAAAAGACACACGTGTGCATGTCTGTTTCTATGTGTCTCTTTGAAGAAATGCAGACATGCACTGTGGGACGTCCCACGACTGCAGGGAAGGAGAAGCCCCTAATCCTAATGACCAACAGAATGGGACAAAACCCACACGGGTAATCTGATTTACTGCGGCCCACTCTAATGACTCCATGACCTGACCAGCCACCAGAATCTACTCAACTGACTCTTCATGTCAAAATCTACTGTATGCCTAAAATTGATCCATTTCCATATCCATTTATCCAAAATTGATCCATTATCTACAAAAACAATTAGTAAATTAAATAAATAAATAAATAAAAAAAATAAATAAATAAAAAAAAAAATTTAATTTAATAAATATTTGTCATGAGTTTCCTTCTTGTACTTCCCAGGTGTCTTACCTGGCAGTCGATGAGCTGCTCCTCCATGTCCATGTCCTGTGGGTGTGGTTGTAAGGTGGAGCTCAGTGTGGCTCGTGTGCTGAGCAGCCAGTTGTCCAGCTCCTCTGCTTCACTGTGGTATCGCTGGAGTGCTTGTTCCTGCCTCTGTTCTTCTAACTGTTCATTCAGTCGCTCCTGTGGGACAGAACACAACACATTAAGCCTGTATCCTGTCAAGCTGAATCCTCTTTTACCTTTCACTCACATTTTACTTTTTAAGGCAAGCATGTTAAAAGGCTATCTGATTATCTGTTATTTCATCTGTTTACATTTACTTTAGACATGCCTGGTACTGTATCTGTTATCTGTTTACACATTAACATTTGCACCTGTACAACATCTCTTTGTACTATCACCTCGCTGATAATAAACATAATGAAGCTGCTTTATTTATACAATTCAGGTCGAAAGAGCTACTGTTCTTCAAAATCTTTCACATTAGAAAATGACTTAGAATGGATGTCAAAAATCTTGCTTGTTCCCAAAAAATTCTGATCAGTGTCACTTTTTTGTGCCAGTTTAAGTCATAATTGTGCGAGATCAAAATAGCCTTGTTAAATCTGGTGAAGACTGGTAAGATTGGTGAAATCCCATTTTAAAATTTGATTAAAAAGATATGTAAAATAGGATACTGTCGGTAAACATTAACAAACAAAATGTTTACTTTTCCTCATTCCCCAACATATTCTTTTTCAAGAGTTCACACTTAGCTGATGATTTATAATAAGCTTGTTTGGCATGCTGTCCTGGGAGAGAGTCCTGAGCTCAAGGGATCCTCGAGCCCATGGCTCCCTCCTGTTCACAGGGCAGGAGGGGAGATTGAGCTCGAGTAGATCTCAAAAACTCCCCCGCTGATATGGCTAAAGGTGAACTGCTTTAAGAAGGAAAATAACTGATGCTAGGAGCTAGACTATTATGGTGCCCATTTGGCCAATGCCGGGTTCAGACTGCATGATTTTTTAAAGTAATCGTGCCACGGATGTTTTCACACTGAATGACTATCTGGGCTAGCGTTTTGTCGTTGCTTTGTTTACACTGCAAAATGGACTGGCGACAGGGGATTTCACACTGCATGACTTTACAATAGGAAGAATCACCGACAACTTTGTCCAAACTACGTCTTACAACCAAAGACACACACTAAATCTTTTGTCATTAACTACATAATAAAAAAGAAGCCTTTAATGGGGTAGAAAATGTACATTTTTGCTCACCTGGGTTGAAAGGGAATTAGCAATTTAGCATCAGCGACTCATCTGTGATTCTTTCAGATTGTGTCTGTGATAGTTCACACTGTGTGATTGTTACTCACGTGAACGAGCACCGATTTACCTGTGATTTCAGGCATTTGTCGGTGATTTCTCAAAACATGTCGGCAAGTCAAAATCGGGGCTAAAATCATGCAGTCTGAACTCGGCATTAGTCGGTTTACTTATGATCCATGTCTTTGGTCAGTGGGAGGAAACCGTGGAACCCGGGGGAAACCCAAATTCCGTGCAGAAATGCCAACCGGCCCGACAAGGACCAAAGCCAATGGTGGTCTTGCTGTGGGGCCCAATCTAAATGAAGGGGGAAGGAGAGGGGAAGGAAGGGGGTTTCTTCCAGACGAAGATGGTGGTGTTATGAAGATTGTGGTTATTTATAGTGACTTAGGAATCATCTGATTGGAGGATTATGTATTAGCTAATGCAGGACTGGCTGTGATCAATCATAAGCACGTGATCCTCTTGAAATTAGTTCATAAATACACTTCACAAAGCTAATAGTATTTGGAAAATAAACAGGAATGAAAATATTGTATAAGCATTGGAAGTATAAAACAAACAATAGTTATGGTCGCATATGTGCTATCAGCAACAATGATTACTAACGTCAAGGTTCAACAAATGTATTTAAAGGGATGCTGAATATAGCAGTGTGTGGGAAATGAGCTATACAAATACTTTTGTGTCTTTCTCATTCATCAATTCAAATGTGGAAACATGTCATACGTGTTTTGCCTGTTTGATGTTAACTGCATTAAAGGGACAGTTCACCCAAAAATGAATGTGGTGTTAATTTTATTTATGTGGTGTTAAAACCTGCTGAACACAAAAGAAGATATTTAGAAGAATGCTAGAATTGTAGGGAAAAAAATACAATGGAAGTCAATGGGTCCCAGCGACCAGCCTTTTTCAAAATATTATTAACAGAAGAATGAACTATCCCTTTAAGTAGGCAGGTTTGGAATACAAGATGCAGCATATTTTATATAATAAAAATGGAGCTTATAAAATAAAATAAATATATTTTCAGCACAAAGTAGTTAAACCTTTCTAATCTCTAAACTGCTTTGGCACAATCTACATTGTAAAAGCGCTATAGAAATAAAGATGAATTAAATTGAAAAATCTTTTTCCCCCCATTCCATTACTCTCTCTACATTATCCTCTCTCACCTCCAGAAGTTGGCGCTTTCCGGAGGCCTTCATGTGGATGGTGGCCATGCGCTCTCCCAGGACAGTAAGCGTTGACTGCAGGGCCAGCTGGTCTCCAGCATCTGCCTCCAAACTGTCCTCATCCAACTGCAGCTCCTGGGAGAAGCAGGCCTGCAGCGCACTGATCTCATCCTGGAGCATTAGGATCTCATCCATCAGAGCCTGAAAACAACCAACAACCAGCTTTACGATTTGAATTCTTGTGTCATTATAAAGCTGTTTTTCATTCAAGTCTAAATGCAATGGTAAGGAAGATACTTCTAAGTAAGAGATTAGTTTTAGACATAGGAGAAGTTGGCAATGTTGAGTAACCCAGTCTTGTGGCTGGTATCGCTAGCCCAGCAGTAGGGTAGAGTTTTTTATGTGATCTAGCTTTAGTGCGGTCATCTTGCTTCATCCGATCCACTGTTTTTCTCACCTGGTGGGCGGCCATCTGGCTCTCAGGACTCTTGCTTGGCTCTAAGCCCTCGTTTAGTGCAGTCTCAATGGACTCCATCTTTGTGGAGACGGACTGCAGGGTCTCCTGATAGTGCTGCTGCCTCTCCAGTGCTTCATACAGGCTCTTCTGCTTCTCACTGATCTGTACAGAAATATGTCAGACCACACATCAGTAATTCCTATGCAGGTAGGAATTATACCATATAATTATATGCTTGCCCACACACAATGTCTACTTTGTCCCTCAAATACAGTATAAATGTGGCTGAGACCTTATTTTAATAGTTGCAGCTGAGTTTGGTTTGTGGTGTTGACATTTCAAGAAGTCTTCGAGAAGTGTTTTCTATGCTGCATAGGGTAAAATCCACTTTGCATGCATTTCCAATTAATGAGAACTCTCTTTCGAATCGATACTGTAAAACCAATGCTTTTGTTACTTTTAATGTAACTATAATTCTGAGAAAGCATCCCGAGCTTAACTTCAAATATGGTACTGTAACTGTCGACTGGTTTCCGATACACACTGTAATTTGTTGACCAATCACTACAGATTGGACCATCAACCAATCAGAGTATAGAAGACTTTCCGAAAGTTGAGAATTAGAGCAGATCCTTGAATGAACCATTTCAGACGCTTTAAGAAAAGAGCTGATACTGCAATGTAAATTATTAGAAAATTTGTATTTTTGACCCTAAATGCATGTAAACCTATTGTAGGACACCTTTAAAACAAAATTAGGAACCTTTAAAATGGCTTATACTACAGGGCTGCTGAATGCTTGATTCTGATTGGCTGATGAACTTTCTAAGGTGTTAAATTATTTTCAGATAAATGCACAGCTAAAGTAGTTCCAGGTAGGTTTTGACTGCATAAAATTTCTGTCACTATGCTTACAATTTCAGTTATTTTACAGTCAAAATAATAATAAAAAACTAAGGATGAGATTTGTAGGAAACATTTGAGGGGAAAAAAGCATTTGAGGGAAAAAAAGACAAATGTCTTGTAATTCAACATCTATACAGTGCCTATAGTGGTAACAATAGCATAAGCTTTGTATTTTTACATAATACACACTTTAACATGCACATTATCTGGATTTTGTAATCTGAGACGCATCTACAGATCATATTTACCACATTCTTCAGAGTCTCCCATGAGCGCTGTAGGTCATCCAGGTTAGCTGAGGCCGCCGACTCCATGGAAGGGTCATAAAGCTCCTGTAATGGAGCTCTACTTAAAGGAGCTCGTCCTGAACCCTACAAAAAAACATTTACATCCTGTCATTGAGTGTCTGAGAATGTGTGCATGCATACATAAATAATAAACTGTTCTGATCCTCCAAAAATACAACAAAATAGTAGCAATACTGATGTGTGTTTGTGTCTGCATTTTTTCAGAGGTTGCACTTGACCCAGTAATATGATTAAGCCAAATGTCATGCCACACTGTTAACCATGTTTTCTCCAGATACTTGAACACAAAGAATCTGTGCAAACCAACACATTGTTGTCACTCCCTGAGGCCACGTTCAAACCTGTGTCAACAACAGCTCATTGCATGGCTAATGTATGTGTATGTTAACATTATGAAAGAAAGCCAAGTCAGGATTAAATAAGAGATTAAGCCTTTTTTTTCTCACTTTTCAGGAGAAAGTCTAACTAATTTCTATAGCATATTCCAGTGATTTTTCAGTTGCTATTGAGTTATGCACCTATTACATTCATTCCTACAACATGTAAAATAAGACTTTCGTGTATTCAGAATGTGTCTGTGAAGTGTCATCTCAAAATATCCCACAGATCGTTTATAATTCCAGTACGTTGTACATTTTTGAGGGCAAACAAAAATTCATTGTGGGCGAACAAGAATTCTGTTTTCATATGCATCTCTTAAAATTCAAATGAGCATTTAAAAAATATAAAGAAGAAGGAGTCTCGGATACTCTAGAGACAAAATATATGCTTAGACTTTTCATGTTTATTGTTTATTATCTGCATGAATTTTAAAGTCTTGTCATTTTAAAAAACCCAATATCATATTTTCTGGGTGCAAATACCAAAATGCACCCATATAAATCAGCTGTCATGGCATATGTTGCATAAGTATTAAACTAACATTCTCTTTACTGTCTTATTACAGCTGTCAAAGACACACAAGTCTATCATAAACGTTGTCAGTTTTGTCTGTGAATGTAAACAACTGGGAAAGAAATTAAGTCTGATGTCAGATCTGTGTACTAAAAAGTAGCATAATATACAGTATCTACTGCAGTTTATACTGTTAATATGAATCAAATGACAAAAGTAAACCAGAAAGCACCTACTGCACTTTACTAAATAACATCTGTAGCCTAATAAGAATAAATTTAGGTCACCTTTAAAACTAAAGATCCATTTTTTTTTAGGTTTTAAATATAGAGTGTATAACTTCTGTGCCACTAGCAGCACAACGCATTGGTTTGACAAACAGATAATGTAGTCCATCCCTGAGTTCACATCATGTCTTAATTCAATGCTCCTGGGTAACGGTGGCTGAAACAAGCAGTGAAATGTTTTGAAAGCACTAAAACTTCACAGAGGACATAAGTCTACAGATGACTTATAACTGTACCTGGACATTCACATATATAATATTTAACACCTTTATATTTTTAGGAAACAAAAGACAAATTGAAATGCTCAAACATTTCCAGATTTTCCATGATCATAATGACTGACTGAACATTCAGATCCAAATCAAAAACTTGGCAAAATTGGCGGGTTAAGTTTAAACTGAGTTAAAGTGGGTTAGCAGCTGATCTGGGATAAGTTGATTATATGTGATAAGTTTGGCAGGTGCTAGCGAGGATAGAGCCATCGGTACCTGAGAGCTGTCAGCGTTAGGCCCAGGTGAGGGTGACCTGCAGGCGGGTGGAGAGGAGACCTCGCTGTTGGTACCCTCCTCACCAGACTCCTCTGTGACCGGGGAGAGGAGAGTGTGACAACGGCCTGCCGTCATCTGAGCATTCAACAGCCAAAGAGCCAGAAGAGGAAAGAGAAAGAAAAACAAACAAACAAACAGTGAAACAGGACCCCGGAACCCAAGGAGGAAGAAAATAAACCAAAGGATGAATATTAGAGTCGGTGAAGAAGCGCAGGTCTGTCCGCATTTTTTCTATGAAGTTTGCATGTGTAGTGTTTTATTAAGCATAATAATTCATGCATAATGGCTTATGATAAAGTTTTATAATTATTTCACAATATTCTGTTTAAAACAAAAACTTTGTTATTTTTCTTAAAGCACTTAGAATGGGGAACACATATTTAACATTAACTATGAATTTTTGCCTCAATAAATGAATGTACTGTTTATTACTAGTTCGTAAAGTAGTTGTTAAGTGATTAAATTATGATATGGGTTTAAGGAATGCAATCAGGGCTTGACATTAACACCCACCAACCATAGACTGTAAAAGATAGTAGCTAGATTTCAGCAGTGGTGGGTCAGATAGTCACTCCCACTAGCCACCTTGGCTGGTTGAGGATAATTTTTAAATTGTAGTTTTCTTAAAAAGCAGAGTTCAGCAATAAAGATTGCACAATGAAAGGCCTGTGTGAGAGATGATAATAATAACTATGTTTGAATGAGCAAAAATAATGCAGGTGAATACCGAATAAGGGGAATGATCACGCGCACGGTGAGACACAGGCGATCCTGACACACTGACAAGGGCTTTAGTGTCAAGGCTGATTTCAGCTGATGTGATGCACGCGAGTGTCTAAAAGCTTTTTTTCTTTAAACGGTTACTTGCGCGAAGCATCTGTGCCTGGAAAAAAAATCTAAATCTAAATCAAGAAATTTTAGCACGCCAAGGTCAAATTTTATGCATATAAAATATATTTTCCCAATAACAAAATTGTGGCTAGTGAAAATGGTGAGTGGCTAGTAATGTTAGAAAAATACTAGCCAAAGTGGCTGGTGATCAAAAAAGTTAATGTCAAGCCCTGAATATAATGTATAATATGGTCACACAGGATAATGCTTTATTAAGAGCTAATAAGCAATCAATATGCAAGCTAATAAGCAATTAATTAAAATTGTGACCATTACATTTCCTGAGTACATTATAAAGCCTTTTATGTAGTAAAAGTAGTCAGTCCAATAATAGTAAAGTAAGTGCATAATATGTAGTATGATACTGTTCAGATCTTATGAAAACAATGTCCAGGTTTGAAACTTAGGAAACCAGAAGACATGAAATATGGCTAACATAATCCATTATAGCCTAAGTGGAAATAAATCATGTGCTATTACTGTTGTTATTACTATACATACGAGATGATACAACATAGTATAATTTTGTTTATAATGCATGCATTGTAATTACGAATATTCTGACAGTAAAGTATAAATACAGGCTTCATAAAGTGTTTATTACATTGTTAAGGATATGTTGATGAACAGAAAGGTCAAAAGCACATTTATTAGAAAAATAAATATTTTTTAAAATAAAATAGGTGGTTCATTCCGCTGTGGCGACCTCTGATTAATAAAGAGACTAAGCCGAAAATAAAATAAATGAATGAATGAATATAATCACATGTTCTCCCATTGGTAATAATAATAATTCCTTGTTGGCGTGGGTTTTCTCCGGGTGCTCCGGTTTCACCCACAAGTCCAAAGACATGTGGTACAGGTGAATGGGGTAAGCTAAATTGTCCGTAGTGTATGAGTGTGAATGAGTGTGTATGGATGTTTCCCAGTGATGGGTTGCGGATGGAAGGGCATCTGCTGCTTAAAACATATGCTGGATAAGTTGGCGGTTCATTTCGCTGTGGCAACCCCAGATTAAAAAAGGGACTAAGCCGACAAGAAAATGAATGAATGAATGAATAATATAATCATCATTTCTCGACCCCAAATCTTTGGCAGAGTTCATCCCCTACAAGTCTGTCAGGAATTCATGATTTAAGCAGAAAAGCCCTGCAAAGCAGCACCACAGCATTACAGACACACCACATTTGTTAAGAGTATCCATGACTAAGCCCTTTACAGACCTCTCATCATGGTAAAGGAATGAAGCAGTCAGGAAATGAAGCAGAGGATGTGCACAGACTCACTGTAAAACACAATATGCTAGCATACGATAATGAATTGTGCTTGACTGCATGAACTGAAGTAATCTGAGCACTCCAACATTAGGCTAAATTTAGATCCCGATACAATGACTGCTGAACTACTGCAAAGCTACACCCCTTTAAGCCTGAGCGTGAACACAGCTGGAGCGCGAGCTGAACTGCTGGCGGTTAATGTGGAATCCGGCCCTGATGTAACACTGGGTAACCGTACGGACCAGCTAATGTTGACAAAGTCAAGGCTAACTAACACCCTCATCCTGTTTCCTCTCTCACTAACAAACAACAAGAGATACACAATGCAGAGGCGCAAACAAGCCTGTGGGAGAAACAAGAGACCCATGGGATGCTCGTCTGACAGTGAAAGAAAAACAGCACCCTCCGCCCCAAGTGTAAATCACTCACCATGACAACAGAGGGGTGTGTTGGTGGATGTTTGGGCATCTCGTCCTCCTCATCCTCCAGCTCCTCTAACCCATCAGAGAGGCCGTCCACCTCGCTGACCGTCAGCAGCATAGTAGCGTGCTTGGCTTTCACAGTCAGCATCTTGCACTTGGAGTTCAAGGCCGAGATCTGCTCCTGGTAGCCTTTTATCTTCAGGGCCAGTTCCTGTCACAACGACACATTACTTTATTATCCCACTGAATCCAAACGTACAGATTCTAGATGAAGTCCCATAGTTGACAAGGGAGTTAATCCAGAAAGCGGCACCGGCGAGCAGAGCTGAGAAATTCTCCCTCTCTATCTGTTTGCAGTAGAAAAACAGCACAGCAGAGAGGAATGGCTCAGTCAAAGGCATTTCAAGCTCACAGCCAATCAGAACACAAGTGGAGAAGAGTACTAAGCCAAGCCTTCGGGCAACAGCGAACATGATTGGCACAGAGCTCAACCAACTGCAGCGAGTGGGCGGGGAGATGACAGCGGATGTACAGTCCCTCCCCCAAACTGGCCAACTCACACTCATGCACACACAAAGAACAGGAAATAAACCCCCTCCTGTTTTCCTTCCTTCCCCTCACTTCCTCTCTTTCCTCCAATCCTGAAGCTGCTTTATGGGCAAACAAAAGAACTGGGCGCGAGCGAGAGGCTGAGAGGGGAGGATGGGAGCTCGCCTTACAGATTTTGGTATGGCCTGTGGAGCCTCCTCCTCCTGCATCTCTCTCTCTCCCCCTCTCTCTCTATCTCTACTGTCATTCTTTCTCAAACACACACACACACACACAGACAGACGGGCCAGTCTCTGGTAATGAGGTCATGTGGGAGAAAACTGCAGCTCTGTATAGGAAAATAACCCTGGCTAATAAAGCCACAGCTGCCCTCACTGAACTAAACTGTGCTCATAAAAACACAGGGATGTGATGTTCAGTATAGGTTTAGATTTAAATGCTATTTAAACTGGCCCTTGCCCTTAGGGCTGCACATCTATGGGAAAAAGATTAGCAATTAAAAAAAAAGTGCTTGCTTGTAGGCCAGCGGAACAAAACTTATTAGGTATAAATTATTACATCTGTATTTATTATTTATTACATATATTTTTTATTTATTGAATTTTAAACCTTGAGGGAACAAGATGTTTGGAGGATGAATGGAAAATATAACAATAATAATATTAATAACATCTAATTAATTAATTACTTATTTGTTTTATTAGAAATTAATCAAAATATTTAACTTAATAATACATACTATTATTATAATTTCACTCAAATAAATCTAAATTAAATAATAATTAAATTTTACATTAAAACTGCAAAAACGTTAAAATGACAGCAATATGTATAGCTGTCTTCTTTTTTTCTATTTGAAATATTAAATCATCAAGATTTTATTTTGGGGGAAACTCCAGTGAGTCCCTAAACCAGAGGTATCACAGCTCTACAGAGTTTAACTTTAACTCCGATTAAACACCCCTTATCAAACCAATTGAGTTATTGGGTTTGTTTGAAACCTGCAGGTTAGTTTGTTGTTGCAGAGTTGGAACTACACTCTGCAGGGCTGCGAACCTCCAGGAACTGAGTTTGATACCCCTGTCCTAAACTTGCTCTTTTGTTGACAAAAGCCTCTTTAAAATTGCTTCTCATTACAATTTTGGGAAGGTGGCAGGGGCAAATGCATAATACAAGCAAAATAACAAATCAAGTTTATGTGGAACAGCAACTGTATACCAAGCCGCTCTGAGACTGATCATGAGCTGCCCACGTGAAAACAAACACAGTGCTGTGCGTTACACAACTTACATCATTTTTTTATTTAAACAGCCACCACTGTGATTTGAGATTGCACCCAGTCATATCGTAATTTCAGTTTTATTTTGATCCTATTTAGGTTTTATTTAGATCGTACAGTCCTGTTCACTGCTTTCACAAGCGTGAAAGTCTTTGTTAGTCCGAATGTATAGAAACAGGGCAAAAGGGCGTGAGAGAAAGAAAGAACCTGATGTGATTCAGGACAAAGCAGACTGAGGTCAAAGTTCGAAAAAACCACCTTTACACCCATTGAGAACATGCTAGGAATTTATGGCTTGACTCATTCCAGCTCAATGTAGGTCGACTTGCAAAGCAATGCATTGAGTAATAGCTTCAACAACATGCATGCAATGAATCGAGATTGACTAACTGATTTACTAAGCAGGAAAGATCCTACCAGTTACCATGACTTCTTGAACAAAACAAATGTTTATAAAAGGGGAACGATGCGCTGGACATATATTTGTGAAAATAAATGATTGAAAGAAGGATATACTGTACTTCCTGACCTCATGATGTTGTATCTGTGTTTGAAGCTCCTGTATGTTTCCTGTGGCAACAGGGCGGTCCTGAATAACACGGTGTGCCTCTTCAATGAGTCTCTGTAGGTTCTTGACTTCCTGTTCGTACTGCTCATACTGCACCAGGGCCTCCTAGGGGAATGTGAAGAGAGATGCTAAATGAGCCATTACATACACAAGTGGTAAGCCCAGATACAGTAAATCCCATGAGCGTGCAACATTCAACATATCTGTAGCATTTGATCAAATTCCAAGAAGTCCATTTATAATGTCAGTCAGCAAAACCAATGAGTTCAATTTCAGAATTACACTGCTTGTACTGTACCTTAAGGGTCTATGCAATCAAAAGGAGCACTAGTTATTTTTCTATTTGTTTTATGAGCTGAACATTTTGAGTAAAAGCTTGTTCTGAGAAATGAATGAGGATGTGTTGTGTCTGTTTACCTGTAGTATATTGCACTGTTGAATGGTGTTGTGTTGGAGTTGGCTGCTCTCATGTTGCAGACTCTGTGCTGTAACACACAGTGGCAAAGCTGCCATCACATCCTCTGGCAGGCGGAGGGCGCTCTGACACATCTGCATAGCCTGAACCTGCTGCTTCAGACCCTCCATCTCTGACAACAGGAGCTGAGCAACAAATGAATCAATGAAGCAGTTAGAAAATCAGTAAGGCTCTTTTCATGCACTGCAAAAAAGCTTTTCTTAGTTAGATTTTTTTTGTCTTGTTTCAAGTCCAAATATCTAAAAATTCTTAAATCAAGAAGAATTTTCTAGACAAGCAAAACATGTTGTCTTGTTTTAAGAAATTATTTATATTTATTTATATTTATATTATATTTTGCTTACCCCATTGGCAGATTATTTTGCTTGTTTTAAGGAAAAACTCTCTTTATTTTGGCATATTATTTCTTAAAACAAGACAACATGTTTTGCTTGTCTAGAAAATTCTTCTTGATTTAAGAATTTTTAGATATTTGGACAAGAAACAAGACAAAAAAATCTAACTAAGAAAAGCTTTTTTGCAGTGAATGCAACAAAACACATAACTTATATTATATATATATATATATATATTAGCTTGAATGAAAATATTAATTTAATTGTGGTATATTTATCCTTAAAACAAGAAAATAAACTTATTTTTTTATATTTTCATAAAATCCGTAAAATAAATCTGCATATTTTTTATTGGAAATACAATTTCTCAAATGTTACAATCTGAAATGTTAAAAGAAATTCATCACTTAACAACAATTATATAACTTTAAATATCAATAATAGCAATAAATATTCATGATGAATGTATATAGTGAATACCACAATCTTTTCTGTTTGTTTTCTACTGTGTGTATCTATTTGTTTTAACATCTGAAAAAAAAATTGTGCTGCTGAAAAAAAGGGAACCAGACTACAGTGGTTTACCTGTCTCTGAGCCAGCTGTTCTCTGAGGCTGAGGCGAGCCAGATCAGGAGAAGCCAGAGTCTCCTGCACTCGCTCTATAGACTGATGAAGACTCTTCACATCATTCTCCAGTCTCGCCAGGTCCTACACACAGAAAGACACACAGCAAGATCTTTATCTTCATCTCAATATTTGTTTGGATGAGACTGGGGTCTCTGCAGAACGAATGTGGGCATTTCTGAACTTTTGGGTGTTTCCAAACTGTTATGTGGTATACAGTATTTCTTCAGCCTGTTCTTAAGCAATAGACTCCTTTGGTAGAAGGCGAAAAAAAAAGAAAACTTAGAAAAAACCTTATTCCAAAAGTGGTCCATTGTGTTCCCTAAAAATTATTGCTACCCATATTTGAAAACACAATAGACTTCTTTAGAAAAAGAAAAAGTGGTCACACTTTATTTTGATGGTCCTTTGTTGAATTTAAGTTACACTGCAACTAATTCTTAATAGATTATAAGTAGACTGTTAGGTTGGGTTTAGGGTTGGGGTTGGGGTTAGGGTTAGTGTAAGTTGACATGTACTTGCAAAGTTTCTTATTGTCAGTTAAATATCTGTTGAATGTCTGTATCAACAGATATTACGCAGACAGTCTACTAATACTCAAATGGACCATCAAAATAAAGTGTTACCGAAAAAGTTTTTTAAAAACTTTCCTATTCAGTCGTTCTTAAGCACAGAGCTATTTAAGCACTGAAAAAAAATATTTCTTTTTAAGAAGAGGGGTTCTAGTGGGAGTCCATTGTGTTTTTAAAAATGTGTAGCAATTATTTTTTAGGGAACACTCATTTCAAAATTATAAGGTTGGAGTACAAATAATTTGTATGTCTTATTTTAACTGAGTAAGCGGTTCATCGCTGTACATTGCTGCAGGGATTTATGTGACACTCATATCACAAAGATACAATAAATCAATAACCTAATAAAACTGGTAACTGTGTTTTGTGTTTGCTAATTTGATTTATTAATATTTCAGTCTATTCAATTAAAAGAGACAACCTATACTGCAAGTAAGTTGTGGTCTGATCATCTGGTTTTTGATACACTAATAATTTACAAAATGTTATATAATGCAAAATACTTTAATAAGTTACTTTTTTACACTTTTAGTTTTGTGTTGATGTTTGACTGCTGCAGAATTATTCACTCAAAGTATCACAGGTTGTAGGAAAAAGGTGGATAAAGGTGATGCTATACTATACAATGGATTGACAAACTGCCGTTGTGAAAGCACTTGGTTGATGTGCAGAATCAACCTCTTCGTCTTGTTCTAGACAGGTAAATCCATTGAGGTATATCCAGTCGGTCTACCACAGACAGTTGGGCTATAGTTTAAATCATGTGGGGACACATCCTGAAGAGTTACTGAGATCACAATCTTTTTAAATCACCACAGTACCCCGAGCAAGACACTAAAGCACTCTTACTTTAGAGCCATTAATGTCTGCTGGTGACAAGACATAAGCCCACAAAATACAAGCAGCTTAAATAGGTTTAAAATGGTATAAAATGGTGCTTAAAAACAAATCAACGAAGCTTTACAGAATATAGAGAATAAGATAAAGAATGACATGAAACTACATGCACAACTCTATAGGAAATTGTGAAGGATTTGTCAAATGATTTGTTCGAGAGGGCCAAATAATTTACATTCATTTTATTTTGCTTTATGAGGGCATTCATTCATTCATTCATTCATTCATTCATTCATTCATTCATTTTCCTTTGGCTTAGTCTCTGACCGATCAGAGGTCGCTACAGCGAAATGAACCGGCAACTATTCCAGCATATGCTTTACACAGTGGATGCCCTTCCAGCCACAACTCAGTACTGGGAAACACCCATACACCTGGAGGAAACCCAGTGACTTTCTTGCTGTGAGGCGACAGTGCTAACCACAGAGCCACCATGCCACCTTTATGAGGGAATCAATGAACCAAACAAACACAAATTTTCTGCTTCAGCTTTGCTTGAAATTGTCATTGGTGAAAAAGAATAACAGACTATTTAGTGTCTAAAACGCAACTCTGATTTTTATCTTCATGTTTGTTAAAATGCTGTATAAAATAAACATACTGTAGCATCTACAATCATGCTCAAATGCTGATATTCAGAGACATGGCATGTGTTTGAAATTTCCTAACTATGTCATAAATTATGTTCTTTCGTAACTTGAATTATAGAGGATTCAAACAACATTAATAGGCTTTATCATTTGAATGAGTGAATGCTTTTAGACTCTAAACATGTTTAGCTTATTGTTTGCAAATGTCAGCTCACACATGATTAAAACAACAATTAGATCATTGATAATAATTATACAATATAATCAAAGACTATGTGAAAATTGTAAATACAAATATAAAAATTGTAAAAAATGGAACTACATGATTAATTCAATTTCTTCATGGCACACTGCTAGTTATGACATGCGTTCAGCCAGACAATTTATAAGGACTAATTAATGGGCCCAAACGGGGGTTGCTTTCTTTAAAATAATGTGAATGCAGCTATAAAAAGCTATGAGAATGAAGCAGTGTGGTGAGTATATGGCTATTCAATGAACAATGATGAATTAAGTCCAACTGGGAAAGGTATAGAGCAGAGATGCCCATAGTAGGAACTCACGGGCCAAAGTTGGGCAATAGTAACCTTTGATTTGGCCCACTATCCCATCTGAAAAGAGAAGGAGAATGATGGAAAGATGGTTGAGCTTTTGTTTCATTGTTTTATTGCTGAGCTATAGGAAAAAAGTCAACTGAAATGAAATGTTTCAAATAAATGTTGTAAATGATTCAGACTTTTAAAATGTAAAAACTGAAAATCAAGACAAAGGCAGGAGCAGGTCGACTAGTGTTTTACTCCATAGTGCTATAAATGATTGTTTTTGTTTTTAATGTAAACAAGTTCATTATAAGATGTTAAATATGAAATTGCATTAGTTAATATGATTTAATGCAGCGTTTTTTAGTTATTTTAAATATTAGCGAACTAATTAGGAAATTACCCATGGCAAATTTAATGTAATACGGTTTGGTATATTTGGTTTGGTATATATTTGGCCTACAGCCCTCAATCAAGTTTGGTTTTTCTCCCTGTATAAGAAAATGTTTGGGCACCCCTGGTGTTTAGTGAGGAAAAATTCTATAGCTAACCTCAATGGCCACTAGATGGCAATGCCTCTCTACACTTACCAGAGACTTGAAGCTTGAAGTAGATTACAGCATTCATACGGCAGTATTTTTACATTTAATGAGAATTAGAAATAAACTATAAAATTATAATGAAGTGGATTTTAAAAAGTTATAAATGAAATGCTGAAACTTCATATCTCTGTTATTATTTCCCAGAAAACTACAAACATGAGTAAAAAAAAAACATGAGCAAAGGCATCGAAAAGTGCAATATTCACACTAGTTTTCTGTAGTGTGATGTTGTGTCATGTTTTACCTTGGCTGCGTCCTGTAATGTCAGGAGTCTGCTTTTAGCACCCTGCTGGAGCTCTTCAGCATGTCTGCTCAGTTCTGACACCTGCTGGTGGAGCGTCTCCGTCTGCACCACCTCTCCCAGCAGTGCCACCCTCTCCACCAAACCCTCGAACTCTCCTTGGAGGTCTTGCCACTCTTGCAATAAGGCCTGATTCAGACATAACACAAAATAGCATTAAATTTCAGCCCTAGCAGCTACAGAGAAATTGTGGTGATATACGTTTTTAGTCTTCACCTGATGGGTCCTGATTTGTTCCTGCATTTGGGATGATGGACTCCACATCATGTGTGTGGAGACGACAGTCTCTGCTTTTTCTGTCCAGTTGAGTGTTAATGTCAGCATTTCATTAAATTCTTCAAAGTTCCTCTCGGCCTAAAATGCAGAAAGCGCCAACTTATTAAACACAAAATAATCATCATAATCATTTGCATGCCACTAGCAGAATCATAAACATAATGACAGTTTCCCCAAAAGCTGACCTTCTGAAGGCTTATGGTTCTTCCCTCTGCCAGTCTGCTGGTCTGAGCATGAAGCTCGGTCAGTTTACTCAGGCTGAAGCTGAGCTGCTTGGCTAAGAGAGGATTTTGCTCACCAAACTCCTGCACTGCCACATCTAGTTCAGAAAGAGCCCGAGCACACTCCTCCAGCTCCTCAAACAGAGTCTAGATTAATAAAGGATAAAATAAAATGTCAAATTAGCAAAGACAAAACAGTGGCTAAACCTAACCCTAACCATAAACCTAATTTAAGTATACAAAAATATTTAAAAGACTTGGAAAAAAATATAAGCTGCTTTGTTGTGATTTGTCTTCAATTATTCGTTTTTTTTTTTTTTGGAATTTTGTTTTATTATTATATAAAAATTTTTTATTACAAATATAAAAAAAAAGTTTAAACATGAATATAAAATAGATGAAATAAAATATAAATATGAGATGACAAACAGAAAACTTAATAATTACTTAATAATAACTAATTACTTTAGATGCATAATTAAAACAAATTACTGAAATAAAAGGGACTAACATACATTTTTTTCATAAATAAATCTAAGTAAAAATACAAAAAAGTTCAATTAAATATATATATATATATATATATATATATATATATATATATATATATATTTGTTTTTTAACACCATAGACAAAAAAGATCTAACTTGGGGTTTAAAAATCAATGTTTATTTTTTAAAGGTGCTGCATGTAAGTATTTGACTCTTCTAAAAAAATACCATAATATGTTTGCAGATATTTAAGAAACATGCTAAGTGAACATTCCTGTTTAACTGAAAAACAATGTTAAAATCAGATATTCTGCTTTGAAAATGGGCGTTCTGTGCCGTTGTCTTTGTTTTGGTTCTTTTAGCCCGTCCAATGCCAGTTTCGCCAATTATTTTTCAGCACCCCGGGTTGCCTTGGTGGAAAACTGCGTATTTGATTCAGAAAGGCTCTCAAAGCATGCGTCCGTGACCTAAATGCAACCTCCGGTGGACAGTAGCAGACTCCGCAATGAGTAATTTAAATTTAAACAGATATCTAAATACAGCCATTCAGAAGCACAGAATATGCACTCACTCACAAAACGGTAAGGTTTATAATCTAATTAATACATATTAAACCTCTTTAACGTTATTAAATGTAGATGCTGTATCACTGATATGTGTTGGTTTTGAGTCACAGTTCTAAAAGTTCAATTTCAAACAGTTTATTTCATTTTCAAGATCTGATCTGAGGTGAACAATCTGCTGCTGCTTTCAGTAGTATAGCAATAAATGTCATGTAAACTGGCATTCAAACTCACATTATTAGCATTTAACATTGAATAAAGCACATGAGGTGTACCTGAGGTGATCATTGTCAGTTTTCTGTTGTTCAGCTGTAAGAAATAGAAGTTGTTTCTAATATATCAATTTGCGGTGTTGGTTAGAACAAAAACTCCTTTTAATATGGAGAATATTCCTTCTATCGTGTGTTGTTGCTTGTATTTAGAACACGATTTAAATCAGCCTTTAGGCTCGATCGACAGACTCACTCTGTTAGTTGTCAATCTGGCAACCTGGGCTTGCGCTTGTTTTGATCCAGGAATGTAATACCTAGTTCAACCACTGGGTGTCAAACTTACATATTTAAATGATTTACGACCAGAAATTAAGTTAATTAAATTGACATTATGTATAGTGGTTAAAACAATACAGTATTTGTTTGATCCACAATCAAAAGACTCAAATAAAATGAAAACCTAAAAACACTGTGATAAATACTAGAAAAGTGATGAACTGATAAACGCTAGAAAAGCATATATAATACTAAAATAGCACAGCCTCAATGTGAATTCTAATCCTGATACATTTAGAAACAGGGTTATGCAGAAATATTCTGGAGTACACTTGTGTCATCATTTACAGTGTGCACTTCAGTAATCAGGCCTATGTCTGCACCACAGCATTCATACCTCCGTCTCCTCTTTAGCCTCCTCAACATCCACAGCCTTCTGTTTTAGTTTCAGTGAGATGAGTTTGACTTTCTTTGACATATCCTGAAGTCTGGAGTTAAAGTCTTCTTTGATGTCTCTGCTGTGTTGGACCTCTCTTTCCCGTGCCTGCACCTGAAGAAAAAGAAAAGAAATAAGCAGTGAAGATATAAAGAGGTATTACCTTTTCTGTAGACAAAACTAGAAACTTATTGAGAGCTGATACCAATTTGTTCATAGGAATATTAACAATTAAACAATAATGTCATGTAGCCTCATGTAAACATTTCTACGATTTGCAATGAAGTAAACATATGGTAATGAAGAGTTTAGTTATAATTTAAATAATTTAATAATTACAAAAATACAAATAAAACAAATTAATTCATTTATGAAACTATCAGGTGTTTTTGATGAGCAGATTTTTCTTTTTCTTAATTGTCAATGGCAGGTCTTTTGCTCCTGTCTGTTTTACCTCATTTACATTAGGTAGGCATTTGACCAAGTGTGACGACAATGTGTAATATTGACATTTTGAGTAAGTACCTGATCTTCTGCAGAACTCAGAGCCAGTGTGACCTCTGCCAGCTGGGTGTTGATCTCAGAAGGAAGGATCGTGTGAAGGTCCTGGTATTTCATCTGCTGACGATCTACAATTTGCTCAAGATTCTGGCGGTGTGATTGCATGCCTCCATGAGCCACCTAGCAGAAACCGCAAAAAAACAAACAAACAATTACTTATCATAAGCCAGGTTGTAGGATGTTACAATGTAAGTACTGTTCAGATCTCGCCACTGTATAAGGAGCTCTGCAGTACCTCCAGGTCAGTGAGCAGGTTATCCAGGTCTGCAGTAGGGCTCAGAAGCAGCCCCTGGGTGTCCTGGATCCACCCTTTCAGCAGGCCCAGCTCTCTCACCACTTCCTCTCTCTCCAGCAGCTCCACCTGCACCTGCTGTCTGCTAGCACACACCTGCTGCAACAGACTGATGGAAGAAAACACATATTATGCAAATGACTGAAGATGTGAAAGCAGATGACAGAAAAGTAGAGTTGGAAATATTTCAGAAATTACTGGAATGATTTTCGTGGCATTCTATACTGACAACTGTTCCTCAATGTCTGGATTATGATGCAGACGTTTTCAAGTATTGCAGAAACTAATGGAACTGGAACAATTATCAGCTTAAATCATTCAAAGCTAGAACATTTAGAATTTAATATCTGCCTTTAAGACAGACAGACAGACAGACAGACAGACAGACAGACAGACAGACAGACAGACAGACAGACAGACACACAGACAGACAGACAGAGACAGGAATTTTGACAGACAGATTAAAAGAATGATGGATAGATGGGTGGATGAATGGAGGGATGATAGAACAACAGAAAAATAAGAAATTTGATGGATGGTTCAACAGAATATCCAAAAGATAAACAACAATAAAATGAATAATGGATGCATGGCTGGACAGGTGGATAAATAAACAGAACAGAATAATAGATTAAATGACAGAATGATGTATGGATGGATGGCTGGATGGATGGACAAATGGATGGATATATGGATGGATTTATGAATAGATAGATGGACAAATGGATGGATAGACAAATGGATAGATGGACAAATAGATGGATGGACAAATTGAAAAATGAATAGATGGATGGATGGATGGATGGATGGATGGATGGATGGATGGATGGATGGATGGATGGATGGATGGATGGTTGAATGGATGGTTGAATGGATGGTTGAATAGATCGGTGGATGGCTGACGGATAGACAAATGGATGGATCGATGGATGAATAGACAAATGGATGGATTGATCGATAGATAGATGGACACATGGATGGATAGACAAATGGATAGATTGACAAATAGATGGATGGACAAATTGACAAATGGATAGATGGATGAATGGATGGATGGATGGATGGACAAATCAATGAACAACAGAGACTGTATATGGATGGATGAATGACAGAATGATGAAATTGAAGGAGAGACAATCATAGACAGCTATAATGACTGAGGGCTAGATGTTTAAATGACAGAATTCCAGCTTGATGATACTCTATATGGATGAATGGCAGAACAACAGATGGAACAATGGATGATTCAACAACAGAATCTTGGATGAGCAATGGATGGTTAGATGGGATGAAGAAATGGTAAAAAAACCAATAAAATTATTGATTGACTGATTAATTGGTTAATTGATCGATTGATTGAGTGGTTAATGGGTAATTGATTGATTGAACAACAGAATGATAGAATGATTGGTGGGTGCATGTATGGATGGATAAATGTATAGAATGACAGATAGAATAATACAACAATTAACAGATAGAAGGATAGAACTAAACAATAACAGAATAATGACGGACGGACGGACAGACAGACAGACAGATATAGATAGATAGATAGATAGATAGATAGATAGATAGATAGATAGATAGATAGATAGATAGATAGATAGATAGATAGATAGATAGATAGATAGATAGATAGATAGATAGATAGATAGATAGATAGATAGATAGATAGATAGATAGATAGATAGATAGATAGATAGATAGATAGATAGATAGATAGATAGATAGATAGATAGATAGATAGATAGATAGATAGATAGATAGATAGATAGATAGATAGATAGATAGATAGATCTTCATACATGTCATATTTCTCCTGAATGCTCTGGATCTCCAGCAGACTGGGTTTCTCTGAGTTGAGTGTGTTGGGTGTGGTGGGTGCAGGGGTGTGAGGATGGAGGAACAGGTTGAGCACATGGTGTCTGAGCAGGGTCAGGGCACTGCTCTCTCTCTCCACCTCTCGACTGAAGGAGTCGTGGTACTCCAGAAGACTGTGCAAAGCCGCCATACTGGAGGCCTTTTCCACCATGCTGTCAGGAACCCGACTATGCAGATCCTCACACACAGCTCGCATTTTCTCCAGCTGAAAATAACAGAGAGATGTGTAAAGAGTTACTCCAAAACATGTTACTCACTACTGTATTTATTTTATCGTGAAAAAGGTTTAAGTTCATTTTATGTGTGCTTTTAAACGGTTCAAATGTAACCCATCACTTGAAATGACAGCTAAACAAATCTGGGTGTACATTGCTCATGTACAGTAGATTTCAAAAGGTAAAAATATCAAGTCAAACACTCGTTTTGAATTGATGCAATGCATTTTTTTCTGCCTCTGAGGTCATCATCACATCAGAACATCAAAAAACTCTTGATAATGAATTATCGATCAAACTGATGAAAAAAGTAAGCAGAATTTTACAGGTTTTCAGCTTTCCTCATCTGTGTTGCATACATTTCTGCAAGAACTATGACTCATTCCTGCTGAGTGATGTCATATCCTCAGCTGACCAATGAAAAATGCTTATCACTAAGAAACAATGAAATAAGTTTGATCTGCTAAAATGAAACAAGAAACAGTTATTGCTATCATTAATAATATTGATATCTAGATAGTACGGTCTCTACAATAATCTTTTAGTTAGCATTGTAAGTATTACTGCTGTATAGTCTAATATAAAAAGTACATATAATGCCTGTTACACAGCATATCCTCCCTATGATGTCATTTCCAGTGACGGCAGCAAAGATTTATGGGAGAAGTGGTGAGTTGGCAACTTCCATGTTGGGCTATTTTTATATGGACCGTTATTGCCAAGCATTACATCATTTTCAGGCCACTGCCGGCGACTGCCGCTCTTGTCTGATCTTCGAAACAAGAGTCAAGATTTATTGGGAGCTCACTGCACACAGAAGAACTGCTCTATTTCATTATCTGCCACAGAAAATAAGAAATAATGTATTTATTTACTTATGAATATTCTATTTGGGCATCTAATTGATCATTTTAGAACATTTTGTCTGCTTATTTTATCAAGTTTTGTCTCTAATTTTCACTTCTGCGTTAGTTTGATTATATTCTCTCAATCACATAACAAGTTTCTCAGTTCTATGATTAATTGGAAAATATTATCAAATTATTGTTGATCATAACAATTCATCTTCCCTCCACTTTAATATATTTTATTAATAATAAATACTAAATGAACTACCAAAAAGTAGTTTTTAATATAACATTTAAAATTATTCTTTATCTTTGTTATTTAAATTAGGAACAGCGATGCAAATAAAAAAAAACAGCAGAGTACATACAAAAAAAAAGAGGATTTTTAACATATGTTTAACAGAAGCATTCAGGTAAGACATTAAATAATGATTAAAACATTTAATGTAAAAGCAATCACTGCATAGTCTTATAAATAAATTGGTTTATTATTAAAGCAATAAGTATTATTCAGTGAAGATCATTCCTTCTTTTCTTTTGTTTGATTAAAGGGATAGTTCACCCAAAAATGACAATTCTGTCATCATTTTTACTCACCATTCACTTGTTCCAAACCTGTTCGACTTTAAAACTAAAGAGGAAATTTGAAGAAAGCTGAAAGCCTGTTACCACTGACATCCATAGTATTTGTTTTTCCTACTATAGAAGTCAATGGTAGCAGGTTTTGTAGCTTTCTTACAAATATCTTCTTTAGTGTTTAACATAAGAAAGAAACTCATAAAGGTTTGGAACCATTTAAAGGTTAGTTAAGAGTGAGTCAGTTTTAATTTTAAGTTGAACTATCCCTTTAACATTAATGACACAGACAGCAGCAGCTTTATTATATTAAGAACTAATGTACAGATTTAATATAAATATATAATATAAAACAGCAGAGTACATAGAAAAAAGAAAAGATTTTTTACATATGTTTAACAGAAGCATTCAGGTAAGAACTTAAATAATGATTAAACAAATGAAATGTAAAAGCAATCACTAGTCTTTAGTCCATTAATTATAAATAAAAAGATTTATTATTAAAGCAATAAGAGTTATTCAGTGAAGATCATTCCTTCTTTTCTTTCGCTTGATTAAAGGGATAGTTCACCCAAAAATGTCAATTCTGTCATCATTTACTCACCCTTACTGTTTGAGTTTCTTTCTTGTGTTGAACACTAAAGAGGAAATTTGAAGAAAGCAGAAAACCTGTTACGATTGACATCCATAGTATTTGTTTTTCCAACTATAGAAGTCAATGGTAGCAGGTTTTGTAGCTTTCTTCCAAATATCTTCTTTAGTATTAAATACAAGAAAGAAACTCATAAAGGTTTGGAACCACTTAGTTAAGAGTGAGTAAATTTACATATTAAGTTGAACTAATCCCTTTAACATTAATGACACAGACAGCAGCAGCTTTATTATATTAAGACCTAATGTACGGATCTAATATAACATCAGACACCCCTGACTGTGTTTACATGCATACAGATATTATGAAATAAATCTATGTGCATCTTACCATTCAAAAACAATATGCATCTAAAAAATCTTTTTCTTGGCTTACTGTTTTAATACTCTTTTAACATCACACGCATTATTGTGTCCTTCATGTTCTTTTCATAAAAACTGAAACATCAGACACACCTGCTTTACCTCTAAAGGGTATACACATCTCTATAAAGACTATATTCCACAGCTCTAGCACATCAACCCATGACATTTCCATACCTTATCCCTGATGCATCTCCAGTTATGTGCAGAGTCCTGGAGGGCTTTCACCTGAGCTCTAGCAACACTGTTTAACCGAGACCACCGATGGCTTACTGATCGGACTGACTGGGAAGTAACATCTTTTATAGCTGGCTGATTGAACAGTGCTGCTTTTTCTTTCAGGCCATTTAGTGCATCTTCAAGACCCTGAACTTGTGACATTATTCTCTATATAAAAAGAAGAAAAAACAAAAGGAGGTTTTAAAAAAACTACAACAGTCATGTCAAAGTCAACGCATTAGATTAAAATGGTTGGATGTTGACCTGGTATAAATGCAGATTGTCTTCAGCTTCTTGTTCAGAGTTTGCTTTGGCGGTTGTCAACTTCTTCATCCTCTTCTCAATGTCATTCATCTGCCTGATAACTTCCTCTGCTTCATCCTGGAAGGATCTCCACTGAGTTATGCTTCTAACAAAGAATTAAATTTAAATTATAATGTTTCTGAATCAATTCTGTCAATTTGACTAACACAGACATGCAAGTATAAGTTTCTTGCGCCTTTAATAATTAATAAATATCACTTAAAATAGCAAAACCTCATAGCCTTTACCGTTGCAAGTTGTCTTGATGTTGTTTTAACTGCTCAAAGACCTCTGTGGCTTTGTGATGAGACTCCTCACAATGTTGAAGGATGTGTTTCATTACAGTAGGGCTCAAATGGTCACCCATTTGAGGGATCAGATTTTGCATTTCATCTAACATAAGCTTGACAGTATGTCCTCTGCCTGTCGTATTTTCTAAGTCCTTGAGGTGGTCTGAAATTTTCTCCAGGTCTGGCTCAAGTGGGACCTGCTCAAGTAGAGCACCAGCATCCTCGAACCACTGCTGGACAGATTGTAAGGAATTGTGGTATCTCTGGAACAGGGACAGAGCAGACTGCAAGGCCACCTAAGGATACATATTACATTTTCAATAAACATTAAGTCAGGCTAACTGTCAGGTATTAACATAGGAGTGTCCAAATCTGCTTCTGAAAGGCCATGAAGATTTTAGCTCGTTAGCGATTGACTCTTTAGACCAATGGTCTCAAACTCAATTCCTGGACAGCCACAGCTCTGCACAGTTTAGCTCCAACCACTTCCAACTCACACCTGCTTAATAATACTGCGCCCCTCCAGGAATCGAGTTTGAGACCTATGCTTTAGACTCATGCTATGCTTACATGACAATGACATAGCCAAAAACTGAAAAGCTATTCCCTCGTTTTAAAAAGTTTCACACTTACACAACTAAAGGTTTATGTTTACACATCAGTGCGAAATGACCAAAAGTAAATTATTACAAATGTTAAGCCAGTAGTTGCTTTTTACCTTGTTAGTGAACAGCACCTTTAGGGAAGTGACAATGACTACTTTTACATGGACACCAATAATTCGATTTTAATGCGATTAAGACAATACTCTGATTAAGAGTCTACCATGTAAACAGCGATTTTTGATTAATTGCGCGCATGGCTGATTGACGCTCTTTACACCTACCAAGTCAGTGCAGGCCACAGACACCTCCACTGTGAAATGCGAAGGTTTTTTTTCTTCCATTCAGCATGCGGTATGAACTTCCATTAAAACAACTCTTCCAGCAGTTCATAGTTGCATCCAATCTCTCGTTTGTCACGGAGGGCATGCATGAATGTTCGTGAATAAAAGTGAAAGTGCCAAACTGCAGTTAAAGTCGACAAATTAAAAATAAAACACCCGAAATTACATGAAACTCCGGAGGAAATGCGGATAGCGCGGTGACGCAATGACATTAATTGAATTATGTGCTATAACATGTAAAACACGATCATGAAAGTAACACTCAAAAAGCAACTCATGTAAACACCTTAGTCTTATTATTCTCTTAATTAGATTAAAGCAAATAATTTGATTACTGATGTCCATGTAAACGTAGTTACTGTGCTGATAGCGGTTCGGTGCTGATGTGTGTGTAGAATTTCTGTGTGTATGATGCATCTCCACATTTGGTAAATCCACGTTTAGCTGATGAAGCATTAGCAAAAATTTGACAACAACAACACTATCACATACTCCACCATTTCTGTGTGTTTGTTCAAGCTTTCCTTGAATCTACACCTCACTAAACACTTACTATGCACGTGCACTATGTCATTATTTTCAAAGACTTTTGTTTCAAGTGTTTCCGCAGACGCAACAATTTGTACAGATCTATGCATTTTCACAAAACATTGTGTAAACAAACAGCAAATGTTTCTCAAACATTGTTGAGGTGTTAAAGAGCTAAACTCAAGACACTGGCCTTCCAGGAGCAGAACTAGATACCCCTGAGTGAGCATTATCTTACCTGTTTGGTGTTGAAAGCTTGTTGAAGATCATCCTTCAGCTTTGGAATTTCCATTAAAGTGGTTTCAAAGAGCTTTGGAAAAGGCTTTTGGTCATGAATGTACTTCTGTTTCTCTTCATTAGTTATATCTTCTAATACCCTAAACCTTGATTTCATTTCTTCTTGAAGTGCTGACAGTGAGCTGGCCTCCTGCTGTACAATCTCAACGTTTGCTTCTTCAAACATTAACGGGCATCTAAATTGATCCCTCAGACTCTTGAGCCAGTCTAAGAATACTTCAGTTTGAAAATCCTTACATCCTTTTAAATCTCTCTCACATTTTTCTCTGTGTTTATTAATCCTCTGCTTTAATGTAGTAAGCTGTTCCTCTCTGAAGATAACCTGAGTCTTAAGGGTCTCTAAGTCAAAGTGCTGATTGAGGTCATCGTTTTGTGCTTTGAGACCCTCTGGATAGGTACTGGCCTCTTCAAGACATTTTGAGAGGTTGTATAGTGTAGATAATCTCTCCATGGCATCTGCCTCCATATCTGAGTCAAGTCTGTCAAGTTGCTCCTTTAATCTAGTGATGTTACAGTCCATTTTCTCAATAGCTGCCCGGTGGTCATTTAATACTTTTAATGTTTTCTGTAATACTTTCATCTTACACTCAATCTGCTTGTTAAGACTGCTGTGGAGAAAAACTAGCTGGCCAGTGACTTCAGGAGCATATGGCTGACCCATGCTGAGAAAATCCTGAGTTTTACACCTAAGATCTTTCATTCCCTGAAACAGATTTCCAAGACATTTCAGGAGATCTTCATAACTTCTGTGCAATCTTTCTCCTTCCTCAAGACTTTGGTTAGCTGACTGCATCTCTAAACCATCACTCTTCTCCTGTAGTTCCTTCAAAGCTTTTCGTGTGAAATCCATGAGAGACTCGAACTCCCTGCGCTCCAAAAGCACTTGTTGGATCCGGTCACGCTTCTCTCTGATCAACAACAGCATGTCATTGTACTGCTGCGGAAGGCCATTGAGTTTCTCATCTAGGTAGCAGTGGTCCACCTCATTTAAGGTGGAAAGAATCTCTTGTCCAGCCCTCTGAACGATAAGCAAAAGGTTTTCATATTCTGAAGCATGATCAAGAAGCTGCTGGTATTGGGCCAACTGATTCTGCAAGTTCACATCTTTCCCACTCAGGTCTATAATTGGAAATGTGGCTTCCTCTGCTTGTTTTAGCCACTCACAGATTCTGTCAAGATCCATTTGAAAGTATTTATGGATGACTAATGCTTTTTCAAGATGATGTAGATGCTCTGCACTCTTCTGCAAGGAGGCCTCGAAGGTAACTTGCAGCTCCTCCAACTTCTGAAGCGTCTCCTTCTTCTCCTCCTCAGTTGAATCTTTCACTAGGTTCCGTCCCTGGACCCAAAGAGATGTGAGCTCCACTTGATATGCTCTCAGGCTACTAGTAAAATTCTTACAAGCTGCCACCTGTTTGTGAAGTACATTTGGTAGGAGTGCCACATGATCATCTGCAAGTGCCCTCTGCTCTTGCTTCTTGATCCATTCAGCTGCTCTGTCGAGGGCTTGTAGGAACTGTGTTCGTTCTGTAAATACCTTACTGAGGCTCTTACGATACTGAGCTGCCTTGGTTCCAAGTGATGCTACTTCTACTTGTGCTTCTTCCACCAATGTCTGCAATTTCCTCCTTTCATTAAGACCTAGACGAGAGGAAAGGCTGCTGGCCTCTGTCACGGTCTCTGCCAAAAGTTTCTGCTTGGCTTCCAGTTCTGCACAAAAGCTCAAGTGGTCAAAAAGAAAGCTTTGCGCCAAATCTGGAGGGGGACTGGTTTTGAGAGCTTCCGACAGGGATGGTTGCTGCAACTCAGCCCACTCTTGAGCCTCCCGCAAACGGTCCTCAATTTGACTCAGCTCTTCCAATGTTTGAGCTGAATCTTGGATTTTCTGCTGGACAAGTGATTCCACCTGAGTCCAGCGTTGCTCTAGATAACCCACTTGCTCCTTAACCAGGTCTCTGTCTTCTAAGCTCAGACGGGGCAGGATCCCATGCCTATTATTTCTAAGATCATCAAGCACACATCTTTGATCCTGCAGGTCAGTGGATAGCTTCTTTAAGGCATCGAGGCACTCGGCTGTGCTCTCAATATCTCCCCTAAAAGTGAGCAAATAAAAAAATGACTGACAAAAATGTCTGAAGAACAACTAGGGGTATAACGATACATCATAAAATTGAGAAATTGCTAAATAAAAATGCTTATCATTGGCGTAAACAACATGAATTGTGATATTGAACTTGTTTAATCCAAGAGTCAATTAAGGTATAATTCATTCAAATATTTCAATTCCGCTTTCATGTACTATGTTGCATAATGATCTTTCATTGACGTAAAATCACACTTGAGCCGAATACAAGCAAATGAAGCCTACTTCAGTGTACATGTTCGATAACAGGTAATAAAGTTGTAATTAACATAAATATTGCTCCACAGAGAGATTATTTTTCTTCATAACACCTCAGTGCAACATCAGGAGCCTCGAATAGTAATTTTGATTTGCATGCACATGTTTTTTGAATCTCAAAGTGACAGCACACACTCACTTGAGCAGCAGTGGTTGGAGCGGCACTCTGCAAAGTGAAAGCGCACACATCATTCAAATGACCATATCGCCATTAGGTATATGATTACTCCAAGCATTTTTTTTTTTGTTTATTCGTTCATAGTGAACACAGAGTTGTGTATGCTGCTTTTCTGTAGATCCAATGAATAGTCTAAGTCCATCACCTCAAGTCTCTAAAAGTTTAACATTTTACCCAACAGTAGGACTACATACTGTATTATATTATTATTGTTTTTTTTACCATATGTTCAAGAAACAACAATAATAATACTAATGTTACATTTTTTCAAAGGATACAAAATTGAGATAATATCATATGGTGAGTTCAGTACTGAGACATGTATGGAATGGTGACTTGAGTGTATCATTACACCCCTAAGAACAACACATGACAACTATCAAACATGAACATGTTTAGTGAAATTAGAAAGGGAATGTCACATGCCTCGCCAATTGATCCCATTTCTTGGACAGCTGGTCAAACAACTCCTCCACCATACAAATGCAGTCATGATAGTCCCCGCTCCTCTGCAGATCCTCCTCTTTCTGTTCTAACAGCTGTGCAGCCTGTCTGCCCAGATCCAGCCAAGAACAGCGCAAGCGCCCAACTTCCATAAGCTCAGGGGACTCCTGACCAGCCGTTAGCCTATTAATGCGCTCTCTCAGATGGGTCAGATCAACCTGCCTGGCTCGCATCTCCTGAATAAAATCCTTTGTGGCATAAAATATGGCGTGTTATTAATAAATTCTGCCTGTCTTTATTTGATATCCTGCCAAATGGACAGCTCTGGATGACACCCTCTGTCGCTGGCAGAGAGTGAGCTTTGAGGTAATTGAGGTTTTCATTCAATCTATTGTTGACAATTCTCAGCACATCCAGAGATGGTAATATGTGCTATTTTTCACACACAATGAAGGGGTCTGCCTGGACGCTGTTATTACAGGCACTGACAAATCAATTCACACATCCATAATTACACCCAGACGAGTAATCTGGGGAGAAATCTTTATTAATGAATGAAGCTTCCTGCCAGGAAATGTAACAGAGGGCAAAGATCATCCGAGCTTTCAGCAACACATAATAGACTGCATCTGATTAACTAATATAAAGATCCCATAAAAAACTTGGGAATAAGGTATCATGTAATTGCATTTTCAGCAGTAAATGTTGTATAGGTCATTTTTCGTAAAAATGAGTAATCAAATAGCTATCATGTGGACACAAAGCTGTTGCTTACCTGAGACTGGTCCAACTGGTTCTGAGCAACCTTTGGCTCAAGCTCAGCTGGCCTCCTTAGCATGCTCTGAAGGAGTTGTTCAGACTCAAGAAGACGACATTCAAGGTTGGAACGCAAGTCTTTGATCTCTCTCCAATTGTCTGTTAGTTCTTGACATTCCAGCATCCTTTCCTCTATCTGCATTCAGTGAAAAACAATTCTAAACATTTTCCAGCCAAGTTTGATTTTGAAAATTGGGGTCTGAGACATGTATTCATTCATTAATTCATTTTCTTTTCGGCGTAGTCCCTTTATTAATCAGGGGTTGTCACAGTGGAAAATAACCGTCAACTTATTAAGCATATGTTTTACGCAGCGGATACCTTTCCAACCACAAACCAGTACTGGGAAACACCCATACATTCTGACATGCACACACATACACTACGGCCAATTTGACTTATTCAATTCACCTATAGCGCATGTCTTTGGACTTGTGAGGGAAACCGGAGCACCCGGAGGAAACCTATGCGAACAAGAGGAAAACATGCAAACTCCACACAGAAATACCAACTGACCCAGCCGGGGCTCGAACCAGCGACCTTCTTGATGTGAGGCGATCGTGCTACCCACTGCGCCACAAATTAATAAATCCTATATAATATCAATGAAATTTAATTTTGCTCTTATCAGTAAACTGTTCAATATTTGGGAATCAGCCTGGCCTCTCACCCTATAAAAAGCTGAAACAAAAGCTATTTGTTTATGGGAAAATTAGGACAAACTTGTCTTTTTCTGTTTCTGAAACTTATCTTCATGACATTTTGTTCACATTGTCATACAGTTTGCCGGTTTGGTCTCTCACAACAAATGATATCTGAGAGTCAATAGCTAGACTGTACAATAGGGCCTATAAAATGCACAATAGACTTTCTGGATGGACACATCATTGTTTTGCGTTATCACTCTCTAATGCTTTATCCTTTCATAATTACATTATTAACACAGGGATTAAACTGTACTCTGGAATTTTAAATAGAGCTACCTCAGCAGCCCTTTGAGCTTTGGTACCAAAACTTAGTACAAGTACTGATCATTCCACCATATCTGTAACCAACGTATGTCTGTCGTTACTGGCTTTTAAAAACTGTTATGGACAGAGATCTTTCATTTATGTATTCACAAAAGCCTGGAATGAGATCCCACAACATCTAAAAACAATACCGATACTGAGACTTTTTTAAAAATCCCATGCTTGTCATCTGATGGTCAACTATCGCTGTAGCCACTGAAATAGTAGCCTGTCTCTCTTCATTTTGTATGTTTGGTGATTGTTTGTACTGTTCTCATTTGTTGATGGATGAGATGTTAATGGTGTCTGTATGTTTTTATGTTCTGCAGAGCAGGAACCTGCTGAAAAACAGCATTCATGCTGAGTCAGGTCCGATTATCTTTTAATCTTTTTGTTTAAAAATTATAAACAAATAAATAAATGCTTTCAATGCAAAATGTTTTTGCAAAATATAACTTTTACTCCAATCAGCATGACTGATTAGGGAATAAAGTATGAAACACAAAGATAGAATTGTTTAAAGCATTAATAAAAGTCTATGAGTCACTGACCTGAAGTTTGACCTGCTGTATCTCAGCTGCCGTCTCTTGTACCTTCTCATCAGAAAGATCACAGGTAGAGCACACTAGCTGCAAATAGGTACTAGCCTGCTCCTGTAGAGTTCGATTTTGCTTCATCTGATGGGACATTTAAGAAACACCAGAAACCAAATGAGGTAGAGTCTAGCTTTCTCATGCCAATTGTTATTGTGAAGTAAAGCCACTTTTATGTACATACACAAAACAACTTCTAATGTATACCTGTGTTAGCGCCTCCTGTAGGCAGTGTGGTGCGCCTTCAGGAAGCTGTACCTCCTCTTGTACATTTGAAAGCCATGTCTGACACTGTTGTAAAGTATCCCGCAGACTTACATGTTTCTGCAATTCCCGATCCAGACTCTGATACACCTGCACAGAGATACAAAAGACTTAACCACACTCCACGCACAGACAAAATAAATTGGTTTAAATTTCAACACTAACACTAGAGGAGGTCAACTCATAAGACAACGTTTGAATTTATCACATCAAAGGGTATTTTAAGTAATCGTTAGCCACAGAAACAGCATGACTTTGACATATTTGAGGAGCAAAACGGCAAATGACATGAGTAGGGCCATACGGTTAACCATGCTAAATCGGGTCAACATAAAGCAAAGCCCATTTGACAGGTGTTGAATGCTCTGGCATTCATAATCCCATGAGCAGAAAAGCTGACGCTGATTGACATTCTTAATTCACGAGTCCTTGCGGGGGGCAGGCAACGATAGGCTTGCTTTGGCAGACGGCGGGAGCTGGCAGCCTGAGGAACTCATTGACCAGATTGCCAGGTGGCGGGATTTACCGGATGGCATTGTTCTGGCAAGGTTGGCACAAGATGTTGGTAAGGGGTATAAACTAGCAAACCAGTAGGGAGGGGTTTTATCAATGTCTCGGCTTGTTTTGACGGAATTGGACTTGATGGGCAAAATAAAACTGGCATGGGGAAGGGGACGAGGTATTAATAGACTGGGTGGTTTGCTCAGAGAGAGACCGAACAGGCAATGTGTCAGATGGCAGAGAGTGGTTGCCATATTAGGAGTGAGTGTGATTAGGGTTTTTAGAGGAAAGCAGGTGGCAGCTTTTGGTGGGGTACTGGAAGAGCCGGGGTAGGGGGGGAAATGGTGATTTGCAATAGGGGGGCATGTGATCACTTTCACTGCCGTAGGCTTTAATGATACGCTTTCATGGAGAAATGACTTCTTAGTGCCTCCTGATGGGTCTCCTTGTAATGACACTGGCATGCAGAAGTCAAAATGTCAAGCACATTTCATTGCCAGACGTCCCTGGTTTATTGACTGCCTGGTAAAGGTTGTTTAATCTGATTTAAAAGACAAATACACTGAGAGGAAGACTTTGTCAGCACTTCAGTTGGTCCCGTGCAACTAGAAAGCCAGACAGGGGGATTAAAATAATCGGGAGATTCTGGAAGAGTGGCAGAAAGTTGGCACGATTGAGCTTGCTGCTGGAACAATGCTTTGATGTCAGCAGAGGGAAAATACACAATGACACAAGCAAACTGACTGGAAATCATACATTTAATGAGGAATGCAGTATAACAAAGATTACTCTAAATTTGCTGGATTTCATCTTTTAATTTGTGTTGTTTGTGCAGCTTAAAATGTCAATAAAACTGCAGTCATATTCAATATTGGGTAAACATACTTTTAAAAGTAACATATCACAATCTTAAGCCTATCTTCATTTAAAGAAAAAAGCAAAAATAACAACGCATTACTTTCCTTAAAAGGTAACCAAGTAACACATATAGTTACTTTTATAGAAAAGGGACTCAAGATCGCAGTATATTATTTTTAAAAATCATTTTACCCAACAATTGTCATATTCCACTAAGTGGCGTTATCTTGAATTTATTAAGAAATTGAATTATCCAAGCCCAATTTCTATTTTAATGACTGGACATTATCAACCAATATTAAACAACTAGTTCACGCATTCACACTTTCACTGGCCAGTAATAATGGACAGAAAAGAGACATATATCACAGCTCTAGCTCTTTATATACTCTCCTAGGTGCATATGCACAGTAAACACAGGCATAATGCTGATCTTGTGCTGGTGTGTTGGCAAGTAAACTCACACGCTGGGCAGTGCTGCAGATGGCAGAGTAGCTGTCTTTTGCTCCCTGCTGGTGGTTCTGAATTTGCTGGCGAAGCCGAGGCTGGAGGCGCTCACTGCAGCCGGACAACAGCTCCTCTCCCTTTTCCTTTAATGTAGCCAAACGCTCCTCAAAACCGGCTATCTCCTCCATAATAGCCTGAGATGATGATATATGCAAAAAAATATGTATTAGTAATTGCCTTAAATATTCTGATACTAACCGGAACTCTTTATTTCAGTATCATTTTTTACATGTGGGTAAACAAAGTGTAGATTTCTGACTAGATTTCACTTTGTTGTGAACATTTAACATCACCAGCATCTTAAATCTTTGACGTTTGTTTAATAATTAGATTTTTTTTTTAAAGTATAGCTATACATTGCATTATATCATCTTTGCATCAAATTATAAAAGACATGAATTACCGCTAATAAGAGGTGTTTCTAATGCAGCTTCTTTGGGCGGGACAGTACATTTTACGTTGTTCTCTCTTCTGTTTGCCATTATAAGTCTAACACTTTTATTTTCCTTTTTATGAAAGTCATGTAAACACTATTGTGAAGTTTTTCTTTTAATATTTATATATTAAATATTAATACAAATTAATTAATTTGGTGGTGGATGAGGAGATTCCCCCAATGTGTAAAGCACTTTGAGTGTCCAGAAAAGTGCTATATAAATGTAAGGCATTATTATTATTATTATTATTATTATTATTAATTATTTTTAGCACTATCCATCCAATTTACTGCTCTCAACTATAACAACTTCCGAGAAACTTGCTGAGTAGCCCACAAATGCGAAAAGGGTTTACTGGTCACCTTATGTCTGGCTAACTGCTGAGTTGCAGCTTCCAGGCCACCGCTTGATGACGGCTCAGGAGTCACCATTCTGCTGGACATCTGCAACAGCCATCGCTCAATTTCCTGTAGATCTTTATGATAAGCTTCCTGTTTCTTCACCTGGGCCTCCAACCTCTGAACATGGGTCTAAGGAAATTCATTGAAATTACCGAAATGATCAAGACATTTGCAAGCACTCAGACTAAAGCATCTATATAAACACACAGCTTGAAGCCCTCGTGCACATAAAGAGCTGCTGACAGCTGCAAGCGCCAAATGAATCATTTGGAATTGAGTATTCATTGCGCTGATTGCAGGGTTAATGGATGCCATCTTTGAGGAAATAGCACATAAAGACTTCAAATTAATATTCAAAAGCTTAAAGAGGAAATAATCTACAATTTTGCAGTATTTAGTTTCCCCCCCAACGTTTGTAATTTGCAATTTAGTTTTAAATGATTCTATATGTTCATGACATCCGAACTGCTAAAACAAGCTTTGATATGTAAATGAAGGAGGTCATAATTTAATGTTCCGATATCATGCTGTTTGATTAAAGTATTTACACTTAGTGGATGTTTTTGATGTTACGCTGCATTTAAATGATTCTGTTTAGTTAATTTTTTCATAGTTATTATAAACTTACCCTTGCTGAGCCACGCAGCTCTTGGTAGTCAGCCTGTAATCTGGTCATGTTGTCTGTGATGGAGGGGGAGTGGAGGAGGGTCAGCAGAGTTTCTCCTTTCTCTAACACAAAGCTCACAGCAGAATCACGAGAGAGAAGTGTCTGCTCCACAGCCTGGACATAACAGATCAATCAACACCAAATTTAGCATTAAATAAAAATAAAGTAAACTTTTGAATTTGTTTTTTTATTTTATATAATAAATGCGATTTCAACACCTAATTGACAAATAAGGATGATTTCTGAAAGATCATGTGACACTAAAACCTGGAATAATGACAATATCAGGGATTAATTACATTTTAAAATGTTCTTACTCTAAGCCAAATTCCAAATTCCCTGATTTTTAACTGACTTAAATGCTGAATTCACATGACCTATAATAAACATAAAAACAGGCAAATGTTGTAGTCCCAGTGAGAATTTTGTGATTCACTGAAACCAAAAGTTTGTTTAAAAATCAAACAAAAAGTGCAAAATTTAGAGGACAGTAGTTTGTGATTTTTTTTAAATTGCTGCAAATTTCTGCTATATCATCTGAATTGTTTTATATTAAATAACATTATATTTGCATATTGAAAGTGCTCATCCAGTGTGCAAAAACTAGAGCTGTCATAGTTGTTAACTATGCATTTTTCATGTAACATTATGGCAACGCAATTCTGCCAATGCCTATTTTAACAAGGGTATCTTCATTGTACGGATCCCTAAATTTAGAAATTTGAATGTTTCTAATGTTATTGTTGAAGAAATTTTAACAGTTTTGTTTGTTTTTGGTCATTTATAGTCATTTATGTATAAAATATGATGTAATAAGGGTTTGTATGATTAAAGTATACACATTCTCTCTTTGCTTCTCTCAGTGTTGACTTTATATAAATTACAGTCAAAAAAGAACTAAGATGTGTATATTTGTCACAAGAGATGGCACAAATATTGCTGCAAATTTTGAGAACAGTTGCCATTATCAGTCATTTTAGGCCACAAAAATCTGAAAAAATTCAAGCAAAACCCAGGAGGGATTGGCTGAGCACTGAGAACAAAAACGCATACAAATACATCCTAGTGCTGGTTGAAAAGTAAAAAAAGGAATGAAATGATAAAAAATAACCTAACATACACTTTGATAAATGGGAGGTAAAATTGTAAATGACAAACACAAAATCCCTGATATTCCATGATGTAGACAAAATTCACGACGTTCAATGCCTGTAATGGATCTCTTAAAGTTCTATGATATTCCAGAGTTCCATAACTTGTGGGAATACATAGTAAGCTTTTTGATTTTATATATACAGTGTATCTGCTTGTGGAGTCTAAAAAATGACATAAGGGGAAACAACTACTTCTGTTGATGATTCTAATCACATATCAACAGTGGTGTAAAGTAACAAATTACAAATACTCAAGTTACTGTAATCGAGTAGTTTTCTCAGGAGTTGCAATTTACTAAGTAGTTTTAAAATTGTGTATTTTTACTTTACCTTGAGTACATTTTTATCACTGTATCGGTACTTTTACTCCACTACTTTCCTTCAACCTGCAGTCACTACTTTATTATTTCTTGTCCATGGGGATTGGCTAAAGTAGACAAATCGGTCCAGTTATTCCCATTCAATCAAATCGCACATAGAAAGTAAATCGCACCTGAACAACCTCAAAACATTGGTGCTTTATAAATGTATTTGGATTTATTAAATGTGGAATATTTGGAAGTTTGGAAATATTAAAAGTGTCCAAGAAGATGTCCAAAATCTTTACATATAATGACAGAGACTGTTTAGACTGCATGTCAATGATGAGAAGGTGGCGGATGTTTACTGTATGATGACTGAAATCACCAAATGGCCTTAAATAATCACTAAATGCACTACAGAATGTAACGTCAACACATCCCTGCACAAATTTCATGTACTGTAAATGCATCAGCTTTTCACAGCGTAATACTCGATACTCACTACTCTTGAGTACTTTTAAAAGGGCTTATCAAATATGTCATATCAGTAAAACACTACAAAATGATTCACCAACCTTGTATTTGGCCAGCTGGGCTTTCCTCTGGTAAAGTTCTACTTTGGGTTCAACAGTAGAGCTGAGCAGAGCTCTAGTCTCTCTAAGCCACTGCATTTGGCCCTTGTAGCGCTCTTGGAAGTCTTTATAGAGCACAATGCTCCTTTCCAGGGTCACGTGTTCTTCCCGTAGCCCCAGTATAAGCTCCTCGAGTTGCGATCGCCCCGTTTGCACTTCCCTCTCCAGTCTGGAAGCTCCAGGGTCATCCAAAAAGGAAACGGCCAGCTCTGCACTCTCTCTCAATGTTTTTAGCAAGCTGTGGCCTTGATCCATCTCCCCCTGTAGAGACTGCGGGATGAGCGAGAGAAGCTTTTAAACAATGAAAGAAAAAAAGTACAAAAAGAACAACAATAACAAAACAAACACAAATCAATAATTTAATGAGCCACAGGACAGATATTTATGCCTTCCCCAGTGTGCAGCCAAGACATGTACAGTATTTCCTGTTCCTGACAGCATCTGATCTCCTCTGAAGTGGACTTTTCTGATGGGCACTTTGAAGCCTGCCGGGCCCCTGACACCTGTGTGCGGAGACCCAGGGAGGCCCCGAGATGAGATATGAGAGGAAGACCCAATTATCCAGGCCTTAAATGGGGCTTCAGCAGTGGGGTTTCTCCATCATCTCTACGCTCGACCCCTCCTACTCCTTTACCCTTAAGCGGGAAGCGACTCAATATGATATCAGCCTGTTGTCTCTACAAAGAGCAGTACATGAGGGGCCCTTGGCTGTATAGCTAGATCTGGAGCTACTGCTGTGGTGCTGACAGCTAAAACAGCCCCAGTGTTTTAATGATGATCTCCACACACTGATAAGGAAATGAGAAGTTAGCGATGCGGAGAAGTGTAGGACGAAAGCATAATTGGGCCAAGAAATATGATCTGGCCGGAGAAATGCACACTTAATTGGCTGTTAATTAATTCACAAAAATATTCCATCCTAGGCCTGAAATTAAAACTCGCCAAGTGCCAAACGAGAGTCCTGGGGTTTATTTGAGTATCTAAGCTAGTTGGTTGATTACTTTTAAACCACAGAAGAATACAAAGTATTATAAAAAATACAAATTTAAAATACTTTAGCTGGAAAATTATTATTATTATTATTATTGCTATTATTAGTAATAAAATTAATAATAATAACGATAAATAATAATAATAATAATAGTATTATTATCATTATTCTTATTAATAATAATAATAAATGTGATGTTATGATATATTTCCTCAGTTTGTTCTGATTACATTTTAAATAAATATTGAATATGCCGTTTCACAGTTGGTAAAATATGTGTTCGCTAAATTTCTGAAGTTATTGGACAGCCAAGGCCATAACTATATCCTGAACATTGCAAGAGACCCTTTTTATAAAGGAAATTAAAAATAAATAACCGAATGCGGACAGAAATTTTAGACATAATTTTGAATTATTAGCCAAACCTTTTTAAAAACGGCACAAATTTACTATAATTTGCATGCCTAATATGTTGAAAACGAAAAGGAATGACATGAACATTATGAACACAGGGAACACAAACTTCACATTATAAAGTTTAAAAAAGATTTATAAGGGAGAAAATGTAAAAAAAATAATTTAAAAGGAAATGCAAAGTTATTGATGCAGAGAGGTGAAGGACACAAGGATAATTGGGTCAAAAAATATGATCTAGCAAAACACACTTAATTGGTTGCTTATTAATTCACCAAAATATGCATCCAAAGGCTAATATTAACACTGGCCAAGTGTCAAATTAGTGGAGTTTTAAAATTAGATGGCTAACTTTGACTAACAACCCCAGAGAATGTGATATGGTTTAACACAGCACACAATCTGTTGATGTGAGCAGCTCATGATAACAGTATTTAGACAGATAATCTAGTCATAATTTTGAATTATGTACATTGAAGAAATTCACATATTTACTATTATTTATATGTCTAATATGGTGAAAATGAAACAGCATTACATTCTGTTGGAGATTTTTATCAAATAAAAAACAATTACGTATATAACAGAAGACATTTTAATTTTAAATTATAAGCGAATTATATTTTATAAAGCATGCCATTACATATTGACTATTATTTACATGCCTATCACGATCACATTCAGTTAGGAAGTATATCATATGTTATCACATTAAGTGGGAATAACACTAATCATGTAAACAACACCATATTTTCCATTCAAAGTAGTGAAACGTTGAATACAATAATTTTCATATGGATATTACTGTCAACCGTATTACATATCTATCATAGAAAAGGGTCACATAATTAATATTTCCACCTTTCCTCATCCTCTTTTAACATTAAACTGACACTTTGCAGTGAAATTTGCACTCTGCTGCATAACAGTAAACTCCGCCTACTTTGATTTGATTGGCCATCTCTATGACTGTGCCATTGATGAGCACTGTTAGACGGCTGAGGCAGACCAGCCTAAAAATAGAGTGTGTGACCACAATACACAGATAATATCTCCATGTGATTTAGCAATTAGCGTTTGAGAGGTGCTGTTAATCTCGACCTGGATTAAATGAGCCAAATGAGGTTATGTTTACGTGCATGTGTGTTATGTGATGTTGAAGCGGCAAGGGCATTGCATCAATTACAGAGTGTGTGCCAGCAGGTTCCACAGACAGACGCTCCTTCATCTCTGGTTTCACAGTGGGGGAGTGTGAAGTGGCTGTGTGAGCGTGTGCACGGAGGGTGCGATCGCGCTAAAGCTTTCTTTTTGCTTTGTGCAGTAGACATATTGATCATATCCTTAAGAAGACAAAGAGACTCGTACTTGTGCACACTCACTGGCTCTTTCCATCTCAAATATGAGCGCTAAACTGTGCCAGGCCCACGGAGAGTCCCCAGTCTGTGGTGTGTGTCTGTAATTTTATCAGGCCAAATCAATAGCAGTTTAACCACAGGATAAAAAGCGGTGACCGCTTCAACTGTTCATTCGATCCTTCAACTATAGAAGGGAAAAATAAAATTTTGCTAGCAACTCATAGAGTGCATGTATATTTGAAGCATTTATTTTTATGCATGATTTTTTATAAACTTCTTGGCATTTTAACATCTTAGCATCTATCTATCCATTTATCCGTCCGTTCATCCATCCATCTATCCATCCATCTATCTATCTGTCGTTCCGTCCGTCCTTTCATCCATCCATCCATCCAACCATCCATCCATCCATCCATCCATCTATCGATCCATCCATCCAAACATCCATCTATTTACCCATCCATCCATCCATTTACCCATCCATCCATCCATCCATCCATCCATCTATCGATCCATCCATCCATCCAAACATCCATCTATTTACCCATCCATCCATCCATCCATCCATCCATCCAAATAAACAACAAATGGAAATATAACAAATAAAATAAAAATTTGTCATTTGCAATGAACAAACTGAAAATAATTCTTTATATACATTCATATATTCCATTTACCCATCTATTTACCCATCCATCCATCCATCCATCCATCCATCCATCCATCCATCCATCTATCTATCTATCTATCTATCTATCTATCTATCTATCTATCTATCTCTCTCTCTCTGTCCATCTATCCATCCAACCATCCATCCATCTATCTTTCTATCTATCTATCTATCGATCCATCCATCCATCCATCCATCCATCCATCCATCCATCCATCCATCCATCCATCCATCAATTTACCCATCAATCTATCTATTTACCCATCCATCCATCCATTTACTTATCTATCTATCTACATTCATATACTCCATATGAAACCTCTTAAACTTATTTTTGCATTCAGGACTGCTAGAAAATAACTGCAGTTGGGTCTCTAAGACTTCTTTTAAAATGAACATCAAAAGAGAAAATATTGAAATCAAATATTATACAAATTTATATGAATATTTTTGTTCTATATTTTAATTATTCATTTGATTTCAGACTTCTAGTATCATCTTATTTCTATTATTATTATTATTCAATTATTTATTTTATTTTTATTTATTTAACTTGATATTTTGTTTTGCTGAGTTGATTGAATATATAATCTGAATAGATATTTGAGACTCGTCGTAACACTTCTAAAATCTGCATTAAACAAAAACATTTACATGAAAAAACTTACAAAAATATTTCAATTAATGTTTACCATTGACATATACATGTACACACACACACACACACACACACACACACACACACACACACACACACACACACACACACACATACATATAAATGTATATATGCATATGCAATCTAAAAAAAATGACATGATCTTGCTGAGTATGTGAGTAATATTAGTGTTTTGTCACTTTTTTGTTCATACCTCAAGCCTCTTCATCTTCTTTTCCATCGTAATGCGATCGAGAGCTTCTGTCCTTTCGGTAATGATTTTGAAATTCTTGCTTGTTGTGCTCAGCCAATCAGAGAAGGTCCTGAGAGCATTTTGAGCCTCTGTGATTTTCTGCATCTCTTCCTGGAGCTGTTTGAGGGTCTCCTGAATGACGGAAGGATAAATCAAAAGCCTCATTGTCAAGAAAGCTTGCAGTTCTGTCTCATCAGCAAGAAGTGTTTTGATTGATCCAAATGCTGCTCACTGTCTAGCGTTCACCACCGGGGGCTCGAGGCTAAGCTATTTTGCCGCATTCTTCATTTGACATGCAGATCCTTCATGCACGTGGCACCAATTAACGCTTTCTTTTGCACACACACCTTTTCTGCAGAGACGTAATAGCTCTTGACTGCAGCGCATGTGGCGGCCTGTTGTTTCACACAGAATAATTACACACTCATTTCTGTGCCGCAGTGGTGTGTGTGTGTGTGGGGTAGAGAGAATTGGGGAGAAATGAGAGGTGTTGCGGCAAGTGTTAAAAACAACTCTGCCATTGGTACAGAGGCAGCAGTACCGATTGATGGGCAAGATTGGATCCTATATTGTTTAATTACAAGGTAAAGGTCTCAGCGTGGGAGAGACATTGATTTTTCATGTCATCACAGAGGGTCACAGGAGCTGCTTTAACAGGCTGGAAAGCTTCCAATGTTCAGACGGCTGAGAAATTAGACTCATCAGTGTGCTTTACCAGCACAAGAGAGAGAAGTGAGTCAATGACACCAGCTTCTAATAATAGAAAAGTCATTGTGGAGACTGAATATCAACAAGAAATTCATATTTAAATGAGCAATTGTCATTTGGCATTGACATACAGTAAGAAGAAGAATTATTCTAAATAATAATAATAACAATAATAATAATAATAATAATAATAATAATAATAATAATAATAATAATAATAATAATAATAATAATTACACAAGACTAAACTATTCTACTGAATTTCTGTCATTTATAAACTCAGTACAGAGTGCCAACAATGACTAGAAGAAGTTTAGCAGTTTCAAGCAGGGGTAGTCAAGGGATTAGGTCAAACTAGGTCAAACCGAAAACCAAATCTTAATATTAACATTCTGTCATATTTTGTTTAGTTTTGTTTGGTTTAGTCTGTTCATTTTAGTACACTTTTAATAAATCTATAATGTGATTTTTTTCATTATTGTATTGTTTATATATTTATTAATTTTTTTAATAAATTAAAATAAATTTACATGCCAGATTTTTCACAATAACCTGTATTGTAACATAACACAGTACAGCTTCATGGCCAGTTTTTCTTTTAATATCTCAATTTTTTAAAGATTTATTTTTGGCCTTTTTGCCTTTATTAGATAGGACAGTATTTAGACAGGAAGCAAAGTTGAAGAGAGAGAGAGGGGGGTAGGGTAGGAAAATGTCCTCAAGCTGGGATTTGAACTCGGGACGCCCTGATGTGCTACTGCACCATACGGTAGCGCACTAACTACTAGGCTATTGTGCCGACCAATATATCCATTTTAAGTATTTAGTTTTAATGTATTATTATTTTAGAGTAAAGCAATTTTAACTCTAGAAAAAAAAAAAATTAAAATAAAACTAAAATAAAATACAGCATTAAAGTGAAATAGTTAAAATAGCAATATTAAAATATTGTTAATAAATATAAGAAATATTTAAAAAATTATATTTTTTACAGTTTCAACTTAGATTTATTATACTTTTAACAACATTTTCTAATTTAATTTCTTTGCTCATTTAATATTTTCCACTAATATTTATGTTTTATCAGATTTATTAAAAAAGTCAATGTTTTATTAAATCCAGAGGAAACCCTTGTGTCTGCTGTCAGTGCCAAAATGTTTTGACAAGTCAACCTATACATACAATTTGAGGAAAATTCCAACACCATGTGTAAAAGAATAATCATAAATAATGATTATATTTGGCATAGAAATTGTGACTTGCCTGTATCTGCAGGAGGAGGGCATGGTAGCGAGCAGTGAGCTGAGTAACCCTTGTACTGATCCGACCACTGACATGAGCATCTTCCACAACCTGCTGAGCGAGAGCACTCAGACCTTCTACCTCAGCCTGACGGTGAGCAGCTTCAGTTTGCCACCGCTGAACAGACCAAACCACAAATGTTACAACCACAACACAGCAGTTCTGTTACAACCAGACATAAATCTCAACTCAATACACCTTCAGATGCTGCAGCTGGGTCTCTTTTGCGGTGACATCAGAGCGACGGTGGCTCCTAACTTTAACTTTGAGCTCCATGTCCACCAGCCACTGGTCTAAGCTTTGAAATAACCCTTCCAGCTGCTGAACCCTTGCGAGGGCCTGCTCTACTTGGACTTTGGTCTCAGCAAGTCGGTCCTGGTACCCCTGCCACTCAGTCTTTGCTGTTTCCAGGGCCCGATCCTCAATTTGAGGAGCCCCCCACGGAATGACTCTTTCACGACTGGCAAGAACTGAGCTGAGCAAGTTGTGGCCCTTTGGGCAGTGAGACTGGAGCATCTGGAGATGTTATTAGACAGACAGAGGTAGAAGCAAAGATGAGGTGGGGCATAATATTTGTTGCTTATAATAAATAACAATATTTCATTTAAGATCTTTTTAAGATCACTTTGAATTAAATCTACTATCTACAGAGTACTGTTTATCACAGTGTTGTGCTGCATCCCAATTCACATACTATTCATCCTAAATAATATTAAAAAATGTCCCAAATCATAATATTTTGAAATGAGTATTCCAAAGTTACCCAGATGGTCTACTATTTCCAGTGTGAATTCAAAGTGCAGATGCATGGATACTCTAATGGCTAATATTGTCATTATTAATAACTGCCATTGACATTAATATTCTTACAAAAATGAGAAAAATATATTTTTTTTTTAACGTCAGCAAGTTTTAGAGGTAGTTACATGGATATCTGAAGACCCATTAAAAAAAAAATCAGGAAAATAATATTTATATGACTTTTTAAGGCCTAAAACTTTTAATCTTTTTTAGACTTTTTAGAAACCCCGGTATAAAGCAGAAAATGTGATGCTTCTATTAACCTGCAGTTCTTTTAAAGTGTCCTCCAGTGCATTTACGTCTTCATCCAGAGGTGAGAGAACGGCCAGATTGCTCTGCTCCTGCTCCAGCCAGTCTTCAAACATGTGCAGGCCTCGCTGGTACTCTTGGTGGAGCAAAACCAATTCTTCTGCCTTACTGACAGCAGCCTGAAACACCAGATTTTGAATAAAAAAAAAGTGTAATAATGCTCAGCATTTTTTTTTTCTGCTCGGTCGCAAAGATGTTTTGTTTTCTTCATAGACTACTGTATATACCTGTATCATTTCAATTTCCTATTATATTTTTCTTCTAGAGAACTCTTATTTCTTTTAGTTTGGCTGGAAGATGAAAGTAAAAAAAAACTACTAAAGTTAATATACAGTTCAAGTCAGAATTAGTAGCCCCTCTTTGAATGTTTTTTATTTTTTAAATATTTCCCAAATGATGTTTAACAGAGCAGGGAAATTTTCACAGTATGTCTGATAATATTTTTTCTTCTGAAGAAAGTCTTATTTGTTTTATTTCGGCTAGAACAAAAGTAGTTTTTAGTTTTGTAAAAAAACATTTTAAGGTTAATATTATTAGCCCCTTTAAGCTATATTTTTTGATAGTCTACAGAACAAACCATCATTATACAATATCTTGCCTAATTACCCTAACCTGCCTAGTTAACCTAATTAACCTAGTTAAGCCTTTAAACACTTTAAAATAAAAGTTCTTTTTTTTTAATACTTTAAGCTGTATAGAAGCGTCTTGAAAAATATCTAGTCAAATATTATTTACCTTCATCATGGCAAAGATAAAAGAAATCAGTTATTATAAATGAGTTATTAAAACTATCATGTTTAGAAATGTGTTGAAAAAAAAACTTCTCTCCTTTAAACAAATATTGGGGAAAAAATAAACAGGTGGGCTAATAATTTTGACTTCCACTGTATGTATGTATGTATGTATGTATGTATGTATGTATGTATGTTTTATATATATATATATATATATATATATATATATATATATATATATATATATATATATATATATATATATATATATACACGGTATGGGTATTTATATATATACACGGTATGGGTATTTATATATATACACGGTATGGGTATTTATATATATATACACGGTATGGGTATTTATATATATACACGGTATGGGTATTTATATATATACACGGTATGGGTATTTATACATATCTGTGTTTGTGTGTGCAGTGCTTCAGACGAGTGGGAGGTCACTGCTGAGCTCTTTGGCCACTATAACTGTTTCCATGACAACAGCAACTTCTGCAGTTACTGAATGATCTTTTCAGAGTAATAGGCGATATAACACTTCACTGAGAATTTGGCTATTAAAAATATTTTCTCACTTGCAGAACTCTACTGCAGCATGGACTATACCACTCCTATATCTCTGCCTATAGATTACCATGGAGCATTATATTGGCTTTATTAAATTAGTTATTATTGATGCCCATACCTTGGCTTTATCTTTGATGGTTGTGTATCTCTCGCTGAGTTTCTGGATCTCCTGTTGGGTGGCTGTATGTTCAGTCATGTTGGAACCCTTGGTAGCGATGGTCTCTAAAGGACTGGAGTGACTGAGAACTTCCTCATAGAGGAGCTGTAAACAACAGCGCAATCAATACTTAGATCTTACAATTTTTTTAATTAAATTGCACATAGAGCTAGAAAAAAATACAGAACACTTGAAAAATCTCTGGATTTATGATTTTTTTTAAATAATATTAGATTTATTTAGTAAATTATGATGCCATGTATTCATAATTTAAATGAGTATTTTTTTGCATAAAATACAAAAAGGAGCTTTCAGATGTGCTTATATACAATTTTGGACAACACTATACCAACATATTCAGAAAATATAGAAATCAATATTGGGTAAAATCAATATTGGGTAAAATTTTTTGAAAAATGTTACATGAGGAAGAGCATTATAGAATGAAACAAATACTGTATAAACATTTTACTCTTGTCTATTAAATCCAGAGAAACTGAAACACTTCTAGTGGTCTCTTAATTTTTTCAAGAACTTACTTTATCTACATAATTGTTGGTAATAAAACCGATTCTGATAATCTGATTATCTGATAATCCGAAGCCAAATAAACCGAACAAAAGAATAAGTTACCTTGGCACGGCCTAGATTGGCAGTCTTGTCCCTCATTTCAGCGTAGTGTTTGTCTGAGTTTCCGAGACTCTCTTCCACTCGCTCCATCCAGCACTCAAACTGACTGACATCCTCCTGGTAACTGGTCCAGTGTGACAAAGCTCCTTCCAGCTGGCTGTAAATGCACATAAACAAGACATCTATTACTTCTATACACACACACACACACATACACACACACACACACACACACACACACACACAATATCTCAGGCAATGCTTATTGACTACAGGTCAATGAGAGAATAAATGAACACAGAAAGACTGGGGGGAAACTCTCTGACCTTTTGCACTGTATGGATGTAGATAAGAGCGACTCCCAGGAGTCTTTGAGGTCCTGGATCTGCTTGCGAACCACTGGTACTCCCTCAGCTGAGGTGTTTCTCTGGACAGACTCTCCTCTGGTGATCAGCATCTTCAGCTGGATTTCTTTGCCCTGACAAGCCGCCAGTAAAGCCTGGAATCAGTCAGAAATACGATTACACATCTAACATGTACCAAAGAAAAAACCAACTGTAAAAGTGAACAGAAAATGACAGTATACCTCGAGCTGGCCCATTCTGGTGATGAGCACAGTCTTGTCAGATGTGGGGCATCTGCATGTTTTCAGCACCTGTTGAGACTCTGAAACCCAGTTTTGAAGTTCCTGCAGGCCTTGCGAGAAAAGCTGATGTTCCCCAACCACTCGCTCTACCCTTGACACCTTCTCCTACAGGTAAGAAAAGACCACAGAGAACATCAGGAAAAGTTAAGCCTTCTTTCTTTGATAAGTGGTCATTTTAGGGATACATAATACTGTATATACAGACGTGTACAAATTTGTTGGTACCCTTCAATTTTGTCCAGGCCAGTTTCATTAGTTTGCCTTTTTATTGGTTCTGTTGAATCACAATTTGAAAGCAATATCTGATTTTTGTTATTCTATTTTCAGTAATGTCATTTTCTTTTTGGCTTAGTCCCTTTATTAATCTGGGGTCGCCACAGCGGAATGAACCGCCAACTTATTCAGCATATGTTTTACGCAGCGGATGCCCTTCCAGCTGCAACCCATCACTGGGAAACAACCATACACACTCATTCACACTCATACACTACGGACAATTTAGCTTACTCAATTCACCTATAGCGCATGTCTTTGAAATGTAGGGGAAACCGGAGCACGCGGAGGAAACCCACGCGAAAGTGGGGAAAACATGCAAACTCCACACAGAAATGCCAACTGACCCAGCCGAGGCTCGAACCAGCAACCTTCTTGCTGTGAGGCGGCAGCACTACCTACTGCGCCACCGCATCGCCCCTATTTTCAGTCATTTGGAATTGATAGTTACTTTTTTTTAGTTTGAAGTTATTTAAATTGACCACTGTAGTTTTTCTTTCTTCAGTGGAGGAGTACCAATGATTTTGTCCAACTCTGTATATATTTTTCAATACAGATGTCTTTATTTATTGGTGTTGAAGTTGGAAATATAATTTTGAGTTGCAATTTATGTTACAGTGTCCTTGATAGGGTGTAACTATTCATTTATCTACTGGGAAAAATTAACTGATTACTGTACACATATTTGCTATATGGTTATTATTAGAAAGCAAGGCAACACTTCAGTTAAGTAACAATTAGTATTAATATTAAGATATTAACTGTTTATTAGCACTTATAAAATATGGTCTTACTTTACATCCCTGATCCTACCCAATATCTAAACCCAACTACTACCTTACTAACTATTAATAACCAGCTAATTAGTAGTCTTTTGAGCTAAATTCTTAGTTAATGGTTTGTTAATAGCATGAATTGTGCATTAAAATTAAATATGTTTGAATACAGGTTAGTTTTAGAGTTAGGTGTATGTAATTATGCATATTTTTAAATTGTAATCATTATAGTAAGTACATGGAACGTGTAACAAACACACCTTAAAATAAAAGTTTTACCAAATTTTGCTTTACATTTTCTTTATTTTTCCATCCGTATAACCTTTGGAGACTAATAACAGTGTTAAATGTAACCTTTAGTAAATATAAACAATAATATATATTTTGCATGCATACTGTAGATTGTACTTGCATGACACCTAAATTCACTTGAATCATTTTAAAATGTTAATCGTTAAACTGTTTTATTAGTATATGTTTAGATAAAAGAGGATTACATTCTAAATGTTAAGATTTGAAATTGTAATATTATCATTTATTGGCCACAACATTAAAATAACATTATAATCTGTTTGAATATTAATATCAGTGCAATCCAAAGTAAATAAGCATGCAGTGTGCTTATATAAAGATATCAATAAAGAGCTCGTCTCCAGTCTCGGTCAGTGGTTATGACAGATGGGTTAAACAGACAGGTAGAGGAGGTTACCTTAATCAAGTTGCTCAGGGCCAAGTAACATGCAGCCAGCTGACAGACTCGATGCACAAAGCTCTTCCCGGCACCCTGACCATCCCAGAGCCCATGTGCTCGCCCTCTCAGCCCTGCCAGCTCTGATTCTCTGGAGCGCATCTCCTCCAGCAGCGTCTGAGGAGAGCCACAGGACAATAAATATCAATGTTTATGCCAAAGGCTGTGCAATTTTCCTTATTCTGATGACTTTTTCAAATGAAGTGTTTGTTATTGTTTTAAATTGAGGAATGTTTTGAATGAAAATATCAGCAAACATTACAATCAGACATGCTGACAGGAAAGTAATAGCAATAATTTAAAAATGTGCTTGCTGATTCATTAATTGCAAGTCAACGTCTATCGACACAGATTTGTTTTTTGTTTAGTTTTTTATTGTAATGCAATAATGTGCAGCTTTTGCAAAGCTGCTTGGAAACAATAATTATTATTTATTATACAAATAAACTTAAATTGAGAGTAAAAAAACAAAAACACATACAGACAAATCTAAATGATTACTTTATAAATTAATTTCTTGCACAGACAGATCGTTTCACTTAATAAGACCTCTATGCTTTAACACGAGCTACAGGTATTAACCTTGTTTTAACTTTATATGCTTTTTTTACTTTCAAAGTGCCGGTCACCAATAGCTGCATTTCCACTGTCGGACCAGTGCGAGCCAGGGCTTTTATCGGGCCGGGCTTTGTCAATAGCCCGGGAGCATGATCAGTGAGGCTGAAATCATGTCGCGTTTCCACTGTCGGGCTAGAAGCTCGCAGCGCGTCACGCAAATGTCACATAACCCGCCCAGTTCAGCGGGAATCAGGCAGGCAGATATAAAACCACAGAAATTCTCCATTAATAACTCAATATAAAATGTATTTTAAAACATCCTCGTTTTGATAGACGCGGTCAAACATTAGTCCAAATGCTCTGGAGAGACCTAAAACATATACATTTTCCCTAGGCTATGTGACACTTAATAGGTGATTCCCCTTTATTTAAGAGAATAAATTAAGGATGTTGCATATTATTCGGTTATCTTAAGTAAAGGAAACCATTAAGTGTTTCAGGACATAAGAGCAAGTAATACATTATAGGCTATAGCCTATATTTCGATGCGCTCAGCAGCTATCCACTAATAAAGCTCTACATTTACAATTTCATTTTTAAATTTTACCACGTCATTTAAAACAAAAAGATTTTTTTTGAGGACATCAAACATTTTTTACGTGCAGCTTTTGCCAATCCATTTGTAAAGCACCACTGCTCAGGACATGATGACAGAAAAGAGAAGGTATTTTCTGATGTTTTCACTCACCCAAAAAATGCTCTGTTTGCACGATTTGATTAATATCATCGTATCCAAATACTTTATAAATAATATTTAAAAACTCCTCTATTGTTTATTGGTTTTAGAAAATATCTAAAATCTTTTTTTCAGATAGGTCTTTGTAAAATGAAAGTTTAAAATGGCTTGAAACGGTTTAATTCATTTGTATTGTATATACCTAAATTGTTGTAGCTTTTGTTTGTTTTATATTGATTTATTTATTTAATGTAATTTTATTATATCCGATATTTGTAATTCTTTAAATGATTTCAATAGAGCTTAGGCTATTTTATCTAGATATAACACTATTGTGTTGAGCCTACAAAAATTGACATGTAATTTGTAAACTTTTATGTCTTTCTGTTGTATTCTTATTTTGTATTATCTCCAAAAGAAAGAAAGAAAGAAAGAAAGAAAGAAAGAAAGAAAGAAAGAAAGAAAGAAAGAAAGAAAGAAAGAAAGAAAGAAAGAAAGAAAGAAAGAAAGAAAGAAAGAAACCCAGCCACTCGTGTCATCAATACAGCTGTGAAGCGAGTACTTTTTCGACAGGTCTCTCACACACATGCATCTAAACGCGCACGTTTCATGCACAAACACACCTTTAAAACTTGACAAAAACTCTCAACAACTGAAACAGCAAAGAAATATCACTTATACATTAAAACTACTTTTGTTATTTTATGCCACACCCTTAGGTTAAATTTAAAAGAGAAACATAAAGGCGATCATAAGCAAAAAGACCCCTAGCCTAGAAGGTGTTTTATGGAATAGCCTATCTTAAACTGACCAGCTATATGTTTCTCTTTCCCTTATATATTTATTTTTTTTGGTGCATGTACTCGTGTGTATTCGGGAAAACTAATGTAATGGTGGCACGTCATCTGTACCAGACTCGGGGAAACTCCGCCTCTCCTTTCACTCTGCCTCGAAGCCCCAGCTGGCCCTCTTTGGCCCAAGGTATTGAGCGGCCCGAAAAAGGCCAGCCGTTGGCCCCGAGGAAGCCCCGCTGATCAGGCCCCGGAAGTGACAGTGGAAACGCAACTGGCCCTGGCTCGACCTGGCACGCTTGCTTTAGGTGGGATAGTGGAAACGCAGCTATTGATTAAGTATCAAATTGCATTTTTATGAATCATCAAGAAGCGCAGTTTCAGCTACAATCATCTTTAAAAGGGAAAGTTTTGAAATGTACATTTCTACATCATTTACGCACACTCATGTGGCTCTAAACTTTTTCTACTGTTGAACACAAAACAAGATATTTTGAAGAATGTTGGGAAAAAGCAGCCATGCACAAAAGGAACAAAAATACTATCGAAGTCAGGGACTTTTTTACAACATCCCTTGGGAAAATCTTCCTTTGTGTTCATTATATTAAAAAAAACTTAAACAGGTTTGGAACAAATGGACGATGAGTAAATGATAACAGAATTGACATTTCTTAGTGAACTATCCATTTAATATTCTACTGCAAAAAAAAAGCCACCTAGTTTTTTGATGGCCTGATGTAAATCAACTGTAACTTTACAGTACAGTGTAAAGTACAGAAAATTTGCTTTACATTTACATTGTTGACCACTTTATGTGTGGCGCAGCATGAAACTTTGCTAATTGCTAAATGTAAATCATGTAGAAATTATGTTTCCAAGCTGACTGGTTAAAAGCGAAAATCTATATAGAGTCTAATATAAAAATATAAAATCTACCTATATAGAGTAATATTTTCTACTCTTCCAAATCACTCAGCCCTTGTTGAAGTTACGAAAGCACATGCATAGAGACGGACAAGTAAATAAACTTGTACCAAGTGCACTTAATACATCAGGGCACAAAAGACCACCACAAGCAAATTTCTTGCTTCTATTCTTGAGATGGAAAAAGAGCCGACTGTGAAATTGTCAGTTAGGCAGACACAGTTGATGATAATAGAGTCTATCATGTTGGGTGCACTCTGGGGATAAAGGGATTAAGAGGGAAAGTGGGTAAAAGCAGGGGAAGGGGAGATGGGAGGGGACGGATAATCACTCTGAGGACCTCCACACACTGTACAGATACACTGCTGGAAATGTAATTGCCAACAGAGCAGACAAAAGGACCCAGCAGGCAACAGAGCAATACAAAAACAGATGAAATATCTGGTGATAAGACAAAAATAGAAATGTTTATCTTTCCAACATCTGTTCTGCGTGATTATGATTGTACATTTGGAGTTTTGTTCTTCGAGTGCAGATGAAAGGTGAATAATTAATTGCACGTCAGCGTAATCCTCAATAGTGTCAAAAAGCTTGACTCAGCAGAATCCTCACTGACAGACAGGTTTTTTTTCATTATCTCAGCGGAACCTACTTCTGATTAACTCGTTTAATTGAGGTTAAGTAATGCAAAATCCACTGACACAGTTAGTTGATTTCATCTGATCATTTAATCATGTTGAAGCAGGTAGATTATGCTAGAAAGACATGTTGATGGTGAATGCATTTTTTGTATACTCCAAATATTTAAAACATAATCTGTTGATTATAAAGCAAATGCTTTCCTGTTAATGTGTTACGTTACATCAATTTTTAAGGTACATTCAGTGAAGACTGGAATCTCAACAGTAAAAACTGATTTCATTCTGGAAGAGTAAAGCTCTTATGAATAAGTAAGCAGAAGTCAATAGGACTGTCGGGTGTACCTGAAGTTTGGAGAGCTCGAGTCTTTTTGCAGGCAGGTCATGGAGACGAGCGCTGCTCTCCTGTACACTGATCTCGGTCCTGTTCAGCCAGTCTTGAAGAGGTTCAATGCTCGCCTCAAAGTCCTGCATCTGAGACTGTAAGACCTAAGAGCACATATTCATATTAAAAACATATGTAAGGCTAAACAAATAAATATATTAACTGATTAAAGAAAATAGAGATGTTTTACTTATGTAAAAATGTGATATAGCATTAAATATGACCATGGACCATAAAACCTTAAAAGTCTTTTGTTGCATAGCTTTATTTTAGCAATATCCAAAAATGCATTGTATGGGTCAAAATCAGTAAATATCAGGTTACATGAAGATATTTTGTACATTTCCTATGGTAAAAATATCAAAATGTAGTTTTTGATTAATGTGCATTGCTAAGCACTTCATTTAGACAGATTCAAAGGCAATTTTCACAGTATTTAGATTTTTCTAAACTTTCAGATTCCAAATTATCAAATACTGTAGTTGCATCTCAGACAAATATTTTTCTAAAAAAAAAAAACACACGCCAGTGGAAAGCATATTTATTGTACTTAAATGTATTTGTGTCCTGGGTCCACAAATGTGAAAATAAAATAAAATAAAATCCTAACCTCTAAATCTAAACTAAATCTCAGCAAATAAAACTAGATTAAAAATAAATTAAATTAGATTAAAACAAAAAATACTAAAATAAATAAATAAAATAATTTATAGTGTAAAAGCATGTTTATTACTAAGAAAACCAAAACAACCAAACAAAATTATATTTCAATTGAACACCTCACATCACATAATGTACCGTCCTATCTAGTATTGTGAAAAGGTAAAGCTGAAAATCTATGGTGAAAGCACCACTCAGTGGTCAAAAGCTGCTGGCGCACCTACGTATTACCACCGCGGCGACAGCGAGCACGGCGGCAGAGGGAACATATTGAAGTGGTTACATCTGTATATATATATATATATATATATATATATATATATATATATATATATATATATATATATTTATATATATATATATATTAATATATATATATTAGTGGTGGGCCGTTATCGGCGTTAACGTGCTGCGTTAACGCGAGACTTTTATCGCGCGATAAAAAAATATCGCCGTTAATCTGGGTCTTTTCTACGCAAGCTATGATGGCTTTCACCTTGATAGTTTAGCGCGGATGTATACCTGTCCGGTGAGCCGTCTGGGAAAGAAGTGCCCTTCTGAATCAAATCAGCAGGATGCCTGACTCTAACTGCAGTTGAGCAGTTTCACTTTAACTCACGAACATTTAATTCATGCCTTCGTGACAAACTGGGGTATTAGACACAAATAAATGAGTAAGGACAGGTGAGAGTGTTATGGAATTTAATAACGCACGCCAAATGAGAAAAAAAAAAAACTTCCGCATTTCGCGGTGTGTGTGTGTGTGTGTGTGTGTGTTTGTGTGTGTGCGTCTGTGTGTCTGTGCGGTCCTTTACTGACAGCCGCCTGTGTGGATCTTGTCGGAAAATATGGCGAAAAGTCCTACATGACGGGAATAGTTTGTCAGTATTGCCACTAATATCTGCATACTCCACGTCTCAGTTCCATTTCTGTTTAGTTCAGTTATGACTTTAGTCGCATTAAGTAATCAAAAATCGCTGTTTACAAGGTAGACTCTTAATCAGTGTATTGTTTTAATCATATTAAAACCGTATTAAAGTATTGTTGCCCATGTAAACCTACTCAATGTTTGACACCGTCAGGGCTCTGTGAACTTGCCTTTGCGAAGCCCCATTTTCTGTATGAACGTACATCAAAAGCAAGTATGAAATCACTGTTTGGAGCTTATGTAGACCTACAGTTCAACATTCATGTTTAACTGAATAAACAGTTAGTAAACACAAGCACATCTTATTGAACATCATTTATTTTCATCACCAATTATCATAGTAGAACAGTTTCTCAAGCAGTTTGTGATGCATTTTGGAAACAGGAGATGAGCCCCTGGTCTAATGCGTCACCTGGCTTGAGAAACCCGTTCTCAAAGACTTATTATTTGGGTAGAACACATATTCTGAATGCCTTCGGCAGAATTCAAATGAGCCATTTTAATCTAGATTAATCTAGATTAATTTTGAAATTAATCTAGATTAATCTAGATTAAAAAAATTAATCTATGCCCACCTATAATATATATATATATATATAATCATTATTGTTATTTTTTTTTATTTAGATTGATTATTTAAATTAAACTGCAACAAAAAACTTGTTTTCATATCCACCTGTAATGCTGTCTCTCTTCTCTGTAAGCTGTCCATCAGGCTCTTCCAGTCATCTTTGGCTGCGTTTGCTTTGGTCCTGATGGCCTCCACCCTCTCAGCAGCCAGCACACTACTGAGCTGCTCTCCATATATCAGGACAGCGCTTAATCTGGTCTGGCCCTGCTCCTTGTCACTCATGAACTCCTAAGGTGTGGAATGAGCAAGACGTCACCAATACAGACACAAGTAGACTATCACAGAGCAGAGGCCAGCAAGTGCAATGAGTCCCGTCCAGACACTGACAGGCACCCAGCGGGGATCTTCCACCATCTGCGAGGCGCGCACGTTACCTCTTTTTTTTCCCCGACTTTCTCCACTCAAATGCTACAGATGCAATTATGTATGACCCCGAAGCATGTCTGCTGCCGTGTTGGTGGTTGAGGGCAGTTGGCCATGCGGAAACATTGTTCCACATTTGAAATGTATTTGATGGTAAATAAAAAATGAGCAGTGTTGTTTCCATCCTCCGAATCTCAGTAACCTTGTTCTGCTTCATATAACCCATGCTGCATCTCTGGCCATACATCTGTGCTGATCCTTGCCTTTTCTGACTGCTGATTCTGGAGGAAAAACCCGCAGTGTTCTGTCGAATGAATTTATGTATGGAGACAAATGCTAAAAAGAGCCTGAACTGGTTTCGCATCAGGACCCAGATATTTCATTGGACGTGAAGCGGTGACCCAGTGCAGTTCTAAAATTAGTGTACAAAATTGAATTTCAATGGTTTCATGCTCTGAACATCTCTACTTTCCACAAAACCCATACACACTGTGGTTAACACACATGGTTTCCCTAGTGGCAAGTGAATTAGTATTTATAGAAACAGATCCAACAAAAATGAACATTTGCTGTTAATTTACTCGCCCTCAGAGATATAAAGATAGGTATTTTTTTTCTTCAGTAGAACATTCCTTCATACATTTTCCTTCGGCTTAGTCTCTTTATTCTAAAGGGGTCACCACAGTGGAATGAACTGCCAACATATCCAGCATATGTTTTACACAGCGAATGCCCTTCTAACTGCAACCCAGTACTGGGAAACATCCATACATACTCATTCACACACATACACTACAGCCAATTTCATTTGTTCATTTTCTTTTCGGCTTAGTCCCTTTATTAATCAGGGGTCACCACAGCGGTATGAACCGCCAACTTATCCAGGATAGGTTTTACGCAGCGGATGGCCTTCCAGCTGCAACCCATCACTGGGAAATGCCCATATACTCTTGCATTCACACATATACACTACGGACAATTAAGTTTATTCAATTCACCTATACCACATGTCTTTAGACTGTTGGGGAAACTGGAACACTCGTGGGGAAACCCACGCCAACACAAGGGGCCAACTGGCCTAGCTGTGAGGCGACAGTGCTAACCACTGAGCCTTCAGCAGAACATTAAAACATATTTTAAGCTGAAACCCCTCTTATTGATGACCTGAAACTCTGCAGAACAAGAAAAAACACCTTGAATTTTGACTTACTTGAGGGTAAGTAAATAAACAGCAATTGTAAATTTTTGTGTGAAACTCATTGTAGTCTGAGCCAATGAGAAAATGCCATACAAACTGAACATGTTGCCATGCGCCTAAGGTCTGGGATATAAAGTAATAGATGATTATAAAATCCTTGACTTGTTTAAAAAACATTTTGTGTTTACTTTTATTTATTTTTTGTTCTATTGAGCACAAAAGAAGATATATTAAAGAATGTTAGAAACCTGTAAGCATTGTCTTCCATAGTAGGGAAAACAAATACTATAGACGTCAATGGTTACAGATTTCAAACAATATTTAAATACCTTTTGTGTTCAGCAGTCTGGTTGAACACAAAAGTGAGCAAATGATGACAGCATTTTGATTGTTGGGTGAACTATCCATTTAACTGCATCTTTAAATAACTATTATTTGTTTTTCTTTTCCATTATCATGTATTCAGAGCAAACCTGCAACTCATTTTAGGGTCTAAACAACTAAACAAATACATCATTACTGATGGACGGAAATATAAAGCCCAAATGTAAATTACATGCAATTTCACACTGCAGATACAGTTTTATGAATGACATTCAAATTCAGCAGCAAATCTCTTTCCATCCATGCCTACCTATGTCTCTTTCATCACATCATACATCATTACTGCGCATTTTCCCTTTGCTCTCCCGGGTTTTCCGCCGCACTAATTGAAGTCATAAATAGCCCAGTCTGGCACATCCTTGGCTGAATGGTGGCCTCATAAACTGGCCCATGGGACCTGCGAATGGACTATCACTTTGTCAAATTCTGGCTACTCTTACATGACAAGGATAGAGACAACCTGCTGTGGCCAGACTATGGCTCTGTTCCACAATTCTACAATTTGGCCTCCTGGACAGAGAACCGTCCACTCACCTGGATCCTTTGGAGAGCAATAGAGGCGTCCTGGATGCTATGAGGAGAGTCGAAGCATTTGGCGGTGGAGATGTTGGCATTGACCAACCACTGCCGAAAGTCATGCAGAGAAGAGCGGAAGCGTTGTTCCAGCAGTTTCTCCTTATTCTGACACTCCCTGGAGGCTCGCAGACTCAGGCTACAGAGGGAAAAAAGATGCACAGAGAGGTATTAGAAAAAGGAAAGGTGGAAAAGGGGGGAGAGGGTTAAAATGGGCGAGTGCAGGGGGGCTGATAGCGCAAGGTGAGCAGACATCTGTTTCAATGACAGGCTCTCTCAGAGGGAGAGTTTGGAAATCAGAAAGTGAAAACGCTGCACAACCAGCACACACACAAAATACACACTCACATACAGCAATGCGGATGAGGTTGAAGTGGACGGTGGAGGGAAGATAAGCATGTTTTTTTTTTTGCTGCTATACCTGAAAAGCATGCTAACGAGGCAGAGCCTGCTGTCATGACAGGTGCTCTCAGGCGAAACACTTCAGATGCAGAGCTATGAGGTGCAATATATCACAGCCCTTCATTCACCTCGGTGCGCTAAATTTATATGTGTCAATGTATTCTATTGTGAAGGAACAAATCTACAAAACAAACAATTCAATGTTTATATATATATATATATAAATAATTCAATTAAAATGGAGAGGAAATGAATGCCTTTTCATTCAATCATTCATTCATTTTCTTTTCGGCTAAGTCCCTTTATTCATCAGGGGTCGCCACAGCGGAATGAACCGCTAACTTATCCAGCATATTATTATATTTTTACGCAGCGGATGCCCTTCCATGCTGCAACCCAGTACTGAGAAACAACCATACACACTCATTCACATACACATACACTACTGCCAATTTAGTTTAATCAATTCACCTATACCACATGTCTTTGGACTGTGGAGGAAACTGGAGCACCTCCACACAGAAATGCCAATTGACCCAGCCGGGGCTCAAACCAGCAACCTTTTTGCTGTGAGGTGATTGTGCAACGCACTGCGCCACCATGTTGCCTAATCTCTTTACATTTTCAACAAAATAAAACATTAATTTACTTGCATTTTTTAGAATTTTTCTCTCATTTATAAACCAATTCTTGCAATTTTTTCTTAAAATGGCTGCTTTTTTTAAATGGTTCACTTAACTTTATTCAGGATTTGGTTTTGGAAGCAACAGTACTGTAAGTCATGCACTTTTTTTGTGAAAAATTGAGGGACATTTTTTATGATGCAATGATATCAAAAGTTCACAAATGACTGGATCACTGGACTGTAGTAAAAACTGTTACATCAACATTGACCTATCACTGTCTCATATGTTCTTTTACCAAAATTAATCCTTGTGTTTTTTTTTTCCCTTTTTATTTATTTAAATAGCCAAAAAATTACATTCATTAATCAACATAACTAACAACACAATGTAATGTACATATATATATACACACACATATATATATATATATATATATATATATATATATATATATATATATATATATATATATATATATATATATATATATATATATATATATATATACACACACACATATATATATATATATATATATATATATATATATATATATATATATGTATATATATATATATATATATATATATATATATATATATATATATATATATATATATATATATATATATATATATATATATATATATATATATATATACACATACACACACATACTGTATATATAAACATAGTGCTTTAACACTTTGTACATATAAACAAAGACAAAAAAATTAAAGACAACAGCCAAACAATACAAGCAAAACCTGACAGCATCAGCATCATTTTGTCCACTTACAATTACGGCTGTTTATTTTAAAACTACTTTAGTAAACTCAGACTTTTTTTTATTAATTTACGCCAATGGGCTATATGCACGCAAACTTTTAATTTTCAGCCAGGCAGCACAAGGGCTTCCAGTGAACTGTCTTTTCATTACAAAATTGTCATGTTGAAGATCTGATTTCTTTAAAAATAAGTGATATTCTCTGCCTGTTAGATATACGATATGAAGTTGGTCTCAGGTCAGACAAAAAGCACTGCATTAAATTCCATTCCCCCCGCCATGTCTTTAAAATATGACAGTTTGTTTTACTGAAGTATTTTCAATGGAATTTCTGCGCTAGCCTGTTGATACTGAAGCCAGTAGTGGTTACAACAGTCTTTCATCTCGTTTTACGCTTGAACAACTAAATTAATGCTTAAGTCTATTTAACTGAATGTATTTTAATTACATTATAACATTGATGCTGTAAAAACAACCTTGTGAAATTGAAAATACCCACATTAAGCTTTCACCGGAAGTTTGTCGTTGGCTATAAACCATAAGCCGAATGAATGAATGAATGAATGAATGAATGAATGAATGAATGAATGAATAAATGAATGAAAGAACTATTTTAATGAACTATTCGACTAATATAATAAAATTATGCTAAATAAATAAAAGAAAGAAACAAATAACCAATTAGTAAAAAAATATTGCATGTGTTTACATTTTCAACAAAAAACAAACATTAACTGACCTTTCTTAAAGGTATTTTTTGCAATAATTTGTTACACTTCATTTACACTGTATTTATTTTCAGAAATCAAATCAAACCAAACATATACAGTATATTATTTCTGTTTGTTTTGAGCTATTAACTTAAGTTAGTTAATTGTGCTTGGTACATTTTAATATACTTCATGTACACATTACTTTTTATGCTGTCTACTCATCAACATAGTTTTTACAAAATTTAAAATGTCAAAGAAAAAATTTTAACTCGTTAAAATTATGATTCTACCAATAAAAACAGACATATGCAAAATGCAGTGAAGACATAAACAGGAAAATCTGTAACAAACATCTATATTTTACTCTACAAATACCAAACAAACTTTCAAGAAATGAACTGCTAAACAAAACCAGACGGTGACCGTTGACTCCAAACCCCTTTAACCTCCAGCATATTAGTGTGTGTGTGTGTGTGTGTGTGTGTGTGTGTGTGTGTGTGTGTGTGTGTGTGTGTGTGCAGCACTCACCTGTTGTGTAGCTTGATGAGAGCGCTGACTCTGTCCGACTGTGGACCCAAATCACTGGAAAACCCACACAGTTCATTGAGCTGCGCCTTCAGCTTCTCCTCCATAACTTCAGCTGTCTGAAGCCCCTCCAGAACACCCTGACAAACACAGCAGGGTGAATGTCAATGCACAGGCCATGCTTGACACCTAAAATCTCATTTATCAGCTTGCTGCTTCACACACACACATCTGAGCACTGAAACACACAACTCTATTCAACTCTAAGAGAGGGATTCTTACAAAAGCATTTCTGTTCTTTGCCGAATCCAGGAAGCGATCCCACTTCTGCGAACATGCCTGAGATTATACAGAGGAGCCTCTCACCCTCCCCCTGAGCCTCTCTTTAAAAACAAGAGGGAAATGCTTCCCCGACTTCCCTCTATACAACACTTCCTACTGCGGTCTCTCTCCTCCTCTTCCTTCTCTCACTCCTCCCGGTCTTCCACTCTTCGCCCTCTCTTTCACACTCTCCAGCGGCTCTCATTCACTTCTCCCCGCCTTTAACATGTTTTCTCGTTCGCATTCTCTCCCTCCCTTTCACATTGTGCCCTCCTTCCTCCCGCCTCCTTTCTTTCTGTCCTCTCTCTCTCTCTCTCTCCTGGTCCCGATGGGAGTCAGCTGTCAGATGTTGAGGAGCTTGAGCCGCGCAAACGAGCGTGTAACACAAACAAGTCCGGACACCGGAAACATGGGATGAGAGAAAGTAAAAAAAAAGGAAGAAGGAAGCGTTGAGGGATTTGAGGAAAAAAAGGAGGAGGGAAAAAATTTAAAACCCTTTTTCAATTATCTAAACAGCAAGCGGCAAATGAAGTATATAAAAAAAAACCTCAACAGCAGGAAAACATTACAACTCAGTGTTGTGTATGTGAAATAGCCAGACTGCAGACAGAAAATATGACAAACAAGGAAAGGAAGGAAAAAGGGTATTACTCTGTAAAAGGTTGTTGTTGTTGTTGTTTTTTAACCGGGGTCAACAAGTTCGTGGTAATGATTGGCCAAAAAACATTAATAATTAATTATTCATTGAATAATAATGAATTAATGAAATAAAAATAAGATTTACATAAATAAACTATTTAGTAGAACAAATGAACAAAGATTAGTAGAAAAGAACCCAAGGAATAAGATAAATTAGATAATTAGATAAAAATAACTGAACAATTGTAGTACAATACAAAAATATGAAGATTCAATAGAAATAGGATGAATACATTACAATTGCATTGCCATATTGGTTAAAAAACATCTATGCATTATAAAAATAAATAAATAAATATTTAATTTATTATATAAATATAATATTTATAAATATAAATATTATACAAATATATATAAATATAATTATAAATAAATAAATATAAATAAATTTGGCCAACCGGTTAAAAAAAAATATCCATTAATTTATTCATTTTCTTTTTGGCTTAGTCCCTTTATTAATCTGGGGTCGCCACAGCGGAATGAACCGATACTTATCGAGCACATGTTTTACGCAGCGGATGCCCTTCCAGCTGCAACCCATCTCTGGGAAACATCCATACACACTCATTCACACACCCAATTCTCATTCACCTCATTCACCTACCCAATTCACCTGTACCGCATGTCTTTGGAATGGGGGGGAAACCGGAGCACCCAGAGGAAACCCATGCAAACGCAAGGGGAACGTGCAAACTCCACACAGAAATGCCAACTGACCCAGCCGAGGCTCGAACCAGTGACCTTCTGGCTGTGAGGCGACAGCACTACCTACTGCGCCACTGTGTCGCCCATATAAATATCCAAAAATATACTCAAATAAATAAATAAAAATGTGATTAAAAGAACAATAATTTAATATTATCAGATCCAATTAAAAATAAATAACACATTAAACTTATAACAATAATTTAACTTACCATAACATAACACAACATAACATAACATAACATAATTTAACTTACCAGAAACTCAACATTTATATATATATATATATATATATATATATATATATATATATATATATATATATATATATATATATATATATATATATATATATATATATATATATATATCACGTTTATAATTTCTCACAAACACAAACAAACTACATAAATAGAGGTATTTTATGGCTATTTTAAGGAACCTTTTGCATATCTTGCATATCTGGTTGTCCATATCTATTGGTCAGTGTATAGTATCATCAGAGTACTACATAAATATTGAATACACTCTGAATATAACCGTACAGGCTGTATGGCACAGTGTGCGTGTCCCTTTAAGAAGGACCCAAATTCTTCATCAAACTGTCATAGTTAACGCTGTTGACTTTCTAAACAGCGCGTGTCTGGTGTGAGAGCTTACATAACGTACACTGTAATTAAACAGCATTTACCTTATACACTCCCCCTTCCCTCTTCATCTCGACTCTCAATTACCTTGGCGAGCGTCCATCCCTCCACCGCCGCGGCTCCGCTGTTCCTCCGCTCGGCGCTGCTCAGTCCGTCGCTCCACTCCTTCAGCTGGCCCTCAAGCTTCTCCATTTCTCCCTCCAGCTGCGCTGTCAGCCGCGTCTGCTCACGCTCGGCCCCTGTCGCCGCAGCCACGGCCGTCTCGAGGGCGTCGCGAGCTCGTAGCGAAGCTCCCTCCCACTGGTGCAGCGCTCGAGCCAGAGCCGCCACCTCTCCATCCATCAGCTCGCAGCCCGCCGCCGCCGTGTGCCTTCCGGCTCTCTCCGCGCTCAGCCGCACGCGCCGCAGCCGCTCGCGACCCTCGCACGCGCCGCGCTCCAGCAGCTCCTGAGAGAGAGCGAGAGAGAGGTAGAGAGAGAGGGAGGGTAAAGTTGCTACGGAAACTGCGGCATCGGTGCCTGCTTGTTATCCAACTACTGCTGCCACCGCTCGTGACTCGCGCGCTGCTGAGGCTGAGCGACTGTTCAGCGCGCCAAAAACTCTCGCGATTCAGATGATGAGCCAACGCGGCACCGCCTTCTGTTTCATCAATCTAAATTAGCAGCATTTTCATTTCTACAGTAACGTGCTCATTTGTTCAATCGTGATTTCTCAGATTTAAACAGAAATTAATTCATTCATTCATTCATGATCCAATTCGAAATAAACTTAATTAAGTTCATTGTTTTATTAATAAACTAATTTAGAAATAAAATTGGGTGTTGGTGAATAAAAATAACTTAATTATTTTATTAAAAAATAATCATTAAAATAATACAATTAAGAAAAAATGTGTTATACGGTAGTCAACATTTGAAGTGGATCAAAAAACGTTTTTCAAAATTGTCCTAAGACAAGAATAAGTGTTTGAAAACGGGACGGTTCTGATCAACTTCAAATGCTGAGTAGTGTATGGATGTCACATTTGCATTTACTAAATGTAGGAAAATGAATAAAGATGTCATACATTATTAACTAATGAGTCATTAAAAAGATTCCTATACATTTACTTGAAAATAAGTATCAGACAGAAAGGTGTAATACAGCTTTAAATTGAAAATAGGTGTGTGTGTGTGTGTGGGGGGGGGGGTGTTGTTGAATTTGTCTTACTCCTCTTTGTCTTTTTTTGGAGCAATGACTACAATGTCCAATGCAATGCATTTTTACCATGATTAATTTGATGACATGATAAAAGACAAATTAAGGACCACAGTGCAGCCACAAAATACTAAACAATTGAATTTTCTAAAATTTATATTTGTCAAAGTCTTCAAAACAAGTCAGTTTTCCCTTTTTATCAGCTTAAATTTTTTAAACAATTTAAAATATATTTAAAAATTCTATGATTCAACAATTTGATGATTCTTATATATAAGTTATAAGTACAGTTTAAGTCAAAATTATTAGCCCCCCTGTTTATTTTTTTCTCAATTTCTGTTTAACGGAGAGATTTTTTTCAACACATTTCTAAACATAGTTTTAATATCTCATTTCTAATAACTGATTTCTTTTATCTTTGCCATGATGACAGTAAATAATATTTTACTAGATATTTTTCAAGACACTTCTATACAGCTTAAAGTGACATTTAAAGGCTTAACTAGGTTAATTAGGTTAACTAGGCAGGATAGGGTAAACTTATTGTATAACGTTGGTTTGTTCTGTAGACTATTGAAAAAAAATAGCTTAAAGGGGCTAATAATTTTGTCCCTAAAATGGTTCTTAAAAAATTAAAAACTGATTTTATTCTAGAAAAAATAAACAGGGGGGCTAATAATTCTGACTTCAAATGTGTGTGTGTGTATATGTTATATATTTATTATTTATTCCAACCCAGGCTGATTTATTCTTACTTTATTCTTACTATTCTTACTTACACACCTATTGTCATCACTCATACCATAAAAAAGAAAGAAAGAAAAGAAAGGCACGATTTCAGACATAACTGCTTTCTATGCAAAGTTATGCCTGTCCTAAAACACCCCAGTTGAATTCCATTAGGCCTATAAACAGAAGGCATTTTAAGGTGATAAAAAGGTATGATCTCTGACAAACAAACCACATCTTTAAAGCTATAGAGATGGAAGCATTTATTTGAATATGATTTATTTAGAGTGCTGCTGTGTAGTCCTATTATCCTTTATCCCATCTACTCCCCTCTCTCAATCTCTCTGACTGGCGTTGATCATCTAGGGAGAAACGTGCCAGAAACAGCATAAAAAAATTCCCACCAATTTTCTCCCTTTCTCCCCTTTCCTTAACACCTCTTATTGCTCTCTCGGTGCCTCTGGTACTTTACACTCATTTTCTTTCTCATCAAACACACACCCAGTATTATGGAGATCTTCTTTCTCATCAAACACACACACACACACACACACACACACACACACACACACACACACACACACACACACACACACACACACACACACACACACACACACACACACACACACACACACACACACACACACACACACACACACACACACACACACACAAGAGCTACAGAGATAAGCAAGCAACATAATGAGCTAATCAGCACAGAAATACTGCAGATCCATAAATATAGTCAAATCTGAGCATCTGCATCCATTGATTTGTATTCCAGTGAGAGAATACAGTACAAAACTCTGACCTTAGAATAAAAAAACACCACCACACACATCAATAATCAAACATTCGACCACACACACACACTGTTTAACAAATTCTCCATTTAAATCTTTTAACACAATATTTATTATGTATATGTTATGCATAACTGTGGTATGTTTTCCTTTATACTTTAGTAAAAAGCAAGCTGAGTGCCTTGTTTCAAAACACTTCTGTCTGTAACTTACAGTTGGCAACTTTTTAATGCACTATTTAAATACTCTATTTTTAATACACTACTTTAATACACTTTTTAAACACTCTTTTTGAAAATAAACCCTCTGTATGTTCCATTAATTGTGCTATTTTGGGTCATTCTGCATTGCAACATTTTGTAATTTGCTTCTTCTTCTTGTATTTCTCTTCATCTGAAAGTCACTTTAGCTAAAGTTTCTGCTAACTAAATCATTTAAAATGTAAATTGTGTTGTATTTTTTGTCAGGCTAGATTGAGTGGCAGCGGTTGCACTACAATGTCCCTCATGGGGTTAATAAAAACACATATCTCTCTATCTGTTTATACACCCACACTCTGTAATCATATGTGCAGATGAAATGCAATTATGCATTCATATCATCAGTGTCTCACATAATTCGATGTGCAGTCTCACACCAATCTGCTTCAAAGAATGCATTTGTTCTTGTCGTTTCACACCGTTCACAACGAAAGATGATGTTTGTAAATGAGGAAAACAATATGCGGGTTCTCGCTATAATTTTCCATAGAGAGAAGACAAGCACGTTCACAGGAAATAGCATGCTTAATTAACGTGTAAAAGCTTTGCTGAATTATAAACTTAATGAAATATATTCAAATTACATGCTTATTTTAGGCAAATGTGGACTTAATGAACAATGTGATTTGAAAATGAGTAATTGACAAGAAATATTAGAAATATTGGTAACACTTTAGTTTAAGAAACCATTTTCACCATTAACTGTAGGCTTATTCCTACTATTAGGATATTGATTGTTTATTACTTATAAAGGACATATTTTGCATGATCTTATTATATATCCCTAATCCAAACTAATACCTTAACTACCACCTTAATTACTATAAATAAGGAGTTTATTGAGGCAATAGTCATAGTTAATGGTTTATTAACTCGTCGATTAAGAGAAAACACTTTCCTGCCATTGACAAGTTTTTACGACAATCTGTGTTTTAAATATATATATTATGCTAGAGGAAACCCTATGCATGTCCTGAGTGCGGTACAGGACTTCTCTGTGTCCTAGAAACAAAATATAAAACGATCAGAGAAAGAGAACGTACAGTAAGATCGTGGGTAAAAATTAAGAGTTTTACAACCTTCCTTTGACTTAATCTCAAGTGTTACATACTACTTACTACACACTTTTAGAAAAATGCATTTTTCTCAGTTTTTTTTTTTTTTTTCGTCCAAAATGTTACATTTTTGATGAAGCCTACCTTCATTCAAGTAGGGATAAAACATGAACTTGTGAAAATACAATCTGTTTTGTTGTTTGAAAGCAGAGGTTTGGTTTTTTGTTTTGATATATGATATGCTCATACACTCACCCGCCACTATACTAGGTACACCTGTCCGACTGCTCCTTAACACAAATTTATAATCAGCCAGTCACATGGCAGCAACTTAATAAATTTAGTCATGTAGACATGGTCAAGACGATCTGCTGCAGTTCAAACCGAACATCAAAATGGGGAAGAAAGGGGAATTAAGTGACTTTGAATGTGGCATGGTTGTTGGAGCCAGACAGGCTGATCTGAGTATTTCAGAAACTGCTGATCTACTGGGATTTTCATGCACAACCATCACTAGGGTTTACAGAGAATGGTCAGAAAAAGAGAAAACATCCAGTGAGCGGAAGTTCTGTGGGCACAAATGCCTTGTTGATGCCAGAGGTCAGAGGAGAATGGCCAGACTGGTTCCAGCAGATAGAAAGGCAACCGTAACTTACTGTAAATAACCAGTCGTTACAACCAAGGTATGCAGAAGAGCATCTCTGAATGTACAACATGTTGAACCTTGAGCCGGATGGGCTACAGCAGCAGAAGACCACTCCGGGTGCCACTCCTGTCAGCTAAGAACAGGAAACTGAGGCTACAATTCGCACAGGCTTAACAAAATTGGACAATAGAAGATTAGAAAAACGTTGCCTGGTCTGATGAGTCTCGATTTCTGCTGCGACATTCAGATGGTAGGGTCAGAATTTGGCATCAACGACATGAAAGCATGGATCTATCCTGCTTTGAATCAACGGTTCAGGCTAGTAATAGGTAATGGTGTGGGGGATATTTTCATGGCACACTTTGGGCCCATTATTACCAATTGAGAATCGTGTGAGAATCGTGTACACAGCCCACATGAGTATTGTTGCTGACCATGTCCATCCCTTTATGACCACAGTGTATCTCATGTATCTTCTGATGGCTACTTCCAGCAGAATAACGCACAATGTCATAAAGTGCGAATTATCTCAGACTGGTTTCTTGAACATGACAATGAGTTCACTGTACTCAAATGTCCTCCATAGTCACCAGATCTCAATCCAGTAGATCACCTTTGGGATGTGGTGGAACGGGAGATTCGCATTATGGATGTGCAGCCGACAAATCTGCAGCAACTGCGTGATGCTATCATGTCAATATGGACCAAAATCTCTGAGGAATATTTCCAGTACCTTGTTGAATCTATGCCACGAAGGAAGGCACAGTTCTGAAGGTAAAAGTGGGTCCAACCTGGTACTAGTAAGGTGTACCTAATAAAGTGGCTGGTGAGTGTATATTCCTAGCAGGAAATTTTCTGAGGGCCATCAAATTGATGTGAAAATCATAAAAAATCATGGCAATGGCTGGCAACTTTTTAGGAAAACGCTGGCAGGGAAAGAGTTAATAGTGAGAATTGCATCATAATATAAAGTGTGACTGAAACATAAGTAGTATGGTATAAAAAACGGACACATTTTTTGTTGTTTAATGTTTTTTAATATGAGGATAATTTAATGTTCTTACCCGGACATCAGTCAGCTTGCGACTTAAGGTGGGAGAGTCTCCAGATGGGTCAGAGCACTGCTGAAGCTCCTCCCCTACCACCATTAGCCAATCAGTGAGCTCCCTGATTGTTTCCATGTACGTCTTATGCTCGTGGACAACATCCTCTGACAGTCTGACTCTCTCCTAGAGAAGATAAAGGATTAATTACCTCTCTTAAATGTTTTTTAAGAACACTGTCACTCAGACTACAACTATCCACCATAGGCATAATACTGCACCTCTGCTGCAGCTTTGACATCCTCAAAATGCGCTCTGAGGAGAACCATTTCTTCTTCTTTAAAGACGGGGTCAGTAGTGCGCTTGTAAAGTTCGGCTGCACTCTCCTCCAGATAGCACAGAGCTCCCTGGTGGTCCTCCACATCTGATGACAGCAAGCGCAGTCTCTCCAACTGCTTTCGCTTCTCTCGGAGTCCAAGCTGAGGCTCAAGAGGACCTTTAACTTCCACCCCGACTCCCTCCAGCCACCTCTGCAGCTGTGCTCGAGACTCCACAAACAAATCCCACTGACTCACGGTCCACTCCAAACGGCTGGAAGGACACATAAGAAGCAGAGTTTGTAATTACATTCAAACTCTTTCTCAGTTTAATCACCGTAGATTAAAAAATGATAACGGTAACATGTTAGAACAAATTCATCTTGATATAATGTCAGATAAATTTGATAGATTGGTACAGTACATTCATGTAATGGATTACACTGAACCAAAACAAATTCAGAGAACTGTTAGAGTTACAGTATTTACACATCTGTCAATACTTTGATAGTGCACAATTGAGTCTCAGTTACAGCCCGTAGTCTCTGCTGTCAACCAGGTTTATGCAAACCTGAACTTCAATATTTTTGCAGCCCTGCAGCAGATTCTTCAGATCCTGTTGGTTTTTAGTCCTCTGTATGAAGACTTTGGGGATATAATATGTCACAGTTTACCTTTTTGCTATCTATCACTTTAATTAAATGAAATATAGTGTCCTGTACCCATTAGTAAAAAATATACATGGATTGATTATATTTTAAATTTTTTGGATGGATGGGTGGTAGAATGGATGGATGGATGGATGGATGAATGAATGGATGGATGGTTAAATGAATGGATGGATGGATAGTTAAATGGATGGATGGATGGTTAAATGGATGGATGGATGGATGGATGGATGGGCGGTTGGATGGATGGGTGGTTGGATAGATGGGTGGATGGATGGGTGGATGAATGAATGGGTGGATGGATGGATGGATGGATGGATGGTAGAATGGATGGATGGATGGATGGTTAAATGGATGGACGGATGGATGAATGGATGAATGAAAGGATGGATGGGTGGTTAGATGGATGGATGGATAGTTGAATGGTTGAATGGATGGATGGATGGATGGATGAATGGATGGAGGGTTGGATGGACTGATGGATGGATGGATGGATGGATGGATGGACTGATAGACGGATGTATGGATGTATGTATGGATGTATGGATAGATGGATGGATGGATGGATGGTTGAATGGATGGATGGATGGGTGGATGGATGGATGAATAGGTGGTTGAATGGATGGTTGAATGAATGAAGGAATAGATTGATGGATGGTTGAATGAATGGATGGATGGATGGATAGATGGATGGTTGGATGGATGGATGGATGGATGGTTGAATGGATGGAAAGATGAATGGATGGATGGATGGATGGATGGATGGAAAGATAGATGGATGGATGGATGGATGGATGGGTGGATGGATGGATGGTTGGATGAATGGATGGATAGTTGAATGGATGGATGGAAAGATGAATGGATGGTTGAATGAATGGACGGATGGATGGATGGGTGAATGGAAGGTTGGATGGATGAATGGATGAATGGAAAGATGGATGGATGGATAGATGGTTGGATGGATGAATGGATGGATAGATGGTTGGATGGATGGATGGATGGATGGATGGTCCAATGAATGGATGGAAGGATGGATGGAAGGATGGATGGATGGATGGATGGATGGATTTCCAATGTATGGCTCATTAGGTCAGATTGGCTTGTAAAAAATTGCTTGTACAACTTAAACATTTAGTATACTAAATTTCCAATATATTAAACCACATTAAAGAGAAATTTGATGTGACACGATGTTACACGGTGTGTTAGAGCCTTCAAAGTCTAAATTTGTTTATATTTCCAGAATACATTTTGGTTGCTCGTGAACACACAGGAAATCTTTTCTTTGTGCTTTTGTTTGTTTAAAAAAAAAAGAGACGAGCAAATTGCATATCCTTCATTTTCTGGATTTTACAAAAGGTCCCAACTTTTTTGAATTGATGCTGTAGATTGATAGACGGACTGATGGATGGATGAATAGATACATATACAGATATCATCATCAACATTCCAAAATTACACACTTGATGTTAATTGAAACTGATAGAGCGGGATAATAACTTGGTTACCATAGAGATAATGACTGTAATTGCCACCTACAGTCAAGCACACTTACCAATTTAAAAACAGCCCACTATGCTCGCACTCTTATCACTCCTGACCCAAAATACCTTAATGGGGCTGGTAATTACTATTGATGTTTCCCTGGTCCTGGATCATTTTCATTCCCATCCAGCTAACAATTGACCTAAACTTTTTAAATGCAGGTTATTTAGTGAGTTAAGCTTTACAAGTCAAGTAAACAAGTCACCTGTGACAACTCATAGCTCCCAAAAGCAGTGCAGCCCATGCGTCTTCAGCTTCCTGAAGCTTTGAACAGATCACTCCTCGCTCCACTTCTCCATTGGTCTTGATGACCAGCTCTGCTTTCCCGGCTGCCATATTGAGCTTTACCTCACCCTCTCCCTTCATAAGCAGGATATCCTGGATGAGAGGAAACAAACACAAGTTACAGCTACTGCACACAGATACAGTACAGACCCATTCTAAAAATATTCCTTCCCCTTAAACGGTTCTGGGAAATGTCAGTTGAGCGTTACATGTAAACTATAATCCAATGGATAAGCAGGTGAAGATCAACACAAATAAAGGTAGTAGGTAGTAGCAGAAAAGTAGTTTTTAATTTGACATTAAAAAAGAAAATAACAATAAAATCAAACCTCTCAATATTAATGCAAGTCATTTAAAATTCCTTGAAAATAATGTACACTTGCACAAGCATTTGATGGCAAAGTTATGCCTGTCCTAAAACACCCCAGTTGAATTTCATTATAAATAGAAAGGATTTTAGGGTGATAAAAAGTATGACAAACAATTAACATGTTTAGAGCTCAAGAGATGGAAGCATTTATTTGAATATCATTTATTTAGAGTGCTGCTGTGTAGTCCTATTAACCTGACTTTGGTTTTCTGTATGCCATCTGTATTTTTAATCATTAAACTCTAAATGCATTTAAACAATCAGTTCTAACAGAGTCATTTAAATTACTGAGTGGATTATTAATTCTCTGTTTAACATTAAAACACAAGCTCTGTCATTTTCTGAGATTGCTTCTAAAGATCACCAGTCCAAATCATCACACTGATTGAAATACTGACTGACCAGAACATCAAAACATCCCACAGCATTATGGCCCGATGATTAGGGCTGCAAAATATATCGTTTCAGCATCGACATTGCAACGTGATCATTCGCAATAGTCACATCGTGAGTATATGCAATGTTGAGTCTGGATTATCATTTATCATTTTGCAAGTGTTTTTTGAGGCCTGGCACTGTGTGCGGGTTTTAAAAGCATTCAGAAATAAGAAAATGTATGGTTTGTAACTTAAAAAAATTAATAATGATCAATTTTATTGAATTGTTTATAAAACAAAGACTATGCAGTATTATTTTACATTTGATTATTCAATTACTGTATACCTGAATACATTTTGACTCTTCGGAATACAAAAAAAAAGGATATTTAATTAGCATATTTTTCATTACTGAATATATGCCTGTAGATTATTTATTATACAATTATTGTGCTCAATAATATAAATATTATGCTTATTATGCAAGACTTATTGTGGTGAAGTGCTATACAAATAAACTTGAATTATATTTTATGCACTCCCCTGCAGAATCTTCCCAATAAATATAAAATTATAGATTCTTTACAAACATTTATTCAACTCCAATCTAGTGAAGTTGTATTCATATCGCAATATATGTCGCAGAATAGAAAAATATCGCAATGTGTCATTTTTCCAGTATCGTGCAGCCCTACAACACACAAACTATGTTTCCATGAACGGTAAAGTGAACCAATATCTTACTAGTATGGTATTTACTAGTGTTTGATGAATGAGCACTGTTATCAAGGTAAAATATTGAAGTGACTTACAGGAGTCTTTTATTAACGACACACATGCAAACTGTGTAGGTCAGGGGTGTCCAAACTCGGTCCTGGAGGGCCGGTCTCCTGCATATTTTAGTTCCAGCCCCGATTAGACACACCTGAACCAGATAATCAAGCTCTTTCTAGGTATACTAAAAACGTTCAGGCAGGTGTGTTGAAGGAAGTTGAAGCTAAACTATGCAGGACACCAGGTCTCCAGGAGCGAGTTTGGACACCCGTGGTGTAAGTGCTTGCTCTGTAATGCTCATTTCATTATAATACTTGGTGAGCATATTTTTTTCATATGGATTATGAGGTGTGCTCTTGGAATCTCCAAAATCCACTTTTTTTAAAAAACAACCTATATTTATTTCAGCTGGCAAAATACTATTTTTTAAGCATCATTTTTTATTTATTGACAACCCTAAATTAAACACACAATATGATAAATAAAATAATACATAAATAATTAAATAACAAAAACATTATAATTTATGATGAAGAATTGATATCTAGTTTCCCAGTACTGGGTTGCAGCTGGAAGAGCATCCGCTGTCTAAAACATATGCTGGAGAAGTTGGCGGTTCACTTCGCTGTAGCAACCCCTGATGAATAAAGAGACTAAGCCAAAGGAAAATGAATGAATGAATGAATGAATGAATGAATGAATAAATGAATGAATTAATGAATTGATACTACTCTGCCCTTGGAATGAACCAGATATCTATTAAAAAAACATTGGACAATTTCACAAGATTTGGGGCCCTGTTTTCCGTCACTTCATGGGGAATTCTTTTCCCCAAAGCAATGTATTGTAGCTAAAAAGTTGTTTTGATTATTACTATATTCAGGGCTTTACATTAACACCTGCCAACCCGCCAAATGCGGGTAGATTTCAGCTCTGGCGGGTTAGACAGACACCTCCACTAGCCACTTTGGCTGGTTGGAAATAATTTTTAAATTGTAGTTTTTTTAAAAGCAGTGTTCGACTATAAGGATGGGCCAATATTCATGCAAATGTGATCTTAGAATCGAGAAGCAGCACGACTGACAAAAATAACTGTGTTCGCGCGAGCAAAAGGAAGCAGGTAAATACTGAACGAGAGGATGATCACTCGCGCGCACCGGTGATGTGATGTGCACGACTGTTAAAAAGCATGCGCGCTCCCGCTTACTTGCGCGAAGCAACCGTGCCTAGAGGAAGTGCAACTGGTGCGATCGGTTCCCTTTAAAATAGACTGAACAAAGATGATAGTGCACCCACAGTCCTGCTGCTTTTAAGAGCTCAAAATTAAAAAAAAAAAAAAAAACATAATCTTTTGTAAGCAGCAGCGGTCACTGCTTTAATTTTAATTATTCTTTGAACATATTATTAACAGGTCTAACATTAACCGTGTGCGCGTGAGCATCCTTTCATTATCAAACACGGTATGTTTCACCTGCTTTCTTTCGCTTACAGTTATTTTTGTTAATATGGTTTAATTATATATTTTTTTTACAATAACATTGCTTTAATGGGCGATTACTCCCCGTTTATGTGTAGTTAACTGGTGATCTGGGACTTTTAACCAGGACAGATTACTGTGCATATTTTAGATACATGGCAATAATTCTTTTTTTAAATGTAATGTGAATTAAATGTTTTTGAATTAAAAAGTGCACCTATACAGCTGTATTTTCCTTGTTTTGACACATTAAAAATTGTAGCTAAGAAATACTTATTTGGTGTGGTCAGAGATAAATCTGGTAAATCCTTAATTTTGAGCCCTGAACAGTCATGTGAAATAAAAACTGATTGCATTGCGACACAACCCATTTGCTCATGCACACTGAGCAAGCTAATACACAATACACACAAGAAGTGGTTGGAAGAATGAGAAGGCATGTGGACATAACATCTAAATCAAGTCATTTTAGCATGTCAAAGTCAAATTTATGCATATAAAATATATTTTCCCAACAAGAAAAGTGTGGCTAGTAAAAATGGCGAGTGGCTAGTAATGTTGAAAATCTACTAGCCACAGTGGCTGGTGATCAAAAACGTTAATGTCAAGCCCTGACTATATTGCATACTTACAGACTGGGTTTGTTGTTTTTTTTTTTTATATGTTTATGCATATCGAATAATCCTGGAACTTGGGATTACAGTAGTTCTATTCAATGAGCAAAAACAAACCCATCATATTTGTATCAACATGAATTTCAGTTTGTCTGACCTTCAAATATCACAGAAATCAAAAAAATATATATCACAAAATGTACAGATATTCCTTGTTGTACCTGAGCTTGCTCCAGTTTCTCCTCCACCTCCTTTTTATTCCCCTCCGTGCTCTCCAGTTTCTCTAACTTTATCTCCACATCCTTCAGCCAAGTTTCCACTGCCTTCAGCGCCTCCTCAAAAGCCTGGTAATCCTGCAGGCTGCGGAGTCGAGTCCTGGCCTCCTGCAGCAGAGCCTCATGGTTCAAGAGCATCTCTTCTGCGGCACTATTCTCTGATCTTGATTCTCTCTCTCTGACGGTGACAGAGGACTGACACAGACGTTCAAGAGAAGCCCTATGACAGAAAACATACTACCAACTTTCAGTACATTTAATCATAATGGAAGAGGGCTGCCCACTGAAAATACACATTCTCAAACACACAAATAAAGCATGATTACTTCTTAGCGACTGTTACGGTGCTGGTTCATAAACATGCAGACAGACTGTCCCCATATGTACCTCCTCATCAGCAGCTCTCGGTGGATTTCCTCCACTCTCGTCAGCTCCTCTGAGCAGTCGGGGGCTGCAGGCTCACTCTCACCCCACAGAGGAGCATCTGTCTTCAGTCTCACCTCCAGCTGTTGCAGCCAATCGCTCAACTCCACCACCCGCGCTTCATACCTTAATATAAGAAAATACACTTGATTTAATTTTAAATACCTTAAAGACATGTTTTTTTTTTTAATTCATTGTATGTGCTTATTCATTCATTCATTTTCTTTTCTGCTTAGACCCTTTATTAATCAGAGGTCGCCACAGCGGAATGAACCGCCAACTTATCCAGCATATGTTTTACGCAGCGGATGCCCTTCCAGCTGTAATCCAGTACTGGGAAACACCCTTACACTCCCATTTACACATACACACTACGGACAATTTAGCTTATTCCATTCACATACAGCACATGTCTTTGGACTTGTGGGGGAAACCGGAGAAAGTTAATATTATTTATACTTTTCATATATAGTTATGTTTGTCTTTTTTCACTGTAATATTTCCATAAAATATATGAATAAAGATTAAAGAAAATATCTTAAAGTCTGACAGAGTGGATTTAAAGAGCACTTACTGGAGCACAAACATTTTTTTGAAATTGAATTTTATATATCACCTATTGTACAAGCTGATAAATATGCTTTCCAGTAATACATAGTTTATTAGGATAGGATAATATTTGACAGAGATTGGAAAATTCTGGAATCTGAGGGTTAAAAAAATCTAAATATTGAAGTTATGTTGGTAACACTTTAAAATAATTAATGAATAATCCTAAATAAATATTTACTAACATGAACAAACTATTAACACATCTGTTATGGTATTTATTCAACTTTGTTTACATTTGTTAATGTTATTCAAGTTAAATAACGTTAGTTCACGTTAACTCACAGTACAATAACTATTATTAACAAGCACAACTTTGTGTTTTAATAATGCATTAGTTAATGTTGAACTATGATTAATAAATGTTTTACAATATTATTCATACTTAGTTGATGTTTTTCAAACAGAAAAAAATGTTACAGACACATTTAAAATCATCCAAATGTAGTCAGAATTCACATCATTAACTATAAATTGAGAGTTTATATATTGACAGGGGGAGATGTACAAAAACAATTCTCATAGAACTTGATATTTACTTAATATTTTAATGATTTAAGGCATAAAAAAATAAATTAATTAATCATTTTGATTTATAAAACATATTGCTGGCTAATCCGAAAAATATACCTGTGCAACATAAAACTTTTGAAGGTTTTGTGGTCCAGTGTACCATTAAGGTCTGTGGATTTTAATAGATAAAAGTCCACAATATATGGAGTGAGTTACTATCTCCCAGAAAAAAAAAGATCTATTTCTAAATGGCCCAAATGTGGGTTTGTAAGAAATTAGCTTAATACCAGCCTTCAGTCTTCATTGGCTGTCCATATAAAATGGCTGCTTTGGCCCTCAAGCACTGTAGTTGCATTTGTGGACTGTAAGAATTTTGTTTGTGTTGTCAATATGTCAAGAAGATAGTTTCCTGCCCTGTGAAACCACTTGACATGCACTTCAGATAAACGAGTCTTGAATTACCTCTGCAAAACAAAACATTTCTCTACATTTTTTTGACTTAAAGTTTACAAGATGATACATTGACATCGTTCTGTAAAAATTAAAAGAATTTTCACATTTCAAGAAGTACTGTTTCTTTCAACATACCTTTTAATGTGCATTCATGTTTTTATTTTGCTGTAACTATAGTAAATTGGGTCACACTTTATTTTGATGGTCCGTTTGTTGAATTTAAGTTACATTACAACTAATTCTCATTAGATTACAAGTAGACTGTTAGTATGGGGTTAGGGTTGGGGTTAGGGTTAGTGTAAGTTGACATGTACTTGCAAAATTTCTTATAGTCAGTTAAATGTCTGTTAAAGGAGCAGTATCAGCAGATATTAAGCAGACAGTCTACTAATACTCAAATGGACCATCAACATAAAGGGTTACTGTAAATTGTTTTTGCGTCTGACTTAATCTCCTCTGTGCACTCTATTATTGACACAGGATGGCACAGCTCTTCACTAACTACATCTTAATTGATATGGAAATGTGATTGGATGTTAATTTTGTTTTTCAAAATATACAACATGACTGCCATTCATTGGGCTATTTTTGTGTGACAGAAGACTACTACTGCTACTGCTAGTGCTAGTGCTACTGCTAAGCAATAAAGAATTCTAGAGAAATACAAAACAAAACATTTTTTTTATATAAAGAAAATTAAAATAGTTAAAATAGAATCATCTGACCAATCAGAGCAAATGTCAAGACTTTCAGAAAGCAAGATTTAAGGAGACCAAATCCTTGAATTAACCATTTCAGGCAAAGTTGACATGTAATTTTTGATTAAAAACAAATCAAAAATCGATTTGAAGGATGAAAATAATATGTTTAATACTCATTTATGCCAGTGTGATAAATAAGGGAACACAGGGGGATTTAAAATGATTACTCTGCTTTGATCAGAGCAGATGCTTCAATATCTTGCCAGTTGCACAGGTGGCAGACATTCCTAACATGAAAAAAAAGATTATTTATTAAGAAAAATCACAGGTGTTTTTTCTCCTCATTTGTTAAATATTTATTTGAAAAGAACATTTCTTTTTCCTGGTTTAATCATTTTGGAAGATTTCCCTTGGTCCTCAATTTCACTTTTTCTATCCTGTACAGTAAATCTTCCGTAATAATATCACTTATCTAACAGTAGGCAGATTTGAAATTACATCAGCCTCTGGGAAGTTGCATCATTTCAATGGGACAACAGCACACACATGAGCAAGTAACAGAAATGGTTTTGATGAGTTATGTGCTTTGTCTCCCTGTACAATGGTCCATCCTGTTTGATACAGTACAATTACAGAAATCTGAAAATATTTCAAAACAGAAATATCAAACTCCTCAACTTTTAATAGTGAATTACGAAATTCTAACTTGAACTCTAAAGCTGCAGTCACACAAGTGCTCTGCATTGCTCTGTGTAAGTTTTCTCGGACCAAAGATAGCAGCACAGGATATGACAAAATATAACAAATGATACTGGAACAATTCCAACAAAATCTATTGTGCTGACCAGCCCAAAACAACTGCTTTACAATCTGATCATTTATTGAAACCAATGTATAGTGTTGTATAAAACTGATTATTGTTGATCTTCAGTTTCACATTGTTGCTAAGTTACAAATTTCAGCTCACACATACAGTAGGTCAATTTTGAATAGGTGACTTCCTATTGGCTGATGCCAAAGCTCACCAAATATGAATCTGACATGAAATTTGCATACACTAACAAATACAGTCATTTTCAGTAACATGTTTAAACATTGCTAAATGAAGATAAAAGTGGATAAGAAAAATATAGCTTTTTCTTTAAAATATGCATCAATCCAGGCTCATTCTAAAAACATTTCTGGAGACCACAAAATACGTCCCGGGAGGTAAGTATTTTTGCAGTTTTTGATTTCGCAAATCCGCGAGAGGCTGCTGTGTGCTCTATTTAATGTCTCAAATTTCTCTCGCGAGTACTGTTCGCGCCCGCTGTTCTCGCGTAAACCCACCGGAGGCCGCTGTCGACTGACTGTCTGTCTGACTGACTGGCCGGCCGGCCGACCAATTGACTGAGCCACCCTCCTCCTATCCTAAACCCAACCAATTTTATCGATTGACCCGTCCTCCCACTTACTTCCCCTAAACCCAACTAACGGTTTACAAAAGCCGTCCAGAAAAAGAAAAGCCCTCGTCTGATTTTTACCACGTTTTCGGATTTTCCACATTCTCACCCTGTTGTTCACTTGTTCATTTTATTTTTTTGGATTCTGTTTTTGTTTTACCTGATTTCTGAAACCGCTCTTTCCCGACGTATGTACACGACGAGCAAAAGGGAGAAACTGGTTGCGGCAGAAAAGCCCTCCACACGGAGATAAGCGGTCAGCTGGTAAGTGCGGAAAGGAACGGCGCCATACCGCCCCGTAGCGTTCGTTTAAAAAAAAATAAAAGGAAATGAAATGAAGCCATACGTACCTCCGGCTACGAAATTCATGGTCTCCAGAAACGCCACAGGACTACGGTGTCAGAATGAGCCTGTGTTGATATGCATTTTCTTTTAAAAATAAAATATAAATTCACTAAACTGTTATATATTTTTTACATTACTTACATCTCAATTAAATGTATCTAGATTTAATTATGCAATGATATGTGTGATTTTAAATAAGTGATTTTATATACATAGAAAGCATATTAAAGGGAAATGTCTCATTCAATTTTACAAATAACTTTTGTGAAAGTAAAATGTCAATATATAGGTAAAATAATGTTTCATTATTCAGTGTAACAGATACTGTATGTTAAACATGCAAAAATAAAACAACAAACTAATTTTATACTAAGTTGAACTTCTCTATCTATATATAAATAAGTCATCATAGTAAATTTCATTATTTGAATATATTCATCATTTTAATTGAATTTTATTTATATATTAAATAAAAACTTTTTAGGAACAAAACAAATCTTTTTTAAATTAATTATAATTTTGGATCTGCACTATGATATTTTAATATGTTTTTATAAAAAATGCATATTATGAAATGCTTATTGTTCTAAATCTGCATGAAGATCAATTTTAATATATAAACTATTGATACAGGGGGATGCAGTGGCCCAGTAGGTAGTGCTGTCGCCTCATAGCAAGAAGGTCGCTGGTTCGAGCCTCGCTGGGTCAGTTGGCATTTCTGTGTAAAGTTTGCATGTTCTCCCCGTGTTCACGTGGGTTTCCTCCGGGTGCTCCGGTTTCCCCCACAAGTCCAAAGACATGTGGTACAGGTGATTTGGGTAAGCTAAAATTGTCCGTACTGTATGTGTGTGAATGAGAGTGTATGGGTGTTTCCCAGTGATGGGTTGCAGCTTGAAGGGCATCCGCTGCGTAAAACATATGCTGGATAGGTTGGCGGTTCATTACGCTGTGGCGACCCCAGATTTATAGAGAGACTAAGCCAAAAAGAAAATGAATGGATTTTTAAAATATATTTATTATCTGTTTTTTGTCCCGTCTCTGTAACTCCATTATACTGTTGTTGTAGTGTGTTCTACTCCATTGTAGAAGCTCTGTCACGAAAACAAATTCCTTGTATGTGTGAACATACCTGGCAATAAAGCTCTTTCTGATTCTGATTCACTGAATGACATATTAGTGGGTGTCATCTGTAATTCATTTTTAATACTATGTAAACTGTACCACATTTGCACTGTTTAATGTGCAAACATTTTTACTAACATGAACTAATAATGAACAATACTTATATAGCATCTATTAATCACAGTTCACCATTTACTATTAAAATCCAAATTTTTGCTTGCTAACATTAGTTAATGCACCATGAATTAACAAACTCACAATGAACAACTTTATTTTCATTGTCTAGCATCAACAAAGATAAATAAATACTGTTATAATTGTATTGTTCATTGTTTGTTCACATTAGTAAATACATTAACTAACATTAACTAGTACAACCCTATTGTAAAGTGTTACCCAAACCCAAAAAATCTTGACATGACAGGAAAATTTACCCAAGCTATAGTGAATATAACCGTTTTGAAAAATGATAATGTTTAATTACTAAATCGAATTTCTTAACTCCTTGTATTTCTTAATTTTCCTAGACAGCACTACTTACGCATTTAACAGATCGGCACTTTCTTCCAGGGACTGTAAGCGCTGTCTGCACTCCAAAACAAACATATCCAAAGCATTCTGACAGGAGTCCAGCTGCTCCTGTACACCTCCCGTCCCACCTTTACTGAGATGCAACAAGAGTCTCTCTCCATCTACACAAACACAGGCCAAACGGTCCTCGCCCTCTGCCACCTCCTCCAACACAGTCTAAAAATGAGCAGATAAATAAATCACATTACACCAGGGACAGAATAAACCACAGCGATTAATAATGCTAAATGGCTCTTAATCCCATATTTTAAATCCAGAATAATCCCTTATTAGATGGAGGTCTGAAATGGTGTTTCATTGTTTGACTACTGATTAGCAGCCAGCAGTCGCCGTAGATTGGTTTGCTCTGCTGTAATGCTTTATTTAGTAATATGTTGTGCACTATGACTCTACCTTGAGCTTTTCTTGCTTGGCAAAAATAGCAACAGCATCTCCTGTTTGTTCAAAGCAGACTTCAGCTTTAGCCCTCAACTCTGAGAGCCAGCCATGAAAAGCATGTGCTTTCTCTGGTGGAAGGAAAGAGAAACAGAGAGAATGACGGTTCATATGAGGAAATATACTGTATGTGTATCTGCCGTGTATATGAGGCCAGATGGACTGTGTAGGTGTTTATGGATGACGGAGCGGCGATCTGTTATTTTAGTAACCAGACTCCACCAATTCCAGAGGGAGCCAAAATCTGAGGCACAGCTGTGTGGCAGGCATGTTTTTAAGGAATCATTTCCAACAAACAGAAATAAATGAAATATCTGATATCAAATATTCATAAGCCATTTTAATAGTAAGAAGCTTTAAAACCCCACCTATAGTCTTAGTCTACTCATATAACTGACATTAAAAGTGACCAAAAATATATACAATTTTCATTCATGACAGGATCCTGTAAAGAAATTTGTCATGAATTCCACAAAAAATTAAGCCACACAATTCCTTTCAGCATTGATGTCAATAATAATTAAAATACAATTATTAATTATTATATTATTATATAATTATTAAATATTATTAATAAAAAAAATTAAAATAAAAAGATGTTTTAAATTTATAGTTACATAACTGTTCATTCATTTTTTAGTTTAATTTTGAAAGAAATTAAAAAAATATATATATCAGTAAAAAAAAACTCTAAAATTTGTATTAAATTAAAATAAAAAATTAATTAATTAAATTGTTTTAATTCTTAATAAACAGATGCCAAATTAAGTAGGTTTTTAGCAGTGAAACTAATTTGACATACTTTTGGATTATTATAACCATTAACATTTAGCCTAGCAAAACTGCTAAAGGAAAAATTGACTCCAGAAGATTAAAAAAATAAATGAAATGCACTTTATGTTCATCACTGTATTTAATATTTTGTGATATTAATGCAGAATTGTATTTTTTAATCAATTACTTGCAGCCTTGGTGAATATGGAGACTTTATTCAGAAGCATTTAAATAAAATGTTAGCTTTTTTTGGTTGTTTTGTCATTATTTGTTTATTTATTTATCACTAAAACCTGTTACATATTTTTAAAATTATTTTATATGTAAGAGTACAGTTGAAATCAGAATTAATAAACCCCCTTTTAATTTTTTTTTCTTTTTTTAAATATTTCCCAAATAATGTTTAAAAGAGCAAGGAAATTTTCACAGTATGTCTGATAATATTTTTTCTTCTGGAGAAAGTCTTATTTGGTTTATTTTGGCTAGAATAAAAGCAGTTCTTACATTTTTAAAAACCATTTTAAGGTCAAAATTATTAGCCCCTTTAGGCTAATTTTTTTGATAGTCTACAGAACAAACCATCGTTATACAATAACTTGCCTAATTACCCTAACCTGCCTAGTTAACCTAATTAAGCCTTTAAATGTCACTTTAAGCTGTATAGAAGTGTCTTGAAAAATATCTAGCCAAATATTATTTGCTGTCATCATGGCAAAGATAAAAGAAATCAGTTATTAGAGATGAGTTATTAAAACTATTATGATTAGAAATGTGTTGAAAAAATCTGCTCTCCGTTAAACAAAAATTGGGGAAAAAATAAACAGGGGGGCTAATAATTCAGGGGGCTAATAATTCTGACTTCAACTGTATATATTTATTTAATGATGTAAATTCACTCACCATTGAAGCGCTGCAGTAGAGCTTCCTGAAGTAAGCCCAGGATCTGGCTGCGGCGTTGTGTCACTTCCTCACTCCTCTTGACCAGGTTGGAGACGGCATCACCAATCAGAGTCAAGTGTTGAGTCGGGTACGTCCTACACAGAGCCCTGAGAGACTCACCTGCTAGATCCAGACTGACCTCCAGCTGCTTCTGTGACCTCTCAACCTCCTAAACGTAAAACACAGGAATTTAATTTATTTGCAGTTATAATTTCATTTGAAATACAATGGTGGGTGGGATAAATCATGGGGAATTTCATGATAATATCTGACTAGGATTGTGTTTATCAGAATACACTTTTGCTAGGCCTTTTCTGCAGAGTCCTGCCTCTAGATGTACATCATATTCAGTCAGTTCACTAACCTTAATCTTAGCAAAATTCTCTGGGTCAGAGGATGTTGAAAACTCTGCCAGCGAGTCCTCCGAGGTCTTCAGCTGCTCTGAAATCTGGGAAATGAGGTCTTGAAGCTGTTGCCTCTGGGAGCTGAAGTCTTCACACATGCCTCTGGTTTGTTCATACACCTCTGCTGCATGGGAAATCTGCTTCCTCAGATCTGCGGCCATCACCTCAAAACAGCAAAAGCACAAGCTAGGTTTACCAATGGCATGAGTAGAAGAGTGTTTTATTCTCTTTACATACTAGATGATGAAATGTCACTTACTACAATGAATCACCACCATGAAACTAAAAAGTTCTGAGTGGGTTTAAGATATTGAGTTTAAAAGGTTTTGCATTCTAAATCACAAACATTATATTGAGAACAAGTGTTTTTTTAGGCATGAAAATGACAGAGACCCCACGTGTATTTAAATGTACAGTATCAATATCATCAAGAAGATCTCAACAGGGATATGTATTTAAGTGCATAATACGGTTTGTTTAACTGTATATTTTGTTACTTTAATGTGTATGCTTTGACTATTATGTTTGTAATGAGGCAACAAACACATGGACACTGCTGAATAGATGTGTTTAATGCACATTTATGCAGTGTGTCATATCACTCAGCTCTTTCTGTCATTTTTCTGAAGTTAAAGGATATCAATAAACTTGAAAACTCACCTGATTATGCAGAGGTGGATATTTTCCCATTTTTTCATATATGTTAAAACCACAAAACCTCTGGTGGTCCCTTTTGTTGAGCATAATTATAATTTAGTCTATATTTCATCCACAACACAACTCAGGAGCAAAATTCCATGTCATTTAATTTTATTCATTCACTCCTTCTAGCTGAAATAAACCTCTCCACCACTTCAGTTGAAAAGACATTTAACAAGGAATCCACTCAATTTGTTAAAATTGTATTATTTTGCGCATCATGCCGTCTCTCACTCTCTCTCTCTCTCAAATTCAAATTAGCTTTATTGGCATGACTTGCACAGTATTGTCAAAGCAATAATACAATACATACAAAGAAAACAAGAACAGATCTGTAAAATAATTAAGTACACAAGTACATATATATATATATATATATATATATATATATATATATATATATATATATATATATATATATATATATATATATATATATATATATATATATATATATATATATATATATATATATATATTATATACAAAGTAAATAAATAGAAGTAAATACTGTAAAATGTATAATAAAAATAGATAATAAAAAATAAAAAATAAAAATAATAATAAAATAAATACAAATAGATAAAAATATAAGGATAATGGTAATAATAATAATAATAATTATAAAAAAGAAATGTGTACAACAGTATAAGAAATGCTCTTGCTTTAGATTTGTCCATTGGCTGACAGTCTGAGTTTGTGGCAGGCCGACACATATTTGGCTGCTGTTGGGATCATTGTGGATTTTTCTCCTAAAATATATCGTCATTTTTTAGAATTTAAAAAACAACTCTTTCTGTATGTGTGTGAACAGGCATTGACATTGAAGCTGCAGTGTCAGGTCGGAGTTATTAATATTCACGACAAATCCAAATATGGTCAAAACCGAGCTTTCATCAGGGGTAATTGCTATGGTTATAAATTAGCATATAAAATTGTTTCTTTTTCACTTACCTAAGCGACATACCCACTACTTAGATATGAGAGAACAATTTAACATATTGAATCAATGCACACTATGGCACCTTTAATATTACTCATCTTGGCCTCTGAGCTTGTACTGATTGATCTTCTTATGTGCATTGAAAGTGCTGATTTGCTTACAAATAGGACTGTACAGAACAATGTTCAGCTGTGAGGGCATCCGCCACATAAAAAAACCACATGCCAGAGCAATTGACAGTTCATTCTCCTGTGGCGACCAATAAATCAGGGACAAAGCCAAAGCATAGTGACTGAGTGAGAGAGTGAGTGAGAACAGTTCTTAGTATAGTAATAATTTGTCTATAAAACTCTGTTTTCTAAATAAAATGTCCCAAAATGCATACAGCTTTCAAAGTATCACAGAACAAAGACATGTAAATAAATCAATATTGACAAAAATGTCAAACTTTTTAATTCTGGCGGCGAAAAGGTGACGAAACGTTAGTTACCTGCAGTTCAGTGTGTGTGTGCTGAGTTTTCAGCAGCTCCTGCAGCTCTGTCATCTTCTCCTGCGAGATCTTCAGCTCATCCTCCTTATTATCCAGCTCCAGCTGTACAAACACAGAAATAATTGTTAATTAGAATGGTTTCTGCAATTACAGGGTTACTCTCGTCTCAGTGAAACGACTGTCACCTTGAAGTCTGAGAGACGCTCCTGCATGTCCAAACTAGAGAGCAGGCCAACAGATCCTTCACTGAGCTCACTGACAGACACCGCACTCCAGCACTCAATCTCATTCGCCATTTTATTAATGTCGTTCCACAGCTCCAGAGAGCGAGTGTATAGACTGATGTCTGCGTCCATCCTCTCAGAGATCTGTGTAATAAGAGACACTGGCTGTAAGTGAATCGTGTGTACATAATATGGTGTAAATAATAAGAAGACCGCAGTAGAAGATTAGACTCACTCACTCACTCACTCACTCACTTACTCACTATAAACCTATAAGATTTAAATGAAGCAACAAATAAACAAACAAATACATAAAACACTTTTAATGTTTGTTTGTTTCATCAGATTAAACTAGATTTTTTTTTTCATATGAAACACACACACACACACACACACACACACACACACACACACACACACACACACACACACACACACACACACACACACACACACACACACACACACACACACACACACACACACACACACACACACACACACACACACAACCACAGTCAGAATTATTAAACCCCCTGAATTATTAGCCTCCCTGTTTATTTTTTCCCCAATTTCTGTTTAACAGAGAGAAGATTTTTTCAACACATTTCTAAACATAATAGTTTTAATAACTCATCTCTAATAACTGATTTATTTTATCTTTGCCATGATGACAGTAAATAATATTTGACTAGATATTTTTCAAGACACTTCTATACAGCTTAACGTGACATTTAAAGGCTTAACTAGGTTAATTAGGTTAACTAAGCAGGTTAGGGTAATTAGGCAAGTTATTGTATAATGATGGTTTGTTCTGTAGACTATCAAAAAATATATAGCTTAAAGGGGCTAATATATTTGACCTAAAATGTTTTTTAAAAAATTAAGAACTGCTTTTATTCTAGGCGAAATAAAACAAATAAAATTTTCTCTAGAAGAAAAAATATTATCAGACATATTGTGAAAATTTCCTTGCTCTGTTAAACATAATTTGGGAAATATTTAAAAAAGTAAAAAGAAAATGAAAGGGTGTTTAATCATTCTGATTTCAACTGTACATATACATATTTACGTACATATATTAGTACACCCCTCATAAATCCCTTTTTTTTAATGAATATTTTCTATAGAATGCTTTACAATAATAACTTTAAAATTATTACCCCACATTTGCAGTAAAATAATAAATACATTATTTTTTTAAAAATCAAAAGAAACAAAATATATATAAAATTTCACAGTTTGTAATTTCACATTAAATTAAATCTATTATCTTTCTATTTCTAAAGATGTTCAGTGACTAAAATATTATTTTAATAAATATACCTGTTTAATAATTTTATAAATTAATAATTATTTTTTTCAAATACACCAAAATACATTGTCTATATTCACTGAGAAATTGATAAAAATATTCATTTTCAAAGCGGGGTGTACTCAATTATGATATACGCATTTACTTTTTTGTAATTTATTTATTTTCTTTGTTTGTTACATTTCATTTATGCTCCCTAGATTTATCTAAATTGTTTTTTGTCACCCTGGCAGTATAACAAACATATTACATAAATAAATACCAAAAAATACATAAATAAATAGAAAAACATTTAGGGGTGCGCAGTGGATAGCACAATCGCCTCACAGCAAGAAGGTCACTGGTTCAAGCCCCGGCTGGGTCACTTGGCATTTCTGTGTGGAGTTTGCATGATCTCCCCTTGTTCGTGTGGGTTTCCTCCCGGTGCTCCGGTTTCTCCCACAGTCCAAAGACATGTGGTATAGGTGAACTGAATAAGCTAAATTGGCCATAGTGTATGTGAGTGTGTGCAAGAGTGTGTGGGTGTTTCCCAGTGTTGGGTTGCGGCTTGAAAGGCATCCGCTGCGTAAAACATGTGCTGGATAAGTTGGCGGTTCATTCCGCTGTGGCGACCCCTAATAAATAAAGGGACTAAGCCGAAAAGAAAATGAATGAATGAATGATTCATACATTTAGTTTGTTAGTTGGCTTGTTCTCATCACCCCTCTTTGAATTTATCTGAATGTTTTTCCCACTCTGTATGCATCATAAAAAATATCTAAACAAATAAACGACAACAATATGAGGATTATGTGTGCATTCATGTAAAAACAAAGTACATCACTGTAGTAAAACAGTAAAACTTTAATCCCATAAATAAAAAGTTATTAAAAATGATTGTAACTCATTTCCATAGCACACTGATTGACATTCATAGATAAACCCCATTGTCATTATCCTCTTGCAGTCATTTGTACAAGCAATCATTCTTAATAACCAATTCATGTGTTCAAATGAGCATATTTACATGCCTGACAATAGGAAATGCCTCCCCTGATTACATCCCTGCCTCAATTCATTTCATGAAGTACTGGGGACTAAACTGAGCATGCCAAACAACTGATGCACATGAGGTCTAATCAAAAGCACTAAATGCACTCACATCCAGCCACTGATCAACAATGGCATCCATCTCCGCGCTGACATTTTCGCTCTGAACGCTCTCCTCCGGAAGCTTCTTCAGCACATCGGTGAGGCATCTGCCCGAACCAATGAGCTTATTCAGGTCCTCCTTAGTGGTCGCCAACTCGGGCCTCACCGCTTCCAGCTGAGCAAACAGAGATAACATTATTACCTGTGTTTGCTGTAATAATCTAAATCGGCTGTTTAATAGGTGGCACTAACCCGTGACAGAGCTCTACGGATGTCATCAGGGTTGTGTGGGTCCGACTGGGACACAGTGATGGCATGAGCTCTCTCTACGACTGAAATGATCCTGGTCTTCAGGGTCTGGTAGTCCCTACAGAGATACAGCAGGTTTGCACAGAGGTCATGGCTGTATGGAAACAAACAAGCAGCAGAGTCTCAGATATTAGGCACAAAGGTTGCAAATCTTAATGAACAAATCTAATCATCAAGATTATTATAGTTTGCATTTTTTTTTTTATTTGTTTTAATACTATTTACTACTAATACTAATATGACAATATTTTTAATAGTCATCTGAAATCAATTTTAGTATAGTTGTAGTTGTAGTTAGTGTAGTGTAGCTTGTAGTTCATTAATGGTTTCATTAGTTTCATAATGATCAATGTGCAGCATCACCCACACATTAAAATGAGGTGAATTAATTAAGGAATACATTATTTTATGTCTATTTAATTCTGCATAATATTCAACCACATCTGCTCCTCCTGACTTTTCCCTGTTGAAGAATTAGGCACGAGAAATATACGGGTAATGACATCCATCGTTTTAATTTATTCCATGTGAAGTTCTGGATTCTGGTTGGCTGGAAGGTGTTCAATAAAATAATTTAATAGAAAATAATAATAAAAAGGTAGTTCGCATGAGTTTTGATGACAAAATAAATGTGCTTCCGCCAAACATTAATATTAACCATTAATATGAGCCTTGATTCCTCCATGTAATCTCGAGAATACCGATGTGGGCTTTACAGCGGAGCCAATGTTGATCAACCAACTCACAAATACTTGCAAAGAGGTAGCTAATACATGTTACTATGAGCTATTAGATATGCCTATGTTTTTTACATGCACACACACAACCTCCCTCTTTCTCTCTCTGTGTCTGTGACTGATTCAGTGCAGGACTAGAAGATGATAACTGAGAAAAAATGTGGTCAAATACTGTGCTGCAAAGAACAAAATAAGTTTTAAGTTGTCTTTAACTTGGCAAATGACCATGGAATAAGCAAGATAGTCACGAAAGCTTGCCATGATGTTAAAGGGCACCTATTATGCCCCATTTGAAAAGATGTAAAACTAGTCTTTGATGTCCTTAGAGTGTGTATATGAACAAAAAAATACCCCACAAATAATATTTTACAGTATGACTGTATAACTCTTTGAAGCTGTCCCTTTTAGTATTTATTCCTTAGTGTGCTGTTTTAGTGACTGTTGCTTTAAATTCAAATGAGATTGTGCTCCTAGCTCTCTTTTCAAAAGAGGGTGGAGCTATAAATGCCTATGTGTCAGCATAGTGGCAGATTCAAAAACAAGACTAGTGTCCAAGGCTAATAAGAGAGAGATCGTCACTAATGAGCGGGGTTTCCGATGATGACACTTACAACGCGAAACTGTCAATCAAAGTGTTTCTGTAGACTGTTTTTATGAAGTGTGATTATAAAATTCAAATGAATACATTTTTACCATTAGAAGCTGGTTTTATTCATAGACAGTTCCCATGCAACTGTGACTAAACCATATCTGCCAACACTCCTGTTTTTCCAGAGAGTCTCCCATAATCAGACCTATCTCCCGCCACCCTCCCGTTTTGTTAGTTCTCCTGGATCGCCGACTTTGGTATAGTTTCCGATCGCAGCGGCTGCCCGAAACCCAGTTACTTAGCTGTGTTATTCAGACACCTCAACCCCGACACCTAGACATCCCCCAACCACATTCCCCCCAAAAAATCCCCTTAATTAAATCTTTAACGCATGGCAATGCATTAATTATCTTACCTAATGCTATGAGTAATTCGGACAGTTATGTTAAAAGTCTCTTGTTTTTTTATGATGGAATTTAAGGCATCATTTCAGAGAAAGAAAGGGTGCAATAACTGCAGTTTTAGGTTATAATTTCATACCCTCTTTAGATAAAATCGACTCTGAAAAACTTGAAATCGAGCATAACTTCAAAGTGAGGGAAAAGTCAATAGCATCAATAGATCTGAGCAAACACACTGCAGTCTTGGCAATAGCTCAAAACACTCTCCCCTTTCTTCAGTTTCTTTAATCCAAAGCATAATCTATTTAGAGGTTCAGCCACATATCCATCAAACGACGCACACACAATAAACCATTTTTAAACACGGCAACAGTCGCAGCCCGTCAAAACATCCATCCATCAACCCACTGGCCCAGTCCAGCCTCTTCCTCCCATAAGTCGTCCATATCAGGTTCAATTTGACAAATCGTCTATCTACCCAAACACACCGGGTTTCTGTGAAAACTTAGTGTGGAATAGAAGACTTGGATATAGTAGTAATAGACTCACTCCTCCGCAACAATCCTCCTAATCCTCTCCCAAGTGGACTGGACCAGGGTTACATCCCGCTGGGCCTCCTCTGCCAGCTCAGGGTCTCTGAGGGCCAGCTGTGCTCCTCTTTCTCTCAGCCACAGCTGGCTGTGCTGTAGGGCCTCCAGCTCTTCCTCCAACTGCTTTAACAACCACAACCTGACAAACGCAGAGAAAAACAAGCTGTGAAAATACATTTAAGACTTTTTAAAGACAGTAAAGGAAATGTAATTAATAACTTGAAGGGATAACAATATGAGGAATTTATAAAATGAGCACATTAAGTTTTATTAGCAACTTAATTAATTTTACAAAACTTCTTAAGGTATTAAACATTTGGTCTGAATAACTCCCAAACATAGAAGTAATCTTTACTCTACCCTCTCTGATTGCAATGTATCAAAAAACTAAATTTTTTCACTGCAAACATCTAAAGATTCTTACATCAAGATACAGTTACCTAATGTGCAAAATGAAATGAGATAAGGCAAGGCAAGTTTATTTACAGTACATAGCACGTTTTGAACATGATGGTAATTCTGAGTGCTTTACATAAACAAGAATGAAAGAAACAATAAATTAAAAATTATTAAAAACAGATAAAAATGTTTTAAAACAGATCTTAAAGGAATAAAAAAAGAAATAGTGCAATAGTGCAATCTGTTAGCGTAGCAAAGTGTTCATTCAGTAAAGGGACAGCTAAACAGATGTGTTTTCAGTCTTGATTTGAATGAACCTTATGTTGGAGCACATCTGATCATTTCTGGAAGCTGATTCCAGCAGCAGGGGGTGTAGTAGCTGAAGGCCGATTCACCCTGCTTTGACTGAACTCTTGGAATTTCTAATTTTCTTGATCCTAAAGATCTGAATGATCTGTTAGGATTGTATTCAGTGAGCATATCTGTATTGTATTGAGGTCCTAGGCCATTTAGTAATTTTTATAGACAAGTAATAATACTTTAAAATCTATTCTGAATGAAACCGGGAGCCAGTGCAAAGACCCGAGGACAGGTCTTGCTTTAAAGGAGTCTTGTTTTGGTCAAAAAAAGATAAACATGAAGTTTATTAAAATTAAGTACAAGATTTAATAAAGTACCTGCCAATGTGCAAAAATAAGTGCAAATCCAACAGAAAAATCATTTTCATTCCCACTGACACATTTTTCTTTTGTTTTAGCTCCCAATTTAGTTTAATTTCTCAAAAAACACAACAGTATTTCTTAATTATTTTATTTAAAGTGACAGTTCACCAAAAAATATATTTCTGCATTCATTTACTCACCCTTGACTTGTTCTAAACCAGTTTGAGAATTTTAGTTCTCTTGAACACAAAAGGTGACATTTTGAGGAAGGTTGGAAACCTGCAAACCATGACTTCAATAGCATCTGCTTTTCCTACTATTGATGTCAATGGTTACTGGTTTCCAACATGCTTCAAAGTATCTTCTTTTAACTTAAACTGGTTTGGAACAAGTCAAGAGTGAGTAAATGGTGGTAGAATTTTTATTTTTGCGTGAACTATCCCATTTAGATGTTTAGATACTGTTTAGATCTTTGTTTTAGAAAACCAAAATACTGAGCAAGGTTATTTTTTCAGTGTTCAATCATTTGTACATGTATGTATTTATGTAATTAACACTGTCTACTTGTGATCAAACTCATCAAACAGACATCAATACCGACTGAAAGCAAAATCAGACAAGCAGCAGTTCCTGTACCTCTGCTGAAAGGCCTGAGTGTTGGTCTCTGTTGGCCATGGTATATTGGCTCTGTCCTCCAGCTTCGCCAGACTCTCGATCAGCAGCTCCTTGCGTCCCCTAAAGGAGCTCCACATAGAGGCCAGTGCTTCTGCCTCACTCTGCTTTGTCCCGATGCTCCTCTGAAGAACCTGAACGCTCATGGCCACATCATCCACCAGGCCTCTGCAAGATACTCTTTCCTCCTCTGACCCCTGTAAATGGAAATGGGCCTTGTTGAGGATTATATCCAAGCTAATGGCCTGCACCTCCAAAGATGCTAACTCTTCAGCAAGATCAGCCAGTTCCTGATTGATATCCCTGACTTTGGAGTCATCCCAATTTCCTCTTTCTTCAACCGCTTGCTGAATTGTTTGTAGGGAGTCTTTGGCTTTGTTATAAGACTCATAGAAGTCTTTCAGTTTGAGAAGAGCTTGATCTCGATGCTCTACTAAACTCTGAGCTTCATTGAAAAGTTGAATGCAGTCCTCCTTTCTGGTCTGGAGATGCTGCAGGTCTTTGGGGGCTAATGATGGGCTGAGAGCATCCAGATGAGGCCCTAAGGCTTCCAGTGATCTCCCCTGGGTCTGAAGGGACGACTTGTCCTCCTTTAATCCATTGGAGAAATCAGGTATTTAGATATATATTTTAATTAGAGTGGAAGATACGCTAGAAAGAGATCATGTACCTTGGTTTTGGAGTCAGCCGACTGTAGATCAGAGATGCTGACTTTGCAGGTGGTTTGAATGTGCCGGAGGAAGTTCTCACTCCACTGAGTCAGCGCAAGAGACACCTCACTGAACTGCTCCAGCTGAGCGAGATGAGACTGAAGTTCCTGAATCCTGCAAATGCACATTTAATGGGATAGTTGATCAAATTAAAATCTCCTCAAGGAAGATATTCTGAAGAATGTATATAAAAAAAACATGCTAAGTAACAAAAATACAACGGAAATTTCCACTTTTCTTCAGTATATCTTCTTTTGTGTTCTGATGACAGAATATGTTTTTTAACCAACCCTTTAGGGTTGTACATGTCCCATTGAGTTGAAAATGCAATTTAATTATAATTCAAATAGACAAACATTACATACAACTTTAATTAACTCAGCTAGATCCCTTTCAGGGTTAATACACATTTTTACTACTAAAATTATATGTCTTTTCCATGATTTTTCCAAGACTTTCAAGTACATTTTCATGACCCAATGTTACATGCAATGTCTACACATGCGTGGTAAAAAACAATACATGTTCGAATTTATTACAGCATATTGTAAATCATTCAACAATCTATTTAGTTTCAGCTTATATTTATATCCATGTAAAATTGAATTAGATGATGCTTACACCGCACTAATAATGTGAGAGTATGTGATTGGCCAAGGACAGAAAAGTAGTAAAGACAACTAACCTATTTTCAAGTATACAGATATCTGTTTTCCATTCATTCATTTATTTTATTTTCGGCTTAGTCCCTTTATTAATCTGGGGTCGCCACAGCGGAATGAACCCCCTAACTTATCCAGCATATGTTTTACGCAGCGGATGCCCTTCCAGCTGCAACCCATCTCTGGGAAACATCCATACACACTTATTCACACACATACACTATGGACAATTTTATCTTACCCAATTCACCTATAGCGCATGTCTTTGGAATTGTGGGGGAAACCAGAGCACCTGGAGGAAACCCATGCGAACACGGAGAGAACACACAAACTCCACACAGAAACGCCAACTGACCCAGCCGAGGCTTGAACCAGCGACCATCTTGCTGTGAGGCGATCGTGCTACACACTGCGCCACCGCGCAGCCCCTCCGTTTTCCATGACTTTTCCAAAACTTTGTGGGTTTTTCTGATTTTCCAAAACTTTTCCAGGCCTGGAAAACGCCATGTTTAAATTATCCAGGTTTTCCATGACCGTATAAACCCTGCCTTTTTATGTAAACTTTCATTATAAGGGTACAAAGATTTGAGCGTTGTAGGATTTACCAAATTTGTAGGATCTTACCAAATAATACCTATTTCATAAATATTTTACTAAGGAAGAATTTATTTCATATTATGACATTACAATTTCAATCAGATAATTCTAATTTATATTTCAAATATTTAATATATGTAATAAATGTAATTTTATTAATAATAGTAATACTTTTAATAATATTTTTAAATATACATAATGATTTTAAATATTTTATTTTTATTTAGAATATAAATTAAATAAAATATAATTATACATTAAATTAAAATATAATTTTATATATTCAATATAATAATTATGTTTTAACATATTATTTTACTCTTATCAATTTTAATATACTTACAATCAATGTTGTAAATCAACCATGCTGATTAAAATTTTTGTGGAAATTATCAAACTTTTTCATGACCAAAAAAAACCAACAAATTTATTTTAATTATAATTATAATTAATTTATTAGTAAAATTTTAGTGACCCCAAACTTTTGCACAAAATTGTAAATTTTAGTGAACCTTGAATTACTACTTGCTAATGTGAAGCAAAAAAAAAATGTGTGAATTTAAAATGCAGATTCTGTTTGCATACCATTTGTATATATAAAAGATGTCATCCAATAAATTGTTCTTACCTGAGTGGTATATTGGTACTGAGGGAACACCACCTCTCCTCCAGGTTACAGTGAAGATCTCTAAGCTCTGCGGTTCTTTCTTCTGTGGCTGAAGAGTACAGACACTCCGCCCGGGTCTCTAAACTTTCCAACAAAGATTCTTGAGAGGGAACTTCTGACTGCATGTCCTAGTACATATATGAAAAAAACAATAGGCAAGTTTCTGGAACAAGCAACTAAGAATGTTGAAACTCCTCAACATACTGTATTCTTCATTTTGACACTCACCTGCAGCATCTGAAGCTGGCTATGCAGCTTTACGTGATCTGTGGTCAGGTAAGGAGAATCTGAATTGCACAGACTTTCACATCTGTTTGACCAGGACTGCAGAAGGGAGAGATCTCTTTCATATCTGAAAATCAGAAAAGCAAAGCATTTTTTACCAAAACAATCTGTTATTGATAAGTACAAGCAGTTTGATTGCAGCGAAGGCACACTATGCCTTTCTGTTGCTCAAGCCCATGGGTTTGATTCCCAGGGAATGTGAGAATAAATAGTGTTACTCACTTTACATGTAAATGTCTATCAAATGTGTAAATTTATGCAACGAATAAATATGCAAACGCATGCCTTTGCCAACGAGTCAACAGGTTCTCCAGTTTCGATTGTTTTTCAGTGGCTTGCTGGGTATGTAGTTTGTGAGATTTCTGAAGCTCAGCCACGGTTTCCTCCAGCCGTCCAGCATCAGGCAGTCTTCTCCAGCCCAGACTCAGAGACATCAGCCTGGGCCCCAGCTGCTGGAGACGCTGCACTGCATCCTGACAACACAGTTTCAGAAATAAACGTCACTCCAACAGACTCAAAGGCCTTTTTAAAAAAAGCACTAATTATCAATTAAATGAATAGTTTTCAGAAACACAAAAATGTACTAATTATTTACTCATCACCAGATCATCTAAAATCAGGGCTTGACATTAACACCCGCCAAAATGCGGGTAGATTTCAGCTGTGGCGGGTTAGACAGCCACTCTCACTAGCCACTTTGGCTGATTGTAAATAATTTTAAAATTGTAGTTTTCTTAAAAGCAGGGTTCAACAATGAAGATGGCCCAATATTCGTGCAAATGTGATCTTAGAATCGAGAAGCAGCACGACTGACTAAAATAACTGTGTTCGTGCAAGCAAAAGAAAGCAGGTGAATACCGAATGAGAGGATGATCACTCGCACAACTGTTGTTGTTGTGATGTTGTGATGCGCTTAACTGTTAAAAAGCGTGCGCGCTCCCGTTTACTTGTGCAAAGCAACCGTGCCTGGAGGAAACGTATCTGGTGCAATCGGTTCTCTTTGAAATAGACTGGACAAATGTGATGATCGTGCACCCACAGTGCTGCTAATTTTAAGAGATCAAGATTTAAAAAAAATAAATAATAAATAATTCATAGACATTTCAAGGTCAAAATTATTAGCCCCTTTAAGCTATATTTTTTTCGATAGCCTACAGAACAAATGAAAATCTCCTCACCATTTACTTACACTCAAGTGTTTCTAAACTTTTGTGAATTTCGATCTTCTGTTGAACACAAACCAAGTTTTTCTAAAAAATGTATAAAAAATCAGCCAAACCAACAAACCATCATTATACAATAACTTGCCTAATTACCCAAGCCTGCCAAGTTAACCTAATTAACCCAGTTAAGCCTTTAAATGTCACTTTAAGCTGTATAGAAGTGTCTTGAAAAATATCTAGTCAAATATTATTTACTGTCATCATGGCAAAGATAAAATAAATCAGTTATTAGAAATGAGTTATTAAAACTATTATGTCTAGAAATGTGTTGAAAAAATCTGCTCTCTGTTAAACAGAAATTGGGGAAAACAATAAAAAGGGGGGCTAATAATTTAGGGGGGTTAATAATTCAGGGGGGTTAATAATTCTGACTTTAACTGTATATCTTTTTGTAAGCAGCAGTGGTCACGGCTTTCGTTTTAATTATTCTTTGAACAGATTATTAACAGGCCTAACATTAACCGTGTGCACATGATCATCCTTTCATTATCACTCACGTTTTTTTTACTTGCTTTCTTTTGCTTACAGTTATTTTTATTTTTGTTATTATATTTTAATTATCTCTTTTTTTTTTACAATACCATTGCTTTAATATGATATTAACTCGCCATTTATGTGTAGTTAACTGGTGATCTGCGACCTTTAGCCAGTCAAATTTATGCATAAAAAATATATTTTCCCAACAACTAAAGTGTGACTAGTGAAAATGGCAAGTGGCTAGTAATGTTGGAAAACTATTAGCCACAATGGCTGGTGATCTAAGAGGTTAATGTCAAGCCCTGTCTAAGACGTATATAACATTGATTCTTTCTTCAGCTGAAAAAAAAATAATGTTTTTGCAGGGGGGGGGGGGGGGTGTATAATTATGCAATTCTGAGTGTGCCTCACACAGGTGAGTGGGCTTAACAAACAACCTGTAGAAAACACACTCTTTTATCTCTTTAATACTTCTGCACTCTTTTACATATTTGCACAAGACATTTTTACAATCCACATCTCTAAAAAAAATTTTAATTGTGCATTCATAAAGTGTGCTTTACACAGGTGAGTGGGCTTGACACTCCTCACTCTATAAAAACCCTCTCCCCTTCTTACTCTACCACTTAATTCTCTGAGCACTAACAGTTCCTTTTGTCCAATTAGCACTTGTTGTGTGTGTACTGCCTCTTCTTGTTAAATCGCTGAATGCCTCCATAACTGTAAGTTGCTTTGGACAAAAGCATCTGCTAAATTACTACATGTAAATGTTTAAGGATTCTAAAGACGATCTTCTCAAAGGATCTTCTTTAGCAAGACAACTATTTTGTCAATTTTGGATTTTAACTTACCTTCAAACCTTTTTACAAAAAGAAAGCCATTATTTTTGACTGGATCATGTCAATTACTCTTAAACTGCCTACATAAACATTTTAAAACTTCAAAAGACATTTAGATCCTTGAACGTTTTCCTCCAAAGCCTTAATTTTACTTTAACTGAAGAAAGAGGTTTTATTTATCTTGGATGGCCTGGCTGTGAGTGAGTAAATAATAAAATTAATTTGCATTTTTGACTGAACTTTTAGTTTTACTAAAACTTGCTGTGAATGATCTTGAATTGAAGTCTCATACTAATTGCTCACAGGCCAAATATAGGGATTATTTCATACAGCCTTTCAAGTGTAAAAAGTTTATCCTTTAATCCGCTCTGCAAATTGATTTTTACTTTTTACCCCTCGGTTCTCCTGTGGATTATTAACCAGTAGCCCATATATATTTCCACATGGCTTGCTATATTCCTAAAACCCAAAAAACTAAACTGAAGCTGTTTCCTAGCAAACGGAAACAAACATGAAGCAATCAACCATTTAGTTTTGTTTATAACTAAAAATAAAATATAATATTTAGAAATATCTTACTGTAGATGTATACTGATTATTTTTAAAAACATCTTCTCAACATCTTATCAGAAATACAATGTGAAAACACTGAAACTCTCAATTTGTTTCTATCTACAGTAGAAAGGATATATGATATGAAGATTCAATTAATACTAACCATATGTTCATGAAGAGTTTTGTAAGTTCTCGAGGCTGATGTACAGGTAGTAATTGGTACGTTCAGTTTTTCCTGTAATCCTTTCAACAAACTTTCCACCTAAAATGTATGAAAACATTAAATAACACATCCAAAAGGGCTTGAATAAAATATCAGATTGAGTACAGAGAGAGCTGTTTACTGCATATAGTGTTACCTCAGTGAGATCTTGAGCAAACTGTTTTGTATGTCTCAAGCTAGACTGAAGTTCTGTCTCTCGTTGCTCCATGTTGTTCTTAAACTCCTCCTGGTATCTCCCGATCTGCATCAGACGTGCTTTAATTCGTCCTGTCTCATTTGGCGTGATGAAGTTAATGAAAGTCTTGAACTCTGTCTCCAATTGGCTAAAGATGTCCATCTTCTCCTCTAAGCCCTCTTTCAACATCTGAGAGGAAAATAAAAAAGTTGTCAGATAATTGGGTTTTGTTTATCAGGTTACAGTCTTCTGATCCAGGTTTACCACAGAATCTATTACAGTATCTCTGTTTACCTGCACAGAGTGAATCTGCTCATCTAATTTGGCAGAGGTTTGGGTGGATGCTTCTAGCTCGCTCTTACTATCACAGACCCAGGAGAAGAAAGCCTCAGACTCTCGGTTGAAACTTTGCCACCATCTGTGTGTCATCTCCAGATCTGTCACTCTATTGTTACAGAAACAAACAGGAAAAGGACTTGTCGTCAAAAAGTACAAGTACATTTTAAAAGGGGTTATTAAGACATACTTTAAAAGCATCTCGTAAGTTAATGAAATCAAAAGTTTTTGTTAGTCTACTTACTTAGTTAATCAGTCTATTATTATTAGTGTGGCTAAACACTGCCTATACAGTAGACAGGGTTGCCAAGTCCACAGCTTTCCTGTGGTATTGGGCTTCTTTAAACCACTGGTTGTTTTTTTATTATATGGGTTTGACATGCAGTATTGTATCAATTATATTTATATGGTTGTGTTAAATTATTTTACTCCATTTTACTACATTTTATTACCAAATAGACAGTCAAGCCCGAAATTATTCATACCCCAGGAATATGAATACTTTCAGACTTGACTTTATATTCTACCAATGATTTAAAAAATATGTACTGGGATGTTGAAACTAGGATGTAAAATATGTATTTTACGTATGGGCGGTGGCATATTTTGAGGTTTTAGTAATATTGGACCAGTCTGATTGACCCTTGGGCTAGATTTGATTCACCGTTGTACTAGTTTTGTTGTGAAAACCTGGCAACCCTGACAGTAGAAACTCAACACCTGCTTCTGTATCACTGCTTGTGTACTGTCGCTCTATCCACTAAGTAGGTTAATATAGACAAAAATGCAGGTCTATTCAGAAAGAACAATAAAGATCACTATAATACTATACTAACAATAAAAATCATTAGAAACAAGATGGACAGTGTGCAGTATGAAGAATTTTTTAATGAACTTCCAGACAACATCAGTAAGAAACTGGCCCTTTATTTACTTAGTTTTACCAAAGATTAATTTAAAAAGCACCATTGAAGGCAGTTTTTTTTAAATAGAAACACTGAAAGTAATAAACATTGCTGTACTTACTATACAAGAACTGACAATAATGAGTAATTGGTTTTTTTTTTTTGCTTGTCTGTTTGTTTATATTTTTAAATATGCAAACAGTTAGACAATCATACCAATGGCCATTTACTTAGAAATCTACAATCTGCCATTAGAGGCTATAAAGATCATAAGCAGGTCATAAAGACTCAATCATACTGTAGACTCTTAAGTGAAGTGTATTTTATGGAGTCAAACTAGGGCCGTATGTAATTGCAAAATAAAAGAAAGCTTTGAAAATAAAAAATAAAAAGTATTGAGCAAAAATAAATAAATAAATCTCAAAAAAAAAATTATAATAAAAATGATTAATAAAAAGAAAATTTGCAAACAAAAAAAGAACTGCAAATAAAAATCAAGCAGTGCAAAAAAAAAAAAAAACTATAATATTTGCAATTTAAAAAAAAAACTATATTTGCAAAACAAGGGGGCGGAGTCAAGGGAACTTGGGCCTTTAGGGCAGGCCTGCCGTAATACTGTATCTGATGACGTCGCTTAAATGAAAGGCAGGTACAGGCCTGCTGTAAATGCCCAAGTTCCCTTGACTCTGCCCCCTTGTCAAATCAGGGCCACAAAGGGAAACATGCAGAAACATGAATGCAAAGTGAAAACAGCATCGCAAACTGCGATAAAAAAGCAAACAAAATGAGCATTGCAATTGACTGGATGGGTTTTGTAAAGGCAATGCTATAAAAATGTTTTGCAAATATATATAGTTTTTTTTTGTTGCAGATGTTTTAGTTTTTTTTTGCACTGTTTGATTTTTATTTGCAGTTTTTATTTTTATTTTTTGCAAATTTCATTTTTATTTCTAAAAACTTAATTTTCGGTTTGCGATTTTAGGAGATTTGCATTTATTTATTTTTGCTCAATACTTTATTTTTTGTTTGCAAAACGTTCTTTTATTTTGCAAGTATATATGGCCCTAGTTTGACTCCATAGTATTTACACCATATTTCAAGATTAGCTACAAATATTAGTTAAATTAGCTAAATTATTCCTAGTAGACTCATCAGTCCAACATGTAGTCTGTGAATATCTTTTGACTCTTGAATATGCAGCAGACTATCACAGTCTGGCATAACTGAAAGCACAGGAATATAAATCTGACTTACATTTTCCTGAGGCTGTCCTGCATCTCCTGCAGCCTCTCTTTTGTGGACTGAGCCTGATCCTGTAGCAAAGACTGATTCTGAGGACCAAGTTTAATATCTGCTGCCTTCTTCACCAGGGACTCAGCTCGGACAGCAAACATGTAGCCCTGTTCATGAAGCTCCTAAACAAACACACAAACACACAGATATGAGTGAGACTCAGCCCAGAGTTCATTAAAATGTAACTACTACTGTATATTTTATTTGTTTGTGCTCTCACTTGAATATTATTCCTTTCAGACTTGAGGTTGTCGAGGCTGCTGAAGACGAGCTCCCTCTGTAGGACAGGACTGACATGGCATATAAACTGCCAGATGGTCTCTCTCTCTGCTTCAAACTCCTGCCACGAGCTCACAGTGACCTAATGAGCAATTAAAATGACACATTATTCAACCATTTCACTACTAATTGTTTTAATTGCGACACCAACAACAAGTTATTTGAGTCGCAGGTCTCGTTCTCATTTTTTCATGTTGCATTGCACTGCAAAAAAATGCTGGGTTCCACACAATACCTTCATGTTGTCCCAACACAAATGGATTAAGTTAATATTTTTTTTCAAATTTAAGTGGATTCAACATAAAACAATTAGGTTGTGCCGAAAACACTGTAAGAAATCTGTTGCTTCAAATCCTTTTCATTCATTCATTTTCATTCGGTTTAGTTCCTTTTTTTTTATCATGGGTCGCCACAGCCGGATGAACCGCCAACTTATCCAGCATACCGTATGTTTTACGCAGCAGATGCCCTTCCAGCTGCAACCCAGTACTGGGAAACACGACTAATTTTAAATAAGTAGTTTGAACAAACAGTGTACAAGTTTCCAAAACAAAAGAAAGTAGCCTATGTAGGTTTTTATAGAGCATAGGTAAAGTGATTTTATTTTTCTATCATTTTTCTTTACCCTTTTTAAAACTTCTACCTAATAAGAGGAGTTTAGAATTGGAATTAGAATCATATTATGCACCAAACAGTATGTGATGGTCTAAAATACCTACTGAATCCAAGATGGTTGAAGATTAGTGGTTCATTCCACTGTGGCAACCCCTGATAAACAAAGGGACTAAGCCGAAGGAAAATGAATGAATGAATATAAGTGTGTGTTCTGCATGTATGTGTGCGTATAGTACTGTACCATTAGCATAGCAACATACTAACATGCAACTAAAGAAATTGACTGCTGGTAAAGGGTCACGAAACACCAAAACACATTTTTTGAGCTGTTGACAGTCATATATGTATCCCACGCTGCTATAAACACTATTAGGACACATATATTTCACTAAAAAGTGAAAATTGGTTGTTTTTGCGTTATTTTGAGCAAATTCGTTCTTCCAGTTTGAAACTAATTTTTGAAGCTGCGTCACGGCCATGAGATACTTAGGTGTAAATCCAGCCTGGAGAGTGGCTGTCTGTCCTTTCGAGAACATTGTGACGTGTCTGAGTGTGCGGCATTAATTCCTGACAAAGACGTGCTTCAAACCAATCAGCGCGCTCTATTGTGTATGACGTGAAACTTCATTAATATGCATGATAGCTCCGGAGTCTGTTTACCAGTTTACATTGTTCAGACGGCAGAGAGACGCCACGTTGTGTTACCAAAACAAGTGAAAGAACTAGAATTTGGAGACACGGGTTGTCGGTGTTGCATTTATTAGTGTGCTGCAACGAAGGTTTTGTTTTCATTTTCCCACTATGAGAGAGCTGCTGGAATCACGTGTGGATTACAGTGCACACGACACGCGACAGAAATGCGTTTGTAAGGAACATTTTTTACCCAAGAGCTTTTCGCATCTGGAAATGGTGAAATCCGGATTTGCCGCTTGTCTCCTTTTAATAAAAAGACACAGCTCCAGTTTGATTGTCTGTCTACAGATTTGGTAAGTGTGTTTGCAGTGCAGTGCCCTTTGTTTAACACAGATTGCAAAGTTAGTTTGTATCGTCAGCAGTGCATTTTCAGTTTTTAAAGACATACCATAGTCAAAACGATTTAGTTACTAAGTTTACAGTATGTTAATATCACTGCAATATTACAGTACAATATTATAGACTGAAAGATCCGCTGTAAATGCTGCTCTCCGAGTGTAAACATGTTAACACAAACTATTCCCGTGGTGCAGGATTTTCGCCGCATTTTGTGACAGGATAGTCTATACACACACAGCTTTCTGACGCTACCTACCGAGTGCATAAGTTACAGAGAAATGCAGAGGATTTTTTTCTCCCATTCGCCATGCGGTATCAAACATACTGCGTCTGTGTGTTTGTTTTGCCTGTGAAATCAGCGCGTGCCCAAACGGAAACTCCCTTGTTTACAAGTCCTTCCCTCTTTCCCTCCCCCGACACTCCCACACTCCCAGAGCTGGACACGCCCACTTTCTTGACTTTTTTCAAACTAGAGGTGTGAAAACACCCTGCTGAGACAGGGGGGTTTTGTGGCCCTGCAAATAAGTTTTCAGTGTTAATACATGATACAAAATTCTAAAAAAAATTCCTTTGTTAAAAATGTCCTTAAGAGAGTTCATTTCATAAAATAAGTCTTCATTAAAAGCAGGACAGTCCAGTAAAATGTGTTTTACAGTAAGGGGAATTGTGCAGTACAAACATTGTGTGAGGTCTTCATCTTTAAGCAAAAAGGCATGGGTTAATCTTGTCTGTCCAATACAACATCTGGTAAAAATCACTTGATCAAATCTAGTCTTAAAATGTCTTAAAATACTGTTTGAGATTTCATACAATTTATTATTTTTCAGTGCATCCCACTCCTCTTGTATTTAAAATGTAAACATTGATAAAAGCATTTGGCATTTGTTCCATAAATCAGGGACAGTGAGTGAATTAGGATCATGTAGCAAGCAAACTACAAGCTGACACACAACACGTCAAGTGAAATGTATAAATACCAATATTGTGCTGAAAGCCTCACCTGCAGGTGTTTCTCTTGAGCTGCCCGGTCTTCTTTAAAGAAATTACCTTGACATCTCACATCCGTATCTTGCTGGGTCTTCAGATTTTGCTGTGAAAGGTGAAAGAGACAGTAGAGAAAATAAATGATCCTAAGATTCACCTCTTGTATTATCACATAAGAGAACAAATCATTTATTCACAGCAATCATATTAGCGGATACAATTGATGAGCAGATTTATCAAATCTATCGCATTATATGTGTCATCTAAATTAATTGTGCAGTCTCAGTTTTACCTGGTGAATGAGGAGCAGCTGTTTGGCTTCAGTGGCACTCTCTGCATTCAGTATTTGTCTGTGCTCTTGGGTCTGAATCAGCTCCTCATCATGTACCTCCTCTTTCAGCTCCTCCTCAACCTTTACGCTCGCTTCATTGGCCATTCCAGCAGCCTGAGAAAACAGACACTGTGTTTAAGCATGCAAAATATCATCAGGGCAAACTGTCATAAAAGAGTAACCCTGTAGATAGCTGTACTCTAAAAAGCTCTGTAGGTGATATGCAAATTGTATGCCAATAGCCATGCATTAACATTTGCATTCAACTTTATTTTGAACACCTTTCCCTGAGTGAACACTGAACAAGGCACGTGTGTCTACCGAAGCATTACTTTCTTGAGGCGAGTGTATTTTTTAATTATTGAAAAAAAAAATGGCATCAGCATGATGAAGTGCTGAGTGTCTATTTCACTGGTGAGAGTTGTTCATTCTCGGACAAGGACGCAAACAAGCACTGCAGTTCAAAGAAGGAAGGAGAAAATAATATCGCTCTACACTTTTTTCAGCTGTCTAAACTCCCACAGCCTTAAAGTCATGCTGAAAGGAAAATAGACGATTCTCATTTTTTTCTAATAAAATATCAGAATTTATTATGAATAATTTATCTGTGTATATCATTATTCATGAGGGTGGAACAACCTGTCACTCACAAGACCACATCAATAAGCATTAGTGCCTACTCACTTTTTGTTTTTGTGCAGGGCTGGCTCTAGCTGTATTTTTCCCATTCAGTTTTCCAATAGAAATTTGACCAAATATGAGGGGAATTAATCACAAATTACAAACTTTAATTTAAAGTATATATCAATTGGACAAACAATATAATAGTTCATGTAGTTTGTTTTAGCTATAGAGTCTATGAAGTTCAAGACAATTGCATATACAGGTGAACTCAGAATTATTAGCCCCCTTTAAATTTTTTTTTTTCTTTTTAATATTTCCCAAATTAAATTTAACAGAGCAAGGAAATTTTCACAATATGTCTGATAATATTTTTTCTTCTGAAGAAAGTCTTATTTGTTTTATTTCGTCTAGAATAAAAGCATTTTTTAATTTTTTAAAAGGTATTTTAAGGTAAAAATTATTAGCCCCTTTCAGCTAATTTTTTTTTTTTGATAGTCTACAGAACAAACCATCCTTAAACAATAACTTGCCTAATTACTCTAACCTGCCTAGTTAACCTAATTAATCCAGTTAAACTTTTAAATGTCACTTTAAGCTGTATAGAAGTGTCTTGAAAAATATCTAGTCAAATATTATTTACTGTCATCATGGCAAAGATAAAATAAATCAGTTATTAGAAATGAGTTATTAAAACTATTATGTTTAGAAATGTGTTAAAAAAAATCTTCTCTCCGTTAAACAAAAATTGGGGAAAAAATAAACAGGGGGGGCTAATAATTCTGACTGTATATAGGCAAATTCTGATGTATAGTTTGTGTTCACATGTAAAAGCTTAGAAATATTTTTTTCCACAATGATGCCTCTTGTACATCAATTTATTATCTTTTTGGAGAACATTAGGATTATTTTTTTGGCATTTGCGGTCAAAAAAAACAGGTTGAATAAGAGTGACTTTAAGTCAGAATTTGCCAGAGGTATGAGTAGTTTCGGTCTTGATTGTGTGTATATATATTTATATACAGTGTTTCCCACACATAGACTTTACTTGGGTGTGGCGCCAGGGTATATTAACGGTAGTTATTTTTTTAAACTAATATTATCATCCTTTTACACTATATTGTGTCCACCTAATATAACTAAACATCCGCGATCGATTTAGTAAAAAAAACCTCTTTCGTTTACCCATTTAGTTCTGTGTGCGTGAGACCTGTCAGCACTCACACACACAGTCTCACATGCTCTGCAGACCCACAGAGACAAGCCTTTTTGGCACTTAAAAAATTTGTCTGGCCGGGTATGTAAATTTCCTTAAATGTCCGGGATTCGGCTGTTGCTTTTTCATTTAAAAACGCTTATGCATTACCTTTTTACTTAAACCAGCTTTTGCTTTAGCTTTGGAGCTGACAGCACACGCACAGTTGCAAGAGCAAGAGAAATATTCAATAATTCATTCTTGAATCTAAACACCTAGTAAAGGAAAACTTTACTATATACTTGGAGAGGACGAAAGGACTAGTTTAAACCAAGCGACCTCCCGCCCTCCATCGTGAAGCAAATACGCAAGTAACTGAAACTGCAATTCATCGAAATTCCGCTAGTCCTGGTTACATAATAGAGCAGATTTCTATTGAGCCCACTGTTAAAATGACCAACTTTACAGCAGAAAAAAAGATGTTTACAGTCTGGTACAAAAAACGATTTTGGTTTAGGTTCATATAGCTAATATTAGCCTTTATGACAACTGTGAGGTGGGTAAAATTTTTTTATAACTCATCCGTTTCATTTATATTAGGTTATATTAAGTCTGCATAATTAAGGGAGAGGCCACTTGAGTGACAGCTAGGTCTCGCTGCTCCCCGTCACTTCACCTCAGCTGATTCTGGCTGATTAGCCACTGAGCTCAGCATATATATCATATTTTTGTTTTGATTTATGTGGCTTTACACAGTCTGTTGCTTTTTGGAATTATTTTCTACAATTATCAGATGATATGGCATGCTGTGTGCACTTAATTGTGCTTACAAACTATTCACGTGGCCTCCATTTCCCAGGTGAGTGAAATTATATACTTATATACCATACCTATAAATGTATTTGTTTTATTTAAGATCATTTATAATTTTCTTTAGACCTGTAAAGCGCTACAGAATCTGACAGATTGATTAGCATAAATAGCCTTGCATTTACAAACACAGACTATATTTGAAGTATTTGAAAGTAATTTGCGTTTTCCTCCTGTAGAAAAATGTCATAAGAACAATGCTTAGTGTCTCAATGTATTACAACAGTGTTTTTAAAAGACTAAACACTTTATTACTATAGTACACAAACGAGTCGCAGGTAATGAAGTATTAAGCGTTTCTCCCAAAGAAAAGCCCGTCTAAGCAAAATGCTAGCAGGCGTCTGTAGCTCCGCCTCTTTGTCCTTATTTGGTTACCCTCGGTTGGAGCGATGACGTGTGAACAAAATGTCGCCGGTTGGCCACACCCACTTGTAGCTCCATTTGCGCCCTTCAGAAACCTATGGGTGACGTCACAGATACTGCGTCCATATCTTTTACAGTCTATGGTTTAAACTGGCTGCAAAATATATGTACACCATTAATAATGGTTAATCATCGCATTTGCCTTATTTAAATAATCTACACATTTTAATCTTGTAACTATTATGATACATACACTGTATATATTTGCAGTGCTTTATGGAAGTGGGAGGGGGGGAAGGATCGCTTTTGGCACACTTTATTATTTGATACAATTTCTTTAGACATGCTCAAAGTGAGTGAACATTTCACTGTGTCCACAATGTTTTTTCTTAAAGCTAACATATTTTTGTTCTATAGTTTTCAATTGGACCACTGCATATTTAATACAGCAAGGTGCTATTTTTACTATTTTACTGAGTCTATGCCCACTCCAACTCTCTGATTGGTGGAATTTCAGTACAGCCTTACATGTGAACTTGTTTTTGTGCATAAATTCCACTACTAAAGATAATTGTTTATAAAAAATTTGTTGAATTAATGTAAGCAGGTGTTTTTAAATGTTATCAGCAATATTTGAATGATGTAGAAGAAAATGAATGAAGTTTTTACTTTGGCAAACTTAACCATTTCTCTTTATAGCACTCAACAATGATATAGGGATCTACTAAATTACCAATGGACAAAATCCACTGCCAAGCCCACATTTTTTTCTTCATCAATAAGTCATTTCTGTCATGATAGGAAGAAAGGCTATTACAACTTATGGTTCATTCTGCCTTTAGGGTCCAGAACCCAGTGCTTATGAGCAAAGGAGGAGGGCAACAGTACACCTCACATTCAAATTAGCAGACATGAAGAGCACTCTTCACCTCAGATAGAGACAACAGCGCTGCAGAAAACTGTTGTGAGAGTTTCTCAAGAGCAGCTCTCTGCATGTGAGCTTCACTCTCATGACTTATCTCCTCCAGCACAGCGAGACGAGCTTTGAGCCAGTCCAGAGTCTCACTCTGAGCCTTTATCGCCCTGCGCTGCATCTGCAGGAGGAGGAAGAGAAAGGTCAGCTCCTTCACAGTGCTCTGTATACACACATACAGCATGCAGATGAGCATAAAACATGTAGACTGGAGCTGAGCTCACCTGGACTGAGGAGTTTTCAGCACCATTCTGTGTCGAGATAAGCCATTCAGACAGCTTACTGAACCTGGAGGATAGCACACAAAACAAAACTAATTTTACAAAGTTACATTTTTATTACCTACATATGTTGCTCCCTGTGAAGAAATGCAATTAATTGTAGTGTACGCGCACTTGTTTTATTGCACTGCATATTTTTTTTATCTATTTAAATAACATATTCATTAAATTACAATTTCAATGTACTTGACGTATTTAATTATAACAATAACTGTACTATGTTAAGGAATGTTTTAAGTGTACTAAATACATTTAAACACATACATGTAAATACAATTTATGGCACAAAAAGTCAGTACATTAAATTACTTGGGCTAAAATTAATATTTAAAATGACACATTAAGGTGTTTTTAAGTGGGTCAAAAACTTGCTATTTTAAAAATAGAATAGGTAAGACAGAAGTTTTCATTAAATAGCTGCTTTCAGAGGAAAATCAGTTTTCAGAGCTATACTGAAGATAAAAATGCCCTGTAACGTGTTCTTTTTTGGCATTACTACAGTATTTGCATCTTACCTAACATGCCACTCTCTCCATTTATCCGGGTGCTGTTGTAGTCTCAAGTGTGTTTGGTCCACTAAACCCTTGACCTCTAAAAGATGATCTTTGGTCCCTTCCAGCATTAGATGACCTCTGTCGTTCTCTGGAAGTTCCTGACAGAAATGCTTCATTGTCTTCAGTCGCTTTTCACATGCTGAAAGTGGGTTTTTCTGTCTGAAATATGCCTATAAAGAAAGACATAAATAAAATCAACAATTCTTAGTCTATGAAATGTAACTTGCATGCCCTTTGTTTAGGGTTCTATCTCACCCTGTGTTCTTTGATCATTTTTTCACTACCAGCAGCAGGCAAGGCCTTGTCCTCTCTTTTCAGCTCAACTCTACAGTCCTGTAATGTGGCCATCACAAAACGCCTCTCTGTTTCCACTCGGAGTCTGAGCAGATGAGATGGAGCCTCGGCTTGAATGTCCTTAAAAAAAAAACATTGTGATGAATCTTTTAGGATATATTCCTATTAAAGGTACATTCTGTCCAACTTTGGCCTTCTTTTAGCAGTGAAATGCTAAAACAGGCGTTATCTAAGTGGGTATGTCTTGTGCTGTTGTTTTATGTTATTATTGTGAAACCTTAACAATGAATAATTCAAAGTTAAATATTAATGATGTTATTAAAGTTTAAATGTTGCAGCTCTGATCCTATGTGGACGAAACAACTAAAACACAGAAGCACAAAAAAAGTTGACAATTTAAACATCTTATGATGTTGTTCATTTTGAAGAATCTTGCATGAAAACGAAATGCAGTACTACACCACTACATAATGAAATGACCTATAAATACATTACATGCTACATAATAAACTCAAGAAAGAATCATATCTGGATTGGTTTATTTATCCTACAAAAAAAAAAACAGAATGAAAAAGAAAAAAAGCCAGGCCAATGCTGAGTCAGACTCATATCTTTTTTTCTCCTTCTATTTGAAGTTTCTTCATTTTATAAACTGTGATTTATTTGCTGCGTCCCAATTCGCATACTTATTCTACGACCTAATAGTATGTACTTTTTTTGTGGAGGAAAAATATATACTTTTGAGTGAGTAACAGAAAAGTATGCAAGCTTTGGGACATACTACTTCCTCGTTACACAGATCGTTGTGTTGCTTAGTTAAGAGCCCTGTCAATCATCCACATTTCTGTCGTATTTAATTTCCTACCCTATTGGAGAAGCAACAGCAGCAGGATAATCTCTCATTCACGATTCTTTCATGCAGAGAAATCTCCTCAGGTCTTTGGATAATTCTGCATTCAGACGGTAATGTCCAAACACGTCTTTATACAAGTTCAGTATTGTTGTTGCAGATGAAATATAACACAGACAACGGTATTTAAATATTCTATAGTGGGCTAGATATTAATTAACAGTCATACAAACATCTTTACCGAAGCCTCTCTGCTTGACGGTTGGTCTCGCGTGTCCATCATGTTTGTAGTTTGTTTACACTTTTCACCCGCGTTTTGTAGTTCTAATCGAATTCACGTTCAACGCGCAATGTACTGTGGGCAATATCAGCGGTTAGAGTATGGACGCTTCTACACTTAAAATTTTGACCGGATATAGTAAACCATCCGGGAGTTTTTGGCATACTCTTTTCAACATACTACGATTTGGGACATACTAATTCTACTTTCACATACTATTTAGGACGGATAGTATGCGGATTGGGACGCAGCAATTGTTTTTCATGGTGTATGATCAGTACTTTGTGGCTGCTGAAAACTAATTTTTAACATTATGTAAATCCCATGAGACCAAAGGAATTATATATAATATTTAACCACTACAGAGACACACATTAAAGCCAGTGGTAGATTCCAGAAGAAGTGTCCAAGTTAAGAGTGCTCTTGGCAGCAGTGAATGGCTGCTGCCATTCTGGAGTATACAGTAAATATCTATCCACATGGATAAAAAGAATTCTCAGCCAAAAATATTCAAGAACAAAAGCAAACTGTATATATAATTGAATATATACTTGAAGTGTATAAATAAAATTAAACATTGTTTAGTGATTTGGGTTACTACACAAACAGAGTTTGAAAGATTCATGATGTACCTGCTTGTTATTTCAATTATGCCAATTTTAAACAAAAATGTTTCACAGTGTACCTTTAAATTGTCAATAAAACTGACCTTCCACTGCTTGTGCAGTCTCCTTACAGTCTCCCGTAGACTCTTTTGGTCTTCCTCTGAGATAATATCAGTGAGGTCATCACACGCCTTTAAATAAGCACTTAAAATGTGTTGGTCTAGTCGCCCAAAGAACTCCTATGCAAATAATTACACACTTGATTAGAAGACTGCGACAAGTTAAATATGTTTGAAGGGAAATGAGATTAAGACGTTACTCATGTACATTATGTTTGCGGAACAGCTCATCTGGGTCTCCCCTTTCTTTTAAGCAGGCCTGTCCCACACGCAGCGCCTTCTCCAGGTCAGCACGAGACTCCTCAAACCGCCGCATGAGGTTCCCATTAGTCTCTGCCACTTGTCTCCACTCCAAACCCTCCTGCATCAGAGCCTGATCAGAGCAGAACACGGTTACTCCAACAGCTCTGTGCATGATGGACATAGCCACACTACAGCAGATCTTTTGTGCATCCTTATGGACATTATTTCCTTTTCTTTTTACGTTTCTTTTAGTATCATTTTGGTTGTGTTAATGCAAACAGCATACATTTTGGGAAAAAAAATGTCATTGAAATTGAAATGTTCCACCCTCATTTCCTTTCATATATTTTTTTACAAATACAAATAATAGTTACACAAGTACAAAAAATAGTTTTTATAACACTCAGGATCTGCGCAACAAAAATGCCCCTATTAAAACCCATTCAAACTGCTATATTTTATCACAGTATTCAGTATGCATCACAGCTTCATAATTGTAACTTTTTTCTAAAGGTTACATTTGTAGTATTTTGGCACATTTTTTCAAGCTTAGCTTGAACTGTTAGTTTGAATTTGTTGTTTGCATGGTCCATGATCAGTATTTTGCAGCTGCTGAAAACTAATTTTTTAAATTATGCTACTCCCATGAGACCAAAGAAATTATATATAATCTTTAACTACTACAGGAACATACTGTGCATCAGAGCCAGTGGTAGATTCCAGAAGAAGTGTCCGAAGTAAGAGCAATCACTGCTGTCATTCTGGAGTGTGAATATCCTATATTTTAGCCTCTTATATATTTTAACATATTTTTTAAGCTTAGCTTGAGGAGCAAATACTTCCTTTTTTCCTGTTTTCTGAATTCAGCACAGCATGACAAATTAATTGTAATTAATAAAATATTAAAATATATATTCAGATGTGATACTTTTATGATTTTTATTTTTTTTTTGGATCGATTTTTGCCCTCTATAGACCTAAGTGTATCTTTTTTTAAACTGACACACATGGGTTAAAGGAGCAGTATTTTTCCCATGGAGTCTAATAAAAGAGTTACCGCTTACCAGAGAGTCACTCTGGTAAAATGGTGTTTTGTTTGGCAGTATGATATTTTAGCAGAAATGTAATGTAGTCTGACCTGTGCAGTGGTCTGAATCTCTGTTACTCTGTTCTGCAAAAGAGATGTGTCAAAGTTATGCAGAGACTTTGCACAGCACAGCGCTCTCTGTAGGGCCAGGTAACTGCGCTCAATAGCACAAACACAGCGCTTACAGGTCTGCTGTTGAGTTTGTAGCTCCTGCCAAAAATGAAGAAAACAGAGATCAATTCTGGCTCAGACAGATCTAATTCTTACGGGATTACAAAAGACAGGCACTTTTTATTTGCTGTATCATTACAGTTTCACCACACGGTTTTCTTCACGGTCTAGTAATCTTCTCTCTCCCAGTGGCCTGCACTGACCTGGCACATTTCCTGGTTGTGTTGCTGTGTGATGATGTGTCCAGCGTCCTCCGCTGTCTGATAGAAAGCTGAGATTTGTTTCTCAAGCTCCTCTAACAGAGGAAATAGTGACTGGCACTCCTTAAGTGTTAAAGGACACTTTTCCTTCAGCTGTGAGGATAAAACAAACAGTCACACATTTTCTCTCAGACATATAGGCGACGTGACTTACAACCACAAAACCAGTCATAAGTGTAATTTTTTTGAAACTGAGATTTATACATACCAAAGCTGAATAAATAAGCTTTGCACTGATGTGTACTTTGATCGGATATAACAATATTTGCGAGAGAAACACCTATTTGAAAATCAGGATTCTATGGTTTTAAAAACATCTAAATATTCAGAAAACTGCTCTTAAAGTTGTCTAAATGAAATGCTTCGCAATGCACTAATCAAAAACATTTTGATATTTACAGGAGGACATAAAATAGGACAAAAAATATTCATAAAGCATCACCTTTACTTAATATTTGAATGAATTTTGCATTATTTTTTTTTAAATAGGTTTCACCCATACAATGTATTGTTGGCTATTAAAAAAATATGTCTGTGCAACATAAGGCAATGCAACATTGTGGTCAAGAGATACATATATTAAATGAACAAATATTTATTTATATCATTTTAGTATCAAATGTATATTAATGTTTTATTAAATGTTTTGTGTTTTGTCATTTTTTTTCAATACAAACCTGATGGAGCTGTGCCTCTGTTGTTGGTATTGTAGAACGTGCTTTATTTCCACCATCATGAACTTTGGCCAGAAGCTGTGCAGAGCGAGCAGCCGCCTTATATTGTGCTTCCACAGCAGGCAGCTTGTGCTTTATCTCCTATAATATGTTTCAAATTACAACAGAAGGCTTAAAAGTCTTACATTTATAATTTCTGAGCGGCCAATATCACACACAAGGACAAATATTACCAATACACTTATAGTAAATGCTGAAACTTCTTTACCTCTACGTCTTGCATAAAGGCTTTTACATCCAGCAATGACACTTGAAGTGGTGAGGTAAGTTTATTAATGGAAGCATCCAGAAACTCTTGTATGTCCTGGTGTATTCTCACATTATGGGTCTCAGGAAGACGAGCGTACTGAAAAAACAGAATTAATTACTAAAGGAATGGTAACTTTGAAAAAAACAACCACATATGACTGACTTCCTTATACTGTTAAAAGCGATTGGTTGATTTTACTTAAAAAGTGAATAAACCCCCTGCTTTTAAAGAAATTAGTTGACTAAAGTAAATGAACTATGTGCATAATATGAATATTAAGTTAAAAGAACTTAACAGTTTCAAGTTACAACAGGTTTTTTTTTTACTTTTTAAAGTAACTATTTATTTTTTATAGTTATTTATAGTCGACATTCTGACATTCTGTTTAATTTCAATGGTTTTCCGTGAATGGACGAATGTCATGACCGTTCAATCATTTTTCTCTTGCTGTGCCTCCTGGAAACCATCAAAACACTGAGAGTGCTGTCAATCACTTGAACTGATCAATAGCAAGAGTTTGTGGTGTGGCTATTACTTCAGTAGGCTGATCCAGAGGGTGTTTAGCTGGTGTGAGCTATGTTGTGCTAAGAAAGATTAACTTACAGATATCTAAGCCAAAATCCATATGAACAGGTAAAACATGGATAAACATTTTTGATTTTAAGAAATGTAAGAACTTGCTAGAAAGATTGGTTGGTAAAATATTGTAATATATATGCATGTACTAAAAAGCACATGGTAAGGGTAAGGTGCATTTTTTATTTCCGCTAGGTGAAACTAATAGCAGAAAATAACTTATTCACCTGGTAGATGAGAGCATGTTTATTTTATTTAACCTTTATTTCACCAGAAAAAGACTCTCTGAGATTAATAGTCTCTTTCACATGAGTGTCCTGGCCAAAATGAGAAGCAAGACAGAGTGTATAGACTTTACACGACAAACTACACATTACAAATACTTAAAGCAACTACAAATCATAGATTCACCCTCTATTTGCTAAGTGATTGACTTGACTAAATGACTGAAATGATCCAAAGACACCAGTTTTTGTAGTTTCAATCTAGACTTCAATCTGGACAGAACTGCATACATAAAAACCCAATTCAGTGCAAACAAATGGAACAGAGAGAGAATAAAAGTTCTGAGAAAGAAGTAAATATTTCTCTGAAGTTTTTTGTTGGTAAAATACAGAAGAGGTTTCAAGACAACAATCAAATATCAATATATTTATCTCCTAGTCGACAGAAAAGGCCAAGCTACACTGTAATACAACATACAATGATGAGTTTACCTGTCAAACATTTACCTGTTTGACCTTAAGAAACAGCTCTCTCCATCTTCCATTGAGCAGCAGAAGCTGATGCTTCACGTCACGAGTTACTGTTTCATCACATGTCTCAATCAGAAAGTTTCCTGCATCGTTCATAGCAGCATGCTGGTCCATCCAGTGAGGAAGATTGCGAAAAAACTCCTGGAAAAACAAGAGAGAATTAAAATACATTATAATCATTACCCTGCTGGTAATGTGGACATATATGAGGTGTCTCACCCGCTTGGTATTCTCTGGTTGTCTGAGAGCCCCCTGTGCGTCCTCTAGCCAGGCCTGCAGTGAGGCCACGCAGCTGTTGTACCTCAGCCAGTTACACTGCACTTCTTCCAGCATGGACCTCACGCTCCGCACCTCCACCGAGAGACTCCTCCACTGATCACACACCTCTCGCAGGAACAGCTTTACCACTCCCTCAACTGAAATGTCAGAACATACGGAGATAAAGAATTAATAGATGTTTAAAAAGGTAATGAATGAACCTCACTGGTTGTCACGTGTCAAGCAAGCATGATTGAGCTTCTGTGGCTAAATTTGAATTCTGTAGACCTTGATTGACTATCAGAGTTTATAAAAAAAAATAAATGCTTAAATGAGATCTGTTCAGCATATAAAGCGATTACATTTTCTTCTGAAGATTAATATTTACTGATTTTTTTAGAGATTTAGAGTTCTGGGTTAATAATGGTTCAATCAAGATACAGGTCTTACAGATTTCATTGATAAATATAATATATAAAAATATAATATAATGTTTTTCAATGATTAACAAATTTATTTGAGGTTTTGGAATGTCATGAGCTTGAATAAAAGAAATAATTTTAATTTCGGTTTATTTTAGTCAAGTTGTAATATTTTGTCCTTTAAGCTTCTATTTAACTGTCTGTTCATTTTTCTTATTTCTGTTTTAATATTTATTCATTTTAGTACTCCAAGGTGAACCTTATTTATTTTATTTTATTAAATTTTATTACCTTTAAGGCTTTAATTTAATAGTTATATTTAGTTTTATTTTAGATTAATCAACTAATGTAATATATAATATAATATAATATAATATAATATAATATAATATAATATAATATAATATAATATAATATAATATAATATAATATAATATAATATAATATAATATACAGTGCATCCGGAAAATATTCATAGCGATTCATGTTTTCCACTTTTTTTATGTTACAGCCTTATTCCAAAATGGTTTAAATTCATTTACTTCCTCAAAATTCTACACACAATACCCCATATTGACAATGTGAAAAAATATTTTTTTGAAATTGTTGCAAATTTATTAAAAATAAAAAACTTCAGACTGGGGCGACAGTTCATGCTCCAGCAGGACAATGGCTTCACAACATTGAATTTCCTGTAGTGCCCCAGCCAGAGCCCATACCTAAATCCTATTCAACATCTTTGGAGAGATCCAAAAATGGCTGTACACCATCACTTCCAATCCAACCTGATAGAGCTTGAGAGGTATTGCAAAGACGACTGGGGAAAAATTCCCAAAGACAGGTGTGCCAAGCTTGTGGCATCATATTCAAAAAGACTTGAGGTGGAATTGCTGCCAAAGGTGCATCAACAAAGTATTAAGCAAAGGCTGTAAATACTTCTGTACATGTGATTTTTCAGGTTTTTTATTTTTAATAAATTTGCAAAAATCTTTTTTCACATTGTCATTATGGGGTATTGTGTGTAGAAGTTTGAGAAAATAAATCAATTTAATCCGTATTGGAATAAGGCTGTAACATAAAAAAATGTGGAAAAAGTAAAGCGCTATGAATACTTTCCGGATGCACTATAATATAATATAATATAATATAATATAATATAATATAATATAATATAATATAATATAATATAATATAATATAATATAATATAATATAATATAATATAATATAATATAATATAATATAATATTAATAATTAATATAATATAATATCCGTTTCAATTTATTACGCAAGTACAACAGAGTGCACTATTTCTTGCTTTTCTTCTTCAGAAAAATCTTTATACATCCTCAAATTGCATGAAAATTGTGACTTCATAATCCTGTCTGAGATTAATTTTCTAAAAATATGCTAAACTAAAATAAACTAAAATCTGAATCTTTCTTTTACCGAAACCCTACTCATAATAATGTGGAATGCAGTGTAATGTCTGTACTTTCATACAGCACCAGTGACCCATTTTAGTGTTGAGTAGCCCTGCAATAAACCACCCTGATATGCGATTGGCTTCTACAAGATCTATTTCAAGATCTTCCGAACACACTTGAGCTGCATAGCACAATAATACCACCTCTACGCTAAGATAGCCTTAGGCACAGACAAAGCAACATGTTGGCAGTCTATTGCCCGGAGAAACCCAATTAGAATACAGTATCTGCACTAATGGACTGGAATTCCCCTTTGCGCTCTGTGCCTGGGAAAACCTCATTTACTGTAGCCCGAGGAGAGACGTCTGAGTGTGAAAAGAGGAAGAAAAACCAAAAGGAAAAGAGCGAGACTGAAACACAGAGAGAGAGAAAGAGACAGAAGACAGTGGGAAGACGCTACTGGCACAGACTGATTGACTACTGAGTCCACTAGGATTAAACTCAGTGAGGGTGAAACGAGGTGAGCTGCTCTCATTCTGCCCTCTGGACATCGAGATGGTGCAAATGTGAAGGATTTGCTCTGAAAACAAATCTTTGCCTTTATCTGGCTAGCCATGATATGATTTGTACATTACAAATATTTTTTCTAAATCACCCAAGGCTACTATTGCTGCTAAAATGTACAGGTTTCAGGATACAGATACACTCAAGAAAGCTGATTTAGCTATATTTGATGACATTGATGATATGAGAGAAATAATTGCATAGTGAAACACCAGCAAAATAACAGATCTGTTAAAAATCTGTTACAACCTTTAAGCAGTCTCACAGGCATACCGTACATATAAAACCCAAAATTATTCAGTCCACGAAGCTTACCTGAACTGTCTGCTTTAATGTAGCGCTCTGCAGCTTGTAGCAGGGCCTGGTGGCTGGATTCATACTTCTCGAAGAACTGTTGGCCCTCCACAAAAGTCTAGAAGAGCAGGAAATGAACAAAAGAGTTCACCCAAACATTTAAACTATGTTCTTAATTACTCACCCTCATGTTATTACAATCCTCTCAGACCTTTGTTCACCTTCAGAAAACAAATTAAAAGATATTTTAAATTTAATTCTGAGAGCTCTCTCATCCTTTATGGACAGCAAAAGTTTAAAGTCCAGAAAAGGAACTAATAACATTATTAAAACATAACATGTAATTTCAGTGGTTTGGCTGTACTCATATTCATATAAAGCTCCAAAAATACTTTTGTGCAGCCAAAAAAGTAAAAACGTTTGCCTTTGTCTTCTCTCCTGTAACAGGTCAGGGTTAATGTTTATTATGGGCAGTACGTAGTGCCATTAGAGTCAGCAGTGTGTCCATAGTAAACACGCACCCTGCGACATCAAGGACATAGACAAACAAAGTTGTTTTTATGATTATTTTTGGTCACAAATGTGTTCTTGGAGCTTCATATGCTTACAATTGAACCACTGAAGCCACATGGAAACATTTTTAATCCTTTTTCTGGACTTTGGGATTGTGGCTGTCTATTCAAGGCCAGAGAGCTTCTGGATTTCATCCAAACAATTTTATTTTGGGTTCCAAGGATGAATAATTAATGAATAATTAATAGCAGAATTCATTTTTATGGGTGAACCAACACTTTAAAGGGTCACGAAACACCAAAACACATTTTTTGAGCTGTTGACAGTCATATATGTGTCCCACGCTGCTATAAACACTATTAGGACACATATATTGCACTAAAAAGTGAAAATTGGTTGTTTTTGCGTTATTTTGAGCAAATTCGTTCCTCCGGTTTGAAACGAATTTTTGAAGCTACGTCACGGCCATGAGATACTTAGGTGTAAATCCAGCAGTACAGTGGCTGTCTGTCTTTTCTAGGGCGTTCTGACGTATCTGAGTGCGCAGTATTAATTCATGAGAAGACGTGCTTCAAACCAATCAGCGCGCTCTATTGTGTATGACGTGAAACTTCATTAATATGCATGATAGCTCCGGAGACTGTTTACCAGTTTACACTGTTCAGACGGCAGAGAGACGCCACATTGTGTTGCCAAAACAAGTGAAAGTACAAGAATTTCAAGACAAGAGCCGTAGGTGTTATTAGTGTGTTGCAACGAAGGTTTTGTTTTCATTTTCCCTTTATGGGAGAGCAGCTGGACTCACGTGTGGATTACAGTGCACGCGACACGCGACAGAAACGCGTTTGTAAGGAACATTTTTACACGAGAGCTTTTTCTCATCTGGAAATGGTGAAATCCGGATCGATGCCGCTCGTCTACTTTTAATAAAAAGACACAGCTCCAGTTTGATTGTCTGTCTACAGATTTGGTAAGTGTTTGCAGTGCAGTGCCCTTTGTTTAAATGCTGCTCTCCGATTGTAAACATGTAAACACAAACTATTTCCGTCGTGCAGGATTTTCGCCGCATTTTGTGACAGGATAGTCTATACACACACGGCTTTCTGACGCTACCTACCGAGTACATACGTTACTGAGAAATGCGGAGGATTTTTTTCTCTTATTCGCCGTAACAAATCAGCCTCTGTGTGTTTGTTTTTCCTGTCAAACTTAGCGCGTCCCTTCTATGCAAAATCTTATCCTCTTTCCCTCCCCCGACACTCCCACACTCCCAGAGCTGGACACGCCCAACTTTCCTGACTTTTTTCAAAACAGAGTTGTGAAAACACCCTGCTGAGACAGGGGGTTTCGTGACCCTTTAATCAGTGTATAAAGAAATACATATCTTTAAAGGTCCTGTGAAGTGCCTTATACTGTGCATTTTTTATTGGATGTGTGGCATATTCTCAACTGAAAAATTAGGAGAGGGTGGGATATAGAGTAGCTCCTCCCCTTTAAAAAAACAGCCAACAGCTTTTGATTTTTATCAAAACTTTGCCAGTCAGCGGTACATTTCTGAAAACCATCGTTAGCCAACTAAGGTGGCAAGTTGAGTCGTTACAAACATAGTTTGTTGATTTGGCGTTTCCCAAATCCATCGTTCCAACAAACATTCGCAAACTGCGTCACAAACTTGTATGCTCGCAATTACACCTCTGGAGCTGTAGTTAGAAACATAGTTCTTGGCTATGTTATTCCCAGTTATCTCCCCTATGCCTTATTCGTTTAGAACATTCCAACATTTTAAACTTTGAATGATTTTTTTTAAATAGCATTAAAGTCATCTCTCTTAGGTGTAATTTGCTTTCCAAGCATTTTTAAAATTCAGCTTTAGCGATCTTTATGTTTACAATTCCACTCCCTTCGTAGTGCACTTTGAAAACATTAATGTCATTTTGAACACAGCCGTGGCTCATAACAAAACTATAGGTGACCTATGATTTAAAAGTGGAATTTACTTTACGTCTCCAAAGCTTGTGAAAACAAAAAACATAGCATACGTTAATGCTTTTAATTTATAGTAGGTTATTTATTAAGTATCTGTATTGTATATGACATACGCCTGTTGGTTAGAACATTTCTGCAGTGGTTTGCATGTGTCAAATTGTAGAAGTAGACTTTTCAAAAAAATAAATAAATAAACAATATCCTACTTAATAATAATAATAATAATCGTCATCATCATCATTAATATTATTATTAAAATGTGATTTTTTTCATTTCCTAATAAATAATAAGTATTAAATTTCATTTATTAATAAATAGCCTTTATTTATTCATTCATTCATTCATTCATTTTCTTGTCGGCTTTGTCCCTTGCGGGGTCGCCACAGCGGAATGAACCGCCAACTTATCCAGCACGATTTTACGCAGCGGATGCCCTTCCAGCCGCAACCCATCTCTGGGAACTTCCACACACACATTCACACTCATACACTATGGACAATTTAGCTTACCCAATTCACCTGTACTGCATGTCTTTGGAATGTGGGGGAAACCGGAGCACCCGGAGGAAACCCATGTGAACCCAGGGAGAACATGCAAACTCCACACAGAAACGCCAACTGACCCAGCCCAGCCGAGGTTCGAACCTGCGACTCAGCGACGTTCTTGCTGTGAGGCAACAGCACTACCTACTGCGCCACTGGGTTGCCTTATTTATTCATCATTTATTTATTTATATGATTTATATATGATATTAGATTGATTTTAGAATAGAATATGGAATGTTCTCAATAATATTTGTAAAGGAAACACAGACCCTATATGTGCCATTAACATATATTTTAATTAATATGGAAAGCGATTGCTTTTACCAAAACTAATATGGGATTTCTTTTTAATGCGTGTGCGAGTAAAAATATAATTTGCACAAAGAAATTATGGGGTTCTTCTCTAAACAAGTAGTTACTCCACCCCGGTTAGAGCATCATTATGGGCATTTTACGTTATAACTAACGTGGCTCAAACGATGGATCTGCAACAGAGAAACTACAGGTTTTGGGAAACACTCGTCATCCCATCGTTCTTTTCCCAAACAATGCATCATACTATGATAGTTTAGCCGCGAGCTACGTCGTTGTTTGGGAGCGGTTGAGTTCAAGCGCATCAAATGAAAAGCAAACGAGAACCCCTTGAAGGGGGCGGAGAATGTCAGATACTAGAGAGCATTTGATTGGTCAAGATTTAGGTAACGTGGAAAACGTTGATCCATTTAGGGGGAAGTGACAAACTTTAAGCTTTGTTTATATCAGTTTTATATTTTTTAAATCCAGTTTTTGTCACGCTAGCTAATAGATATCCTTAAAATAAACAGAATGAAATAGAACTCTAGAACTAAAATCTAAAAAACTAAAATCTAAAAAACTTTTTTATTTTTAAATTTTTTTTATACTAAACTGTATTTGATGGAACTGGAACAAAAATGACAATTTATTAAATCAAATTTGAATCAAGTTTCATCATAAAGACTATAAAGACTCATTCATTCATTCATTCTTTTCTTTTCGGCTTAGTCCCTTAGTCCCTTTATTTATCTGGGGTCGCCACAGCAGAATGAACTTATCCAGCATATGTTTTTACGCAGCGGATGCCCTTCCAGCTGCAACCCATCTCATTCACACACATACACTACGGACAATTTAGCTTACTCAATTCACTTCACTAGCGCATGTCTTTGGACTTGTGGGGGAAACCGAAGCACCCGGAGGAAACCCACGCGAATGCAAGGAGAACATGCAAACTCCACACAGATATGCCAACTGACCCAGCCGAGGCTCGAACCAGCGACCTTCTTGCTACCGAACTAGCGACCGTAGAGCATTGGTATATGGTCTTTTATGGTCACTCAAAAGATAGACGTAATGCGAGTATGATAAGCTGAGAGAAGGATGAAAAAGCAGAATGTGTTTGGCTTGTAAACTTACTCCATAGCTTTGTAGCAAAAGCTCCATTGACTCCAGTCGGCCGTATTTAATGATCCAAGATTTCAGTTTGGACTCAGTCAGTGTTAAAAATGCCAGCATGCTGTATTTCGACTCCCAAAATTCCAGTTTGCTCAAATGAATGTGTGAAGAGGTAGATATGTAGTTTAATCTGAAAGCAGATCAACAAAACCCAAGTAAATAATATAATATAACAATATAATATAATATAATATAATATAATATAATATAATATAATATAATATAATATAATATAATATAATATAATATAATATAATATAATATAATATAATATCATTATTAGTATTTGATATATTATAATGCTTACCGCTCTGCCATGTCTTGCAGTTGTTCTGTGGGAATAGGCATGCTATTAACACATCTGTCTCTGTGTATTAACTGCAAGGTCTGTTTGTGTCTTTCAAGAAGCCTTAAGATCTCCTGCACAAACAAACACAGATTATGCAGGATTATTTTTAAGTGGAGATTTGTGTTGAGACTAATTAATAGATTCCCATTCATGCATTCTTCACAACCCCATATGCATTCATACAGCCAAACAGAGAGTTTTTAATCGTGTTTGACCTGGTCACGCAGTCGTTTTTTGTGAATGGCTTTGGCGGTCACATCGTGGGCTTGCTGAGGGATCAGCTCCTCTCGCAGGATCTCCTCTGCCTGATGTAACCACACACCGACCTCCCCCAGAGGATGTGGCAAACCGCTGTCCAGCTGGAGATGCCAATCCAAGAGCTGCGGGATAAAAAATAAAATTACTCCATGAATTTGTGTGCTCTCCCATAGTATTTATTTTATTTTATTTTATTTTATTATTTTATTATATTATATTATATTATATTATATTATATTATATTATATTATATTATATTATATTATATTATATTATATTATTTTATATTATATTATTTATATTATATTATATTATATTATATTATATTATATTATATTATATTATATTATATTATATTATATTATATTATATTATATTATATTATTTTACTTTATTTTATTTTATTTTATTTTATTTTATTATTTTAATTTATTTAATTTAATTTAATTTAATTTAATTTTTTTTTATTTAATTTAATTAAATTTAATTTAATTTAATTTTGCACTATCAAATTAGTAATAGACTTTTATCCAAATTAATATTTTAAGTCATTATTATGTTAATGCAGCAAATGGGCATTATAAAAAAAACTACTTTATTTGATTTAACAGAGAATTTATTACTCGTAAACCTACATTGGCCATTTTTTTTCAGGGGTTGTATTTAAATTAGTTTTTTTTTATATATTCACAGACAATTTACTAGTATTTCGATATATATATATATATATATATATATATATATATATATATATATATATATATATATATATATATATATATATATATATATATATATATATAGTTCTTCAAAATTAACAATCTTCAAAATTGCATGTATGTTATACAAAAAGAAAAAAAATCATACAGATATGAAACAGCATGATAAATGATGACGTAATTCTCATTTTTGGTTAAACTATGTCCTATTTTATAAATAATATTTTTTATATAATATAGACATATGAAATTATTTTGTTTAATGAACAAATACTCTTAAATAACTCATCAAATCTGGTAATGAGTGGAGGGAAATATCTAAAGAGTAAGTCATAATTTGCATACTTCCTTACTACATACAGTAGTATGTGAAAAGAAGTATGAGGCAAAATAACCATCTGAATTCAAAATGTAAGCAAAAATACTACAACGGATAACTCAAATGACACATTAATACTGTACAAAATGTTTGTTTTTTTGCCTGTTATGTGTAGTATTTATTTATTCATAACAAGTTTGAGAGTATGGAATTTGTGATGAGAATATTAACTAATTTTCTTCAAAAGAGCGACTTATTCAGGAATTAAGTAAATGGCTCTCTTCGTAAATGGCCAATTGAATCATTGGTTCACCCGTATCATTCAAAATGTGAACAGTTAATTAACAACAAAAAACAATTTGGGAGAAATATAATGAATTTAATGTAAAACTTTGTGAATGGTGCTCTGTGGTGGCAAAACCCATCCAATGATAAGTGTTAGTCTATGTATTATAATTGGTTCAGTATGAAAAATAGTTCAAATCTCCAGCGTCTCTGACCCTCTTGCACAGTCTCTCCCAGGCCTGTTTGACCAGAGCTTGATCTGCAGTCAGCTTTCCATCCTTCTGAGTGGACTGAACGCACGTCTCCACTTGTCTTCTCTGCACCTCAAACTGCACACGATATCGCTTAAATGTCTGAGGGAGTGAAAGAGACAGAGGAAATTACATTACAGAGATTATGAATATTCAAATAATGTTCAACACAATGCCGGTAGGTGAGAGACAGTAAGATAACACATCCTGTCCAAAAAAATGACAAAGCAAGAGAAAGAGAGACATGCCAAAAGCTGAAAAGGAATTTAACCAGGGAAATTGCACATGCATCTATTCATGTAATAATAGGCTCCAATTTTCCACTTTCTCTCCACCCGTGCGGTCGCTGCTAGAGATCTCTTCTGAATATGGAACATGTCCGTGGGGCTACAGACACAACAGACGTCTCTTCACTGGAGCCCATGATTATGAGAGCATCGAGAGCTTTCAGCTTTAATGTACATTAGCATTGTCTGCATGTGTATGTGTGTGGAAATGTTTTGAGCAACTTGTGTTTTGTCTGGGATCTACCTTTTTTTTTTTTTTTTTTTAGCTTTTTTCCTGTCCATTTTGATTATAACCATCTGCATGCATAATCATTTGTTTGATGTGTTTTGACATAATGCATTTTAATAGTCTGAGACCACACTGTAAATAATGCCTGGCAGGTTTTGGTTTAGCTCAAGTGCAAGTCATCAAAACAAATGGACTTGTTGTTCAGTTCTTTCAGCAGTTTATTTCATCTGGACCAAAAAACAAAACAATGCATGGTCCCACTTTATATTAGGTGGCCTTAATTACTATGTACTTACATTTAAATTAATCATTTGTCACAGCCAAATCACCCTGCAGCCCAAGACTGCTCACTGTTACTCACTGAAGCGAAGCAGGGCTGAGGTTGGTCAGTACCTGGATGGGAGACCACATGGGAAAACTAGGTTGCTGTTGGAAGTGATGTTAGTGAGGCCAGCAGGGGCGCTTAACCTGTGGTTTGTGTGAGTCCTAATGCCCCAATAAAGTGAAGGGGACACTATACTGTTAGGGAGCGCCATTTTTTAGATGAGATCCTGACTCTCTGTGATCATTAATAATCCCATGGCATTTCTCGTAAAGAGTATGGGTGTAAGTGTCCTGGCCAGATTCCCTCTATCAGCTCTTACCCATCGTGGCCTCCCAATCATCCCCATCCACCGAATTGGCTCTATAACTGTCTCTCCACTCCACCTATAGATGGTGTGTGGTGAGCGCTCTGCCATTGTTGTCCTGTGGCTGCCGTGCCCCCCCCGCCCTCTTATGATTGTGAAGCGCTTTGGGTGTATGGCCATACATGATAAATGCCCTATATAAATACACATTACGTTACATTACATTTGCTGTATGCACTTACACTTATACTGTACATACAAAAATCTTTCTTCTTATTCAATCTTTCTTATTTTTTCTGTATTTATACTTATGTATACATAATATCTGTTATTTACATTTACTGTTGACCCATTCATTATACCTGAACCCATTCTTAAGCTTACCCATTACCCGTATAACATCTCAAAAGCCCCATAATTTTTGCGCAATACAGTATTAACATGATAAGTACATTTGACTTATTTTTTAATGCAAGTACCAGAGTTAAGGCCACTTAATATAAAGTGTGACCCAAAATAGACCTGGTTCACTTAGTGTTAACACTGTCAAGACTGAATGTAAAGATATAATACAAAACAAAAACTTAGTGAACACCCAAAACAATTCTGTGTGTAAACATGGTTGTTGTATGCGTGTACATGTCTTTTTAACAGTTGAAAAGTCAAGAAGAGATTTTAAAATGTTTACATTAGTCAAACACACAAATGAAAATCTGCTTCTAGTAGATAACAGACCATAACAGACAAGAAAAATCTTTTCCATTTGATTGGCATGCACCAGAGTTCAGACGGCAACGTTCACACTTATTTAAATGAACTGCATTAAACAAAGCACCAAATTTGATATAATCAAACTAGGCATGGGCCGGTATAAGATTCTGACAGTATGATAACCTTGGATAATAATATCACGATTTCACTGTATCACGATATTTTGATTGCTGCTCTAAAATAGAATCTTTTTAAATGTCTGGGTAAAAAACAACAATTTTTTTTTCCCCTTGAAAACAATATATTATATTTTTTGAAAGACTTAAAATATTTTGGAGCAGTAAACATGTCAGGTTAAATAATTCAAATGAATCATTGGCTTCTGTTGTGTTCATTAGTTTCAAAAACACTGATTTCTTTATAATTTAAAACGGCATCTTTGGATATCTTTTCTGCTGGAGATACTGTTGTCCTAAAAAACAAACAAAAAAAAGTAAATAAAAAATCTTACACATACCTTAGGAATGGTATTCCAGAAAATTGTGGTGGTTTTAAAACCTTGACTTCTCTAAACCGCGGTATACCTTAAAAACGATTATCGTCCCATGCCTAAATCAAACCAACCCTGACAAGTGTGAACACTGAGATTCCTAAAGTTCTGATTGGGCATCTAACTCATTTCTTATGCTGTCTAAATAATGCTATCATGCCTATAATGTTGTTACTGAGACCCTAAGCTCACCTGGTACCGCACAGTGAGACTCCCTCCGTCCCTCTGGGCTTGAGCGCAGTCTCTCTCCATCTGATCTGCCCACGCTTTCAGCTCCCTCAGAGTCTTCCTCTGCTCCTTCTGAGAGAACAATACAAGAGCGCTGAGTTAGTCAGGATTGTAGAAACAAGACAAAAACCAAACATTTGCACAGATTCAAGGCCCTCAGGGGTCTCTATACTCATCATTTCCTTACATAAAGTAATTTAATGCACTTTAAACCCCAGACTCATACAATTTTGTAGATCAAACATGCATCACTAATGCCACATTTATAAATCCAACACAGACTTTGTGCTCCTGCTGCTTGCAGAGTTCTCCTACTCTATTGTCAGATTTGCCCCAAACCTCTCCACGGGGGAGCAAAAAATCAGCTCTGCGGGGGAGATACTAATCATTTTACACACATTTACCCTCCCTATTATGAATTAGGAACAAGAGAGAGAAAGTGAGAGCAGTGTTCAGCTAATTCTAATGAAATTAAGCCTATTCTTCCGCCGCTCATCTTACATTTTGGCATCCGCAGCGAGGCAATGCCTTTGGGTCATCAAAATGATTATAGCATGACCTTGCCAACGTCTGTTCTCCTCCCCACCTCCCAGAAACCAATACAGTCACATGCATACAATGCCCTGGAAAATTAAAGGGTGCCTATTATGCTGCTTTAAAATGTTTCGAGGGCCTCCTGCAATAGGTGTGCAACCATTCAAGGTCAAAGAACACCTTAATTGTCTCATTTGCAGAATCTTCTTTTTTCACTGTGTCTAAGGGTGTTTTCACACCTGTCTTGTTCAGGGTGTTTGTTTCAGAACCTGGAGAGTTTCCTCCATTATCTTAAAGGCATTTGGGAATGTAATTATGCTAAGATATGGACCGAAACAACTCTGATTTGCTTTGAGAAAGCTATGTTTTGCAACAATCTAGTTTTTATCACAATGTATAAATTGTTATTACATGCACTGCATTCAAACTTGCATTGCTTGTTTTGCATATGCCACTTAGAATGAATTTAGGGATAACCCCAAAGTGAAATGTTCACCTGAAATTTGATCAGGAGAAATTATTTCATGACACTGTCCAAAACCAACAAAAATACAGATGAAATCTTGATTGCCGTTTATAATTATGGGTCCAACTTTATATTAAGTGGCCTTAACTAAAATGTACTTACACTGAAACTAATCATTTGTTACAATGTATTAATTGTGTAAATCCATGTTTTTACATTGTACATATGCTTGATTAAATATCTTACATTTAGAATTACAATGTAGACCATCCCTTTACCCCACCTTTAACCCACCCCCAAACCTACCCATACCTGTCCCTAACCCTACCCGTATCCCCCCTCAAGAGCACAAGAAGTGTTCAGCAATATAGTATGAAAACATGAAATACATTGTATTTATATTTTGATGCAAGTACTGTACATAGTAGTTAAGAGCACTTAAAAAAATATGCAGCAATATATAATGGCAGCTACAGTTCGACCCTTTAGAAATACTGCCTCATGAAAGGAAACTGAGCCAAAAAGAAATTGTATCAAAAATTTCTATCCCTCTAGTTTTAATCCCCGTTTCGGAGCAAAGCAAATGATCTACAGGTGTGAAAACTCTCTGAAGTCTCTCTAAAGCCCTGCTTTCTGATAGTCTATTCCTCTGATTGATGAGATGGCCCACACTGAAAAAAAATTAAAGCAGTACTTCATCCAATAAAAATGTATCTTTCATTTCAGTTTAATATTAATTGTTTTATTTTTAAATAAATATATTTTAAGTTCAAAACATAGTTAAATATAAATGTTTTTGATTAGGAAATATTTGTTTTGACCAATGTAAAATTTTAAGGTTACACACACAGGCCAATGCATCCGTATTAAACAGAAACTCAATATGCTTTGTACTTTCATGGACTTTAAAAATATTAGAGCAAATGATTTGTTTTTCATCGGCTCAAGTAATCAAATTTAGATGTGAAACCATTACTCTACATTTTTTTCAATTGGATGAATAAACATTATATGGCAATTGTTGTTTTGATTAAGATATCTTCTTGTTTAGAACAAAATGAGAATTTAAATTAATTGACTTTCTTCAATAAGACAAACATGCTTTGTACCAGGTTATATAAAATTGTTCTCATGGAGATAGAAAATATTGTTTAAGACAAATGATTTATTTTTTATTGGGTCAAGTGTTTTTTTTAATTGGATGAATGAAAGCTTTTTTCCAGTGCAGTCTCTTGTGATTGGAGTTGAAAACCATACACTCATTAGCATATCTGAATTTCAGCTCCATCAGAACTTGTAAACACATGGCATGTATCAAATGTTTGATTATTAAAGTGGACATTATTCAAGGACAACCAATGAAGGCCATAAGCTGGCATTTTGTAGGAAGTAAAATTTGAATTACTAGCTGGGTATACATCGCGTGTGTTATTTCTGATTTTAAAGTATTGCATTAAAAAACAAGTGATGGAAATGCCAAATTTTCAATACAAATCCCTTACTGATAGAAATGCATTTGCTAAATAAACTCTGATACTGTATACTGTAGCGAACATTACGCCCATGAGCTAATCAGCTGTCATTATTATGCTAGCCTTGTTTACTGTTAGTTACTAGGAAACCAATACTACAGTCAGCCACTCTAAAAACCTGATGGAAACTAACCTCACATTTGGTAACTAATTCACATTTTTCTTTTTGGGCATCAGGATGGAAACCCAACAACTGATTACTCATTTTCAGGCAAGTTCAGAATCTGCTTTTTCTTTTTAGAGACATTGGGCCCTATCAAACACCCGGCGCAATAAGACGCATGACATGTATGGTGCGATTTGTTGCTATTTTCAGACCATTGCAACCCTAATTTTCATGTTTTGCGCTACATTATTTAAATAGCAAATCCATTTGCGCCACTTTGTGGACTCATGAGTGTGCTGGTCTAAAAAGGAGGTGTGTTAAGGCGCATTGTTTGCACGTTGCTATTTTGAAGAAATAGACTGTGGCATTGACCAACTAAAAGATGGCCTAAAGTCCTGTACAGAGTGCGTTAGTTATGTGCCTATGCAGGTCCAAAACGTTTACACTATGCTTAATACAAACAGGATGTACAGCAATACCCAAAATTGTTTACATAAGAAAAAAAAAAAAAGGATTAAAATGTTACAAAAATTATTATTTTCTACATAAATATAAAAACCACTGCCTCCATGCCTCATCTCAGGGTTTTTTTTTTCCATTTATTCATGACAATTTGCATTTGTATAATGTTATTATTAGTAGCAGTAGTATTTATTATATGCCTATTTATATTTGCTTTAATAAAAACAAGTTTATATTTGGCGACCTGTCAGGTTTTGGACCATATGGGATATAAGAATAGGACGTGTGTTTGGATATAACTCAGGTTTTTGACCACACTTTATTATTATTGTTCATTTATTTGTTTGCTGGAAATTAAAACTGAATTTAGAAATAGTTTTGAAACAAATCTTTGCACTTAACAAATAAAATTAAATATGTAGGCTGATGGATGTTTTCAGTGGAGTGCGTACAACACTGTTTCCTTATCCACAAAAGTAAAGGAGTAAAGTAAAGTGTAAAACGCCAAATGGAGGAGGCTCGTTCTTTAACATCGTGCTGCAGATGGTCCGTTTAACTGTTTTCTTGGTAGTGAAGCATTCAGTTTTTCCATTTACAAAGTTCGCCATGTAAATAGCATTATTAAATACTCAATAAGAGAAAAAGCACAACGCTGTTAGATCATGTGCCGGGAAGCAGAGCATATTTTTCTATCCTTAAAATAGCAAAAGTGGATTCGGACACACCCTTAATGCTTTTGCGCCATGTGCTTTAGACTTTGTGCCTAGATCGTTAAAATAGAGCCCAATGACTCAATTTTCCATGCACTTTGAAACGTTAAAGACATTTTACATTCCCTAACAGTTGTATTACACACTTCAAGAAAGACGTAATTAGGGCACTTCAAAAACATTGTCTTAGTTTAAATGTATAACATAGAAGCAAAAATGGCTCAAATTACCGTGACTATGAAATACGTGCATTAGGTGCTAATGATGTCTACAAAAGCTGTTTCAACTTAATTTTGAATCACTATTATACTTTAAAAACCACCACTAAATCTAATCATCAGGCTATCAGTATCAGCGCAAGCAAAAAAAAAAAAAACAGGCATGGGTCGTTATTGTCATGTAAATGTCACCCAAAGCCCCAGTTGTAATGCAAATATAATAGTGCAGGGAGTAAAATTATATGGGACATTTCAAAGGCGTACAATGCCCTGGATTATTAAACCTGATCCACACAGTATCCGGGCTGTTCGTGATGAAAAGGAAGCCAAAATACTACTGAAAGGAATTTAAACTACATGGCACAGCAGCAGCAGCAGGTGGAAATAGTGGCGAAGCAGCCAAAGCAGGAATTTAATGAGGTTTTTTTATACAAGCAAACGTACCTCTAACATTTCCTCAATGGCTCGAGGAGCAAGATAAAACTTGAGACAAGAAAGAATGAACATAAACAACAAAAGACAGTGAACACAACAGAGGAAGAAGTATAAAGAGAGACAGAGAGTGGTGAGTAAAGAGAACTGTGACTCCACAAATATGACAGAATGTTGATCGTGATTATTTGAGTCCAGACATCTGACCATTGGACATACAATGAATGGAAGTTGTATGATGAGAAATATCTTCAGTACCTCCTCTTGCTGTCGTCCAGTCTCTGTGTGTTGACGGTCTGGATGATGCTTCAGAAACTGTGCCACATACGTCATGATGGACTTCTCATCTGGTTTATCCACATCCACATCTAAAAATCACATCAAAATAGATTTAAATTTACACTTTAATATTTACAATATTTACACTTTAAGTTTTTACTTAGTAACTATGTCATTTAGAATCATTAAAAGTATCATTAGATTGTCTGTTTAATTTCGCTTTACAAGCTATAAGTAACATGTACTGTATGTCCACTTATTGTACTAACCAGTATTTAACAGTCTACTAACACTAATAGTTATGTTAGACCTGCTAATATGATGCATTTTGGTGAATCGGATCGCAAGTAGATGAGGGAGAAACATTCACACGTTCACACATCTCTGATGAGGGATAGTCTAAGGGTAGGTTTATGTACAGTTTTTTTTTTTCTCAGATCTTTTGGTCTAAGATTGTAATATATATTTGCACATTTCACATACTACACAGTAAAAACAATTGTCCAAATACATTTTTGCAGTTAAAAATACTGAGTAAAGCAGTGAAACCAATTATAATTTATGAGCTGAGCAATCTAAGTAAATTATATAATTTATTTTGTGTATTTTTCTTATTTCAGACGAGTTCCTAATGCAATATTTAAACCACTTTAACATGTATGCACATACTTGTCTACACTGAAATTCCTTAAATAAAATATATTTGACAACATTGAAAGTAATTAGCTTGAGTCCCTTTATGAATAAAAGAATGAAATTTATGCAAGGGATTGGGCATTTTAATAACACAAAATGAATGAAATTACATCAATATACAGCTGAAACCAGAAGTTTACATACACTGTATAAAAAGCCATATAACCATTTTTAAAAAGTCAGATGTTAATGTGACTAAACCTTTTCTCTTTTAGGTAAGTTAGGATTATCACATTTGTTTCTGTTATGCTTAATAGCAGAATAATGAGAAGATATTTTTTGAGAAATTGTTATAACTTTTCTTGAAAGTCATTATTATGCCTCTGAAAAAGCTCAGATGATGGTGTCAAGATTTTGGAAGTTTCTGATTGGCTAATTGACAACATTTGAGTTAATTGGAGGTACAACTGTAGAATAGTGTTTAAGGAAAACCTCAAACACACTGCTTCCTTGTGTGACAACATGGGAAAATCAACAAGCCAGAATCAACAAAAAAGCCAGATTACAATTTGCAAAATTTCACTGGGAAAAATAATAATTTTTGGAGACATGTCCTGTGGTCTGATGGAACTAAGATTGAACTGTTTGGCCATAATGACCAGTCTTACATTTGGAGGACAAAGGGGAAACCTTACAAGCTTAGGAACACCATCCCAACTTTGAAGTATGGGGGCGGCAGCATCATGTTGTGGGGCTGTTTTGCTGCAGGAGGGACTGGTCCACTTCACAGCATAGATGGCATCATGAAGAAAGAACATTATATAGAAATACTGAAGCAACATCTCAAGACATCAGCCAGGATATTAAAACTTGGCCACAAATGGGTCTTCCAAACAGACCATGACCCCCAGCATTCTGCCAAATTAGTTAAAATGTGCTTTAAGAACAACAGAGTGAATGTTTTGGAGTGGCCATCACAAAGCCCTGAGCTCAATCCTATAGAAAATTTGTGGGCAGAGTTGAAAAAGCTTGTGCGAGCTAGACAGCCTACAAATCTGACTCAGTTACACCAATTCTGTCAGGAGGAATGGGCCAAAATTCCTTCAAACTATTGTGAGAAGTTTGTGGAAGGATACTCAAAACATTTGACCAAAGTTATACAGTTTAAAAGCAAAGCAAAAAAAATACCAAGGAAATGTATGTAAACTTTTGACTGTCTAGAAATTAATAAAAAAAAATTTCTCATTATTCTGGCATTTAGCAAATGTAAATGATTTAGGTAATCCTAACAGACCTAAAATAGTAAACGTTTAGTATGATTTACCATCAGACATTTTTTTAAAAATAGTTATGTTCTTTTTTTTTAGAGTGGATGTAAACTTCTTTCAACTGTATGTTGCACATAAAATGATCAACATAATATCAATAAATTTATACATAAAATAAAACATTTTACAAACATAATTTTTAACAAAGAAATTCACCAGTTCACAGGAAATGCATGAGAGCTGCTATTTGAACTGAATGCAAGACGGACGTGTTAGTCACACAATTTTTTTGGTCAAAGAATTAAACTTTAACAGATAACTGTAACCTTTAAACATAATTTACTGTTTGATTTTAGAGATTTATATTAGTTTTTCACATCACTTGTGTGGCATTTACAAAGTCACTGCAGTGTTCTTTTCTATTCTGATATTCCCGAAAAAAGAAATACTGCACTTTAGGGCTGCACGATATTGAAAAAATCTGCGATATTCAGTTTTATATATATTGCGATATAAATAAAGTTTCACCAGATAACTTAAATACTTTTATGTGGAGGGGGGGGGGGGGGGGGATCATTCATTTACGTAGATTGATTTTGTAAGGGTGTGAATCATGTATACAAATTTTTAAGCAAGAATAATTACAAAAGAAAAAAGAAAATTGATTTATGATTTTTCCAAAAAGTCAAACAGTATTCAGGTAAAGAAATGTAACAATGACGTGTAAAATAGCACTGTATAGTCTTCATTGTATTTATAATTCAGTAAATTCATTCTTCATTAGAGTTTCAAATGTTGTATGTTATTGTCCCTGAATGCTTTTAGCTGTCTTAAAAAGACTTTATAACACATGCAAATGATAAAGTTTCACTCTGTTATCGTTATACTTTGCAATGACTCCACAAATCTCACGTATTCTCAATTATTGATCAACTACAGTATATACCCAACTCGACACTGCATATCCTGCGATGAGACTATTGCAGAGACACACATTGCAATATAGATGTTCAAACAATACAGTATACTGTGCAGCCTTACTGCACTTGGAAAAAGGACTTGTAGGACAACATAGCCATTTTTATATTTGTTCAGCTTCGCACTAAATTCAAGATTGTCAGTGGCAAAGTTTCAATCTCGTCAAAGCCTCACACTTCAACAATATGTCTATAATGTTTTAGAATGAGATCAGTAGGTGGAGAGTTGCTAGTCTTTTAAGGCTCTTTGAATGTTTTCAGCCACATGATTGTCTACACCACAAAAGCAGTCTGATTTCTTGTGTTTTTGACAAGATCTAGAAGTTATTGAAGGTGGACTAACCCTTTAAACTCAATTTATATATTAGTGTCATCCAATTGTGATTGGATAATTCCAGGTGTAAACAGGATCTTAGTCACAAACAGTCAATAAAATGTTTAAAGCAGACCATTAAAACAAAGCATGAAACAAAACTGAAATAAATGGTTCTGCACTGAAACTCTGTGTTTCACATGTGGCCCATAATAAAACAATCTTTTCCAAATAGAAGGTTTGTCATCATCTTTTGTTTGATCCCCCCCCCCCCCCTCATTTTAGTTGATTGTTCTGTGACAAATTTGATTTAATAGATTTTTTGTCAGCCTCCTTTCTCCTGTTTTTGTGCACCCATGCATTATCATTTAGTTTTAACGTGGCATGAAATTACCTACTCAGATTTCAAAGATCATATGTGCAATATGTTTTTGGTGGTATTTTGAAAATTGTCAGTGGTTAAATGCAACGTTTAATGAAGGTACACTGATCTATGCCAAGAGCAAAAAATAGTGCAGAATTTGAATTATTCATTTATTTATTTAAACTACTTTTCAGCATGCATCAAATATTTTAAATATGGATTTCATAGATTTTAGATTTCATCCCCACTATACATTTACATTTTAGAAACACTTTTATAATTTCACCTGACATTATCATTGCCAAGTTTGGGGTGTACACGATTTTTAATGGTTTTAAAAACAAAATGATTTTGTTTATCAAAGTGTGCATTTATTTTAATAAAAGATGAACTAAAACAAAAAAAGTAGTATTACAATGTCAAAAACCAAACAACATACTGTCAAATATAATTCATTTCTGTGACGCACAGATGAATTTCCAGCATCATCACTCCAGTCTTCAATGTCAAACCATCCTTTGGAAGTCATAGTAATATTCTTATTTGGTTTTTAACAACAATTTTATATTGTTGTTAATGTTAGTAAAAGTCTGATTCAAAGTGCAATGTCTAAAAACTAGAGACAAATTAAATCAGGTCCAGTGGAAGCCACACTGATGTTTCTCCTAATAAAAGACCCATGGTTGACAATGTCCCTTGACTTTCCGGTTAGTATTTGTTCAGTCAGCTTTGCCGTGGCTAATGGGCCACTAATCGTTTAAATGTCAAACTTCATTTGTCAGACTTCTGGTAGGAAGCATGAGGAAGCTCAGATGGTGTCTATGAGGTCGAAGACTTAACCCCTCAATTAAAAATTCATCAATCACATCCTCTGTGAGTGGCGTGCTGCTAATTAGAAGTTAAGCAATTGGCGCATAGAGACTCGTGCAACACAATTTGAATGTACATGGTCAAAAAACAGTTCTTTGTCCTTTAAAGCATTACTATTATGTCCAACACCTTATTATTCTCCATTTGAGCTCAATTTTGGTCAAATGTTAATCACAGAAGTGTCTGAATACATGAAAGCCATAATAACTACTATCACAATGAGGTGTTTAATTACTTAAATATTGCAGATTATAATTTAGATCAGAGAGAGAAAGAGACAGAGAGAGTGTCTCTAAAAGCAACGTCTTCCTCTGTCTAGACTTTTGGTTGAGCATTTCATGCGATTGATTCACAATTTGCTTATTTTTAATGTTAAAGGTCCCATGAAGTGTCATGAAATGTGCTTTTTTTATTCAACGTTTGATGTAACCTCAACTGAAGCATGAAGTGAGGGTGGGACATAGAGTAACTCCTCCCCTTTTACAAAAAACAACCAATAACGTTTTGTTTTATTATTTGAATACATTATTTCAATAACTGTGTGAAAAGCATCTTGAAGGGGGCGGGGCATGTCAGATACTATAGAGCTCAAGGATTTTTTTCATTCACTTTCATCAATTGATGAAGTTTGTTCCTCGCCACTATCGCCACTGGCTTACTTAGGTTTTGGGACTTGTGGAGCTGCGCATTGATGGATTTGCTCTTCTGTATTTGGATTTTCAGCAGTGAAAGTTAAACCACACTGAAATGAACTAAACTGAACATCAACTCTGAAATCTGGACTGACAGTTTCAATTTACTAGAACTTCTATGTTAAGCTGCCTTGACACAATCTACATTGTAAAAGTGCTATAGAAATAAAGATGAATTTAATTTAATTTAATTTAATTTAATTTAATTTAATTTAATTTAATTTAATTTAATTTTAATTTTAATTTAATTTAATTTAATTTAATTTAATTTAATTTAATTTAATTGAAGGGCGACGCAGTGGCGCAGTAGGTAGTGCTGTCGCCTCACAGCAAGAAGGTCGCTGGTTCGAGCCTCGGCTGTGTCAGTTGGCGTTTCTGTGTGGAGTTTGCATGTTCTCCCTGCATTCATGTGGGTTTCCTCCGGGTGCTCCGGTTTCCCCCACAGTCCAAAGACATGCGGTAAAGGTGAATTGGGTAGGCTAAATTGTCCGTAGTGTATGAGTGTGAATGAATGTGTGTGGATGTTTCCCAGAGATGGGTTGCGGTTGGAAGGGCACCCGCTGCGTAAAAACGTGCTGGATAAGTTGGCGGTTCATTCCGCTGTGGCGACCCAGGATTAATAAAGGGACTAAGCCGAAAAGAAAATGAATGAATGAATGAATTTAATTTAATTTAATTTAATTAAAAGACCAGGATTGCCCAGACTCGGTACTGAAGGGCCAGTGTCCTGGATAGTTCAGCTCCAACTTCCCTCATTACACCTGCCTGGAGGTTTCTAGTATACCTAAAAAGAGCTTGATTACCTGGTTCAGGTGTGTCTAATTGGGGTTGAAATTAAACTCATTGGAGGACATCAGCCCTCCAGAACTGAGTTTGGGCACCCCTGCTACAGAGCATTTGATTGGTCAGGATTTGGTGAAAAACTGAAGTATGAGGTGGTGTGAAATTTTTTTTTTGTCCGTTTAAGCGGAAGTGACAAACTTTGGATGTTTACATCAGTTTTATATCTTCTAAATGTGAATTTTGGAGCAGACTAGCTTATAGATATCTTTAAAACGAACAATACACTTAAGCTGCAGTCACACTACAGTTTGAGCTTGCCCCCGGTGCGGGATAAAACAAGATGATTTAACATTGTGATTGTTACATATTTTAAATTTCTGTAGAGAGAGGTCACGTTTTCATCTTCTATTGGTCTCACACATTCACATGATGTGATTTTGCTGGTCAGAGTTCACCAAGCTTGAACTTTTGAACATGCGACATGCGAAACTTGTCACATGAGCTGGCGTTTCTGCTCTGCTGCATTGGCCATGGAAGTCTATTGGGCCAAAAGTGCAGGGTGACCTCGATTTTACTAACATCTAAAAAACGTTTTTAATGTTTTCATTTCATGGATGTTATTATTATTGGCCCAACAGGTAAATAAACTATCATCTGATCCACCTCTGATGGATCCTGCTAGGCATGGGTGGACGCCTTCCACATTATCGGTTATCAATATAAGCCAAAATTTCCATATCAGCAGATCCCTGAATGCAAGAAGTATTTCTATTCTCTCTACTTTATTTCTGGATGTTCTGACTGGCATCACCTTCGGGGTCAAGTAGTCGTGGGATGCCCAGCTCTCGCTCAGCCAATAAGAAGGCCTCTTCTAGGTTCTCCCTGTTGGCTCTCCTCCAAACACGCTCCATGTTAACCAGATGGGGTCGCAAAGCAAAGATGACAGCATGAAAAGCCACCCCTGTCCGCCAGCTGGGGCCAAAGTCTTTCACATCCAGACCCATTCTCCTGCAAACACATGTATGTACATTATGTCAAAAGCCAGCAAGAATGCAGTCATATGCTATGCTTAGGGGATGAGATTATGGGAGTAAAGAATAGTATATTCATTCATGTATTAGCAGTACAATTCTTACTTTGTTGCTGTGTTCTGGACCCATTTAAGAAGGGCCCTCTTGGCTCCGCCCTGAAAAGAAAGGCGGGGCTTGCGTTTGACCGGTGGGCTGCTGGTCTCAGTGCTGTTGGAGCTTTCCACTGATGAGTTGCTGCTGGATTGAGGTTGTAGGGCTGGTAAATGACTGGTCAACTCCTCGATCTGAAGCAGGAGATGGTGAGGGAAGTGATTATTTTTTTCAAGATTATTCATGGATTTTGAATTATTATGACTTTTTACCTGGAAATATAAGATGATAGTCCATATCAACCCCAGCACAATAGAGGGTCTGCCATCTACCACATCTGTTGTGTTGATGTTAACTAGCTTAATCTGTTAAATACAAAATTTTGAAAAATAATGAAAAAGTACATCCAGAATAAGAAATAAATCTTGTAATTAGGTGCAGAAGTCATGTGGATTATTGATATAATGCAATGGTCTCAAACTCAATTCCTGGATCGAGTTTGAGACCTATAATATAATGCATTCATTGTGCTTTTTTAAAAGCCCCAATATCCATCAGAGTTGTTATTGTTAACTAGACTGTTGATTCTCTAAAATAAAATAAAATAAAATAAAATAAAATAAAATAAAATAAAATAAAATAAAATAAAATAAAATAAAATAAAATAAAATAAAATAAAATAAAATAAAACAATAAAATAAAATAAAATAAAGTAAAATAAACCTGAATTTAAAGCTGAAATTAAAAAACAAAATTTGAAAATATATTTTAAACATTAATATAACATTACTAAATTAACACTGGATTTTTACGAATAAAAAAACCTAAACATTTTTAAGTACTAAAAATTTTTTAAAAATCATAATAATAACTACCAAATTTCTACTAAAATGTTAATTGTATGTTTTTCACAAAATATTTAACAGTTTTAAAACCAGAAAACATTTAAAATGTCTAAATGGCTTTCACATTGTTATCGTATGCTAATCAGATCTATTCGCAGTTCAATTGGAAAGATCCCGATTCAGAAACTGATAATGTCAGTCACAGAAATTACAGAGAGTCACAGGAAAAGGTCACACTAACCGGAGATCCTCTGTAGGCCGACTGAAACAGAGACAAACAATGGGGGAAAGACAGAGAAAAGAAGAATAGAGGTCATTACATGTTGTTAACAAAAGTGTGTCCCATCAAGTGAAGGACAGGTCATCTCAGCTCTGAGATAAACCAAAACCCTTCAGTCACAGTCAAGGTCTGCACTCTTGAACTGACTATTACACACACACAGAGATACTGTATAAACCAGTCAAACACACATCTGAATGACAAAACACACATATTCAGTGCTTAAAAACAAAAGAAATACCAATTTATAAAGTATACTTAAGTTGAAAAAAAAAAGTTTTTTAATGTCAATTTTGAGACCTTTTTTCACCTTCAGTTAAATAAAGAAAGAATCCAAAATACACTTTCAGATGTTTCTTTTGTCACACTTATCAATTAGTGCCTGCAAATTACAATTACAATACATATTTTTAAAGGCTGATTTCTCAAAATGAGTTTTTTTTCTCCTACTTTGAGACATACAGTAAATCTCCATTTCGGCAGCAATTTTATACACCAAAAGCACAGTTTTACTCATATCTGTAATCTACAGATGAAACATTGATACATAATTTCCCTGATAACATACTGCATTTTATTTCCCCCAAAAAAACAAACATCTACACATCTGTTCACTGTATTTTCTGATTTATGAAGTGATAAAAGTGATTGCCTAATTCCCCACCATACAACCCCTTGCCTTAAAAAGATTTAAAGAAGATATTTTTTGAGCTAGAGTCTAGAGATGTATGCTAATTAATGTGTAATTAATTAAATAATGCCTTGATTGCATATTTATACATACTATTTTAGAAAACTTGTAATACACTGAAATGTTTGCAATCTTTAACATAATTAATCAACCAGGATAAAGTAAGGTAATAGCTATTAGTTTTGTTGTTGTTGTTGTTTTTTTTTTTTTTTTTTTTTGCAGCATCTTGCCTTGCAAATAATTTCATTGAATGTAAAAGTAGAATTGAACAAAGCATAAAAGAGTGCTGGGCTCTGGTTTCTCCCACTGCGCTCCACAGGGAATAGAGAGAGAGATGAGAGAGGGATGACAGAGACAGATAAGATGCTGAAAGACTGTAGCTTACGAAATGAATCCTGAGCTCTTTGAGAGATCAGATACACAGTCAGACAGACCACCTCAGGAGTGGGAGGCTTAGCTCAGCTTCATTCACTGACAGGCCAAATAATTACCGGCTGAACACAGACACACACTATATCAAACATCTATATCCCCAGAGAGATGATGTGAAAACAAAATATCCTGTTTATTGGTTGGGGGGGGGGGGGCATGTTTTAAATATCCATGGTTTACTTTTTTAATAACAAAGGTAAATCTCTCATTGTTTTTTCCTTTTACGTTGAGCTAAATTGAACTTAAATCTCCCTAGAACAACTAATTGGTCAATTACGGAGTCGACTAGTCAAATATTTTGGTAAAATGAAAACTAAAACATATAGAAATTCATTCAAAATATATGGGGTAGGTATAGATTATTTCATTCTTTTAAAAGAAGTCTGCAATATCATGATGATACATTATATATATATATATATATATATATATATATATATATATATATATATAATATATATATATATATATATATTGGTGCATTTAAACAAAATAACTTTTTTAAACAGTTACAATATGAGTTTGGTCACTTAACATCTTTAGGAATACAAAAGAGCATATATTTAAATTCAAATAAGATGTTGCAGCAACAACAAAATGTATTATTTTTATGGTTTTCTTAAAATTTTCTTTGTATTGAAATATTATTTAATATTTTCCCTAACATGTTCAATTTGGTATACTAATTTTTGCAATGTGATCATAAGTCATTTTGTTAGACTAGTCCGGTTTTGGTTTTGGTACTGACTAATTGTAACGAAGCGGATGTTGACAACGGACATGCTGATCCACATGCAGTTTATTAAAGGAAAGGTCATACAGGCAATGGTAAAAAAACAGGAGCAAATCAGGAGCATAAAGGTAATCCAAAACACGCAGGCAAAAAACACTGGCAAAGGTCAGGCTAGGCAGCAAAAAATCAAAACAAAAACAAGACAAGGATCAAAACATGCTAAATCAAACAAGGAAAAACGCTTGGGAAAAACAAGACTCAGCAATGTGAACGTGAAAGTGAGGTGTATATATAGTCCATGCAATCAGTGAGATGAGCTACAGCTGTCTCTGGGTGCAAAGAGTTCTGAGAGTTGTAGTTCGTTTGGAATACCGGAAGTAATCTCCAGCAGAGAAAACGCCGCTGGCAATCACAACATTAATCTAACGTTCATACAGAAATATCTTCTTGTATAGAATCCTACAGAAAGTAATAATTTTTTAAAAGAGATCTCTAAGTGTCTACTCATTTACACTGGTCACTAAGAAATAATTAAATATAAGCAATATTGTGAAATAGCACTAAAATTGTTTTTAAAAAATTATTTTTATTCACTCGTAATACTTCAGCTATTTATTTATAATATAATTAATTTAATCAATGATTGCTGAATCTTCACAATAGTCTAATTTTCTACTCTATTATGATCGACTATTATTGCACTGTAAAAAAAAATATGACAAAAAGTCATGTTACTTTAACTTATTTCAATAAGTTAATCAGGTTTCAACTAGATTTTTTTAATCATACAAAGTTTAACTTAATATGTTTAGTTTGATTGATGTAAAAATTTAAATGACTAGAAAAGTTTATTGTTTTCAACAACAAAAAAATTAAGGCAGCAATATTTTTTACAGTGTGACGCTCGATTATTAATAATGGTTCTTAATAATATCCTTCAAAATGTTGAACACATTTTTTATGGTTTCATATTTTTGTACAATGCACAATTCATTTACTTTTCTGGATTCTTTCTTAACAGGAAATTCAAAAATAAGTTTATTAGAAATAATATCTACACGCCCTGAAAGCATTAAAAAATGTACATAACTTTACATTACGCCTTAATTAGTCCATTTATTCAGTCATAGCAACCACAGACAGAAGGAGAGTCTGTGAGGGAAGCTCATCTCCACATGTGAGACACCACAGAGAGATTTATAATACCATGACTCAGGACTAGACCTCAATAACGAGAATGATTTCAGATCCGAGGTGTCAACATCACCTTATAAATCTACACTCATCATCTTCTAATGGATTCATAAATCTATTACTTGGCCGTGAAAAATAAATTAAACATAATTCCATGTCATTCGGAATGAGAACTGCATATAAAATACAGAAGCATCTCTTGTGGGACGGAGCAGAATCAGAGTGGAACGGGAAGAGGTTGTGTGGGTCAGAGCGAGTGGTTATAACCTGGAGCCGTACACCTGAGCAAAAGCACTGTGGGAATGGACTGCCTTACCCTCCTGCCCTCCAGAAACTTGAGCGCTCTTCCAACATTGGCGACCCAGTGGATTCTCCTCAGCTTGCGGCCCTGCTCACACGGCTGTCCAGCGGGAGAGGATACACAGCAGACAAAAGGAAAATGGTGGAAGACGGAGGAAAATGTAAATACCCGGCAATGAATGGGGAGAAGGAGATGAAAACAAACAGAAAGAGACAGCATGACAAGCAGGAGAGGTATATATAGTACAGAGAGAAAAAAATGGCAAAACAAGATGACACCAAATAGATGGCAAGAGAGATGAGTAAAAAAAAAATCAAAGCTCTATGTGCTACTTGGTACATAGTATTGATTGTTACAGCATTGCAAATACCTGAGGCACCACTAGCCTTGTGGGATTCTTCAGTGGTAGTGTGGGTATTCATGTGTGGGAGTACTTATATTGTGCAGTGAAAACACTGTCTTTTGTAATATCGTTTGTATTGTATAGCAATTATTTCTGTCAATAAATAAAACATTGAAACAACGTTTTTAGATCTAACTGCAACAAAAATGTTTGATACTAAAGAAGTGATTTGTACTATGGTGATTAAGGAAAATCAATGCCAAAGATATTGAAAGTAGCTTACCAGTTTGTGACCTGACAAGACTTCAAGGAGAGCCAATAACATCACTCCATCTTTAACATCTTCAAAAAGATCTGAGACCACCAACGGAGGATTACGCTAAGGAGAAGGAAAACAAAAAAACAATCAGTTAAAGATTTTCTGTTATGCTTAAGTGATTGCAATACTTATTAAATGTGAAAGATTGATGAATGGTAGACAGACAGACAGATATAAATATGAGAACAACAGACAAAACAATAGACAGAGTGACAGACAGATGAAAAGACAGATAAACAGAATGTCGTAAAGGATATCAGACAGAACGAATGGAAAGAATGAGACAATGAGGGAGTGACGGAATGGCAGAAAGAGGGAGATAGAATGATAGACAGACAGAATGACAGATAGTCAGAATGATAAATAGTATGATAGACAGAATAATAAACAGACAGAAGGTCAGACAGATACTAAAGACAGAATAATAGACAGGGAAATGAGAGACTTGTCAGATAGACAGAATGACAGAGAGACAGAAGGAAAAACAGAATGACAGTAAAACAATATCAGACAGTCACACAAAACGAGAGACAGACAGAATGGCAGAACAGCTGACAGAACAGACAGAGTGATAGACAGACAAAATGAGAGACAGATGAAATGACAGAAAGAATGCTATGATAATAGACAAAATGAGAGACAGACAGTCAATAAGTCAGACAGACAGACAGAATATCAGAGAGCATGACAGAAAACAATGTTAGACAGAAAGATAGACAGACAGAATGACAGATAGACAGAACAACAGACATATGGCACACAGACACCTAACTGGACAGAACAACAGTCTGAAACAGACCGAAGAAGGTCAGACTGAATAACAGAACGACAATAGAACAACAGACAGAGAGAACAGAACAATAGACAGACACAAAAATAGAAAAACAGACAGATAGAGTGAGAAAGGGAGGGAGGGAGGATGGATGGATGGATGGATGGATGGATGGATGGATGGATGGATGGATGGATGGATGGATGGATGGATAAATAGATACGTAGATAGATATCGATTAGATAGATGATAGATAGGATAGATAGACAGACAGACAGACAGACAGACAGACAGACAGACAGACGGGAGAAAGAAAGAACCAACAACAGACAGACAGACAGACAGACAGACAGACAGACAGACAGACAGATACAGACAGACAGACAGACAGAACTACGACAACAGACAACAGACAACGACAGACAGACCGGAGAAGAAAGAACAACAACAGACAGACAGACAAGACAGACACAGACAGACAGACAGCAGACAGACAACAGAACTACGACAACAGACAGACAGACAGACAGACAGACAGGAGAAAGAAAGAACAACAGACAGACAGATAGAACAACAGACAGAGAGAACAGAACAATAACAACACAAATAGAACACAGACAGATAGATTGATAAAGGGAGGATGGATGGGATGATGGATGGATGGATGGATGGATGGATGGATGGATGATGTGGATGGATGGATGGATTGATGGATGGATTGATTGGATGGATGGATGGATGGATGGATGGATGAATAGATACAGTAGATAGATAGATATAGATATATATAGATAGACATACCGACAGACAGACAGACAGACAGACAGACATACAGACGACACAGACAGACAGACAGGGAGAAGAAAGAACAACAGACAGACAGACATACAGACAGACAGACAGACATACAGACAGACGACAGACAGACAGACAGACAACAGACGAACTACGACATACCGACACAGACAGACAGACAGACAGACCGACAGACAGACTAGACAGACATACAGACAGACCGACAGAACTACAGACAGACAGGCAGGCAGACAGAATGACAGACACAGAAAGAAAGAACAACACAGACAGAACTACAGACAGACAGAACAGACAGACAGACAACAGGGAGAAAGAAAGAACAACATACAACAGACAGACAGACAGACAGACAGACAGACAGACAGACATACACAGACAGACAGGGAGAAGAAAGAACAACAGACAGACAGACAGACAGACAGACAGACAGACAGACAGACAGACAGAGAGACAGACATACAGACAGACAAAGAGACATACAGACAGACAAAATACAGACAGACAGCAGAAGAAAGAAGAAAGAAATAAAGAAAGAAAGAAAGAAAGAAAGAAGAAGAAGAAAGAAAGAAAGAACAACAGACCGACAGAACTACAGACAGTCAGAACAGACAGAATGACAAACCAGAAATGAACACAACCAATAGATAGGCAGACAGAAGCTGTGATATTCGAGGTTTAAATGAAACTCTTTCCAGATTAAAGAGCATTGGAGGTTTGTGCTGTCAGTCAAGAGCTTAAGAAGCACCTAAAAAGACTGTAAAAGTGCTGATTCTGAAGACGACACAGACTGTCTGACCCAGTGAAGCCCCTCCACTAATCCATCCACAGCCCCTCTTTACCCAAACACCACATCCAGGATTTCTCTGAAGACATCAGTCACATGACAGGGATTTGGAGGGGAAAGCAGCCGGGTGGCAAAGTCATTCATGAGAAGATTAACATGAAAAAGTGAAAGTGTGTGCATGTGTGTGTGTGTGTGTGCGTGTGTGTTGTGTGTGTGTGTGTGTGTGTGTGTGGTGTGTGTGTGTGTGTGTGTGTGTGTGTGTGAGAGAGAGAGAGAGAGAGAGAGAGAGAGAGAGATTGGCTTAAATTTCAAAAGAACACCAAAATACAAGGGGAAAGAATTTTAGTAGCGATGCCAAGAGAAAACGACAGTGGAATGACCTTAATTAGAGGAAGAAAAGGGGACATGAGTGATGTTTTTTGAAAGATTAATTTTTGAAGCATTTTTGAGAGAGCAGGGGGAGGAATTGCTAAGATATTCCAATTAGCTCTAAATAATTCAGAAGCTAATTGGATAAAATCACCTTATGATATTACATTAAAAAGAGGCACTTTGGTTAATTATGCAACTAATGAAAAATAAGAGGAAAAAACACAAAGGCACAACCAGCAGGCTTAACAAACTAATTATCTGCGTCTGCTTATTACTGATGGAAATAGATTGTCACGGCAGGCGCTGCTGATGCGTTCACGGAGTGACAGCGTTTAGCAATGCTGTCTGCACGTTCTGTGCAACCCAATCAAAGTGCATGTGAACATACAAACGCCTGAGGGCCACTCGAACTGATTTCAATATCAGTCAGAGATGAGAGAACAACTGTTTGAGGCAAAGATGAGTTCAGTTAAGGTTGAGAGGGGGTCGTGGCTTAACCATTGACTGCACTAATCCGTTTTTAAAAACATAAAAAGTAACATTTGTACAAATTTAATACATTTTACTAACAGGTGGGGACAAACCTGGACAACTCTGGACCAAGTTGACTTTTATTTTATGCAAAATGCTAAAACTAAATAAATGAATTTAAATTAAATATCTTCTGATATACAGTATAAACTCTGTACACTAGTTTTCAAATTAAGTAAGTTTTTTATTGTCACTCAACAAGCTTTAAAAAAGCAATATATTTCACTTATGTATTTTAGTCCAAACAGAATCAGGCCTCACAGACTTTCATTATTTTATTTTATTTTATTTTATTTTATTTTATTTTATTTTATTTTATTTTATTTTATTTTATTTTATTTTATTTTATTTTATTTTATTTTATTTTTTTTAGTTTATTTAGTTTAGTTAAAATAAAATAAAATAAAATAAAATAAAATAAAATAATAAAATAAAATATAAAATAAAGAAGCTGTTTGGATTTATTTTAATTTATTTTAATTAAATTAAAATTAAATTAAATTAATTTAATTTAATTAAATTAAATTTATTTTAGTTTGTTGTAATTTTATTTATTTTATATTTTTATTTTTTATTATAATTGTAATTTAATTTTAATTTTTGTTTTCATTTCATTTATTATTTTAGACTTTCATTACTTTTTTTCTTTTAAAAAAAAATTCTCATGCTGCATATAAGATGACATTTGCATAGCCATTATCAATGTATATGTTAGACATCTCAACATGTTTGCCAGTAACTTACTGTAAATCAATCTGCAAAATACTGTATTTACATTAACAGCACCTTTTATCTTGCTGTACATTATATGTATTCACAGTATATCATGACTGTAAAATGTACAATAATTTCACAGGACAACTACAGTAACATGCATAACTGTCCTACATTAAAATACTGTCCTACATTATTAATACAGTTAAATACTGTGCAATTTACAAAAATCGTTAACAGTGTGGGCATTTTGAGGCACTTTGTAGTTGCAAAACATTCTTGCTATTAAAGCTTTTCATGAAGGGCGACCAGTGGCGCAGTAGGTAGTGCTGTCGCCTCACAGCAAGAAGGTCGCTGGTTCGAGCCTCGGCTGTGTCAGTTGGCGTTCTGTGTGGAGTTTGCATGTTCTCCCTGCATTCATGTGGGTTGCCCTCCGGGTGCTCCGGTTTCCCCCACAGTCCAAAGACATGCGGTAAAGGTGAATTGGGTAGGCTAAATTGGTCCGTAGTGTATGAGTGTGAATGAATGTGTGTGGATGTTTCCCAGAGATGGGTTTGCGGTTGGAAGGGCACCCGCTGCGTAAAACGTGCTGGATAAGTTGGCGGTTCATTCCGCTGTGGCGACCCAGGATTAATAAAGGGACTAAGCCGAAAAGAAAATGAATGAAATGAATGAATTTTAATTTAATTTAATTTAATTAAAAGACCAGGATTGCCCAGAACTCGGTACTGAAGGGCCAGTGTCCTGGATAGTTCAGCTCCAACTTCCCTCATTACACCTGCCTGGAGGTTTCTAGTATACCTAACAAAGAGCTTGATTACCTGGTTCAGGTGTGTCTAATTGGGGTTGAAATTAAACTCATTGGAGGACATCAGCCCTCCAGAACTGAGTTTGGGCACCCCTGCTACAGAGCATTTGATTGGTCAGGATTTGGTGAAAAACTGAAGTATGAGGTGGTGTGAAATTTTTTTTTTGTCCGTTTAAGCGGAAGTGACAAACTTTGGATGTTTACATCAGTTTTATATCTTCTAAAATGTGAATTTGGAGCAGACTAGCTTATAGATATCTTTAAAACGAACAATACACTTAAGCTGCAGTCACACTACAGTTTGAGCTGCCCCCGGTGCGGGATAAACAAGATGATTTAACATTGTGATTGTTACATATTTTAAATTTCTGTAGAGAGAGGTCACGTTTTCATCTTCTATTGGTCTCACACATTCACATGATGTGATTTTGCTGGTCAGAGTTCACCAAGCTTGAACTTTGAACATGCGACAGGCGAAACTTGTCACATGAGCTGGCGTTTCTGCTCTGCTGCATTGGCCATGGAAGTCTATTGGGCCAAAAGTGCAGGGGACCTCGATTTTACTAACATCTAAAAAACGTTTTTAATGTTTTCATTTCATGGATGTTATTATTATTGGCCCAACAGGTAAATAAACTATCATCTGATCCACCTCTGATGGATCCTGCTAGGCATGGGTGGACGCCTTCCACATTATCGGTTATCAATATAAGCCAAATTTCCATATCAGCAGATCCCTGAATGCAAGAAGTATTTCTATTCTCTCTACTTTATTCTGGATGTTCTGACTGGCATCACCTTCGGGGTCAAGTAGTCGTGGGATGCCCAGCTCTCGCTCAGCCAATAAGAAGGCCTCTTCTAGGTTCTCCCTGTTGGCTCTCCTCCAAACACGCTCCATGTTAACCAGATGGGGTCGCAAAGCAAAGATGACAGCATGAAAAGCCACCCCTGTCCGCCAGCTGGGGCCAAAGTCTTTCACATCCAGACCCATTCTCCTGCAAACACATGTATGTACATTAATGTCAAAAGCCAGCAAGAATGCAGTCATATGCTATACTTAGGGGATGAGATTATGGGAGTAAAGAATAGTATATTCATTCATGTATTAGCAGTACAATTCTTACTTTGTTGCTGTGTTCTGGACCCATTTAAGAAGGGCCCTCTTGGCTCCGCCCTGAAAAGAAAGGCGGGGCTTGCGTTTGACTGGCGGGCTGCTGGTCTCAGTGCTGTTGGAGCTTTCCACTGATGAGTTGCTGCTGGATTGAGGTTGTAGGGCTGGTAAATGACTGGTCAACTCCTCGATCTGAAGCAGGAGATGGTGAGGAAGTGATTATTTTTTCAAGATTATTCATGGATTTTGAATTATTATGACTTTTTACCTGGAAATATAAGATGATAGTCCATATCAACCCCAGCACAATAGAGGGTCTGCCATCTACCACATCTGTTGTGTTGATGTTAACTAGCTAATCTGTTAAATACAAAATTTTGAAAATAATGAAAAAGTACATCCAGAATAAGAAATAAATCTTGTAATTAGGTGCAGAAGTCATGTGGATTATTGATATAATGCAATGGTCTCAAACTCAATTCCTGGATCGAGTTTGAGACCTATAATATAATGCATTCATTGTGCTTTTTTAAAAGCCCCAATATCCATCAGAGTTGTTATTGTTAACTAGACTGTTGATTCTCTAAAATAAAATAAAATAAAATAAAATAAAATAAAATAACATAAATAAAATCAAATAAAATAAAATAAAATAAAATAAATAAAATAAAATAAAATAAAACAATAAAATAAAATAAAATAAAGTAAAATAAACCTGAATTTAAAGCTGAAATTAAAAAACAAAATTTGAAAATATATTTTAAACATTAATATAACATTACTAAATTAACACTGGATTTTTACGAATAAAAAAAACCTAACATTTTAAGTACTAAAAATTTTTTAAAAATCATAATAATAACTACCAAATTTCTACTAAAATGTTAATTGTAGTTTTTCACAAAATATTTAACAGTTTTTAAACCAGAAAACATTTAAAATGTCTAAATGGCTTTCACATTGTTATCGTATGCTAATCAGATCTATTCGCAGTTCAATTGGAAAGATCCCGATTCAGAAACTGATAATGTCCGTCACAGAAATTACAGAGAGTCACAGGAAAAGGTCACACTAACCGGAGATCCTCTGTAGGCCGACTGAAACAGAGACAAACAATGGGGGAAAGACAGAGAAAAGAAGAATAGAGGTCATTACATGTTGTTAACAAAAGTGTGTCCCATCAAGTGAAGGACAGGTCATCTCAGCTCTGAGATAAACCAAAACCCTTCAGTCACAGTAAGGTCTGCACTCTTGAACTGACTATTACACACCACAGAGATACTGTATAAACCAGGTCAAACACACATCTGAATGACAAAACACACATATTCAGTGCTTAAAAACAAAAGAAATACCAATTTATAAAGTATACTTAGTTGAAAAAAAAAAGTTTTTTAATGTCAATTTTGAGACCATTTTTTTCACCTTCAGTTAAATAAAGAAAGAATCCAAAATACACTTTCAGATGTTTCTTTGTCACACTTATCAATTAGTGCATGCAAATTACAATTACAATACATATTTTTAAAGGCTGATTTCTCAAAATGAGTTTTTTTCTCCTACTTTGAGACATACAGTAAATCTCCATTTCCGGCAGCAATTTTATACACCAAAAGCACAGTTTACTCATATCTGTAATCTACAGATGAAACATTGATACATAATTTCCCTGATAACATACTGCATTTTATTTCCCCCAAAAAAACAAACATCTACACATCTGTTCACTGTATTTTCTGATTTATGAAGTGGATAAAAGTGATTGCCTAATTCCCCACCATACAACCCCTTGCCTTAAAAAGATTTAAAGAAGATATTTTTTGAGCTAGAGTCTAGAGATGTATGCTAATTAATGTGTAATTAATTAAATAATGCCTTGATTGCATATTTATACATACTATTTTAGAAAACTTGTAATACACTGAAATGTTGCAATCTTTAACATAATTAATCAACCAGGATAAAGTAAGGTAATAGCTATTAGTTTTTGTTGTTGTTGTTTGTTTTTTTTTTTTTTTTTTTTTTTGCAGCATCTTGCCTTGCAAATCATTTCATTGAATGTAAAAGTAGAATTGAACAAAGCATAAAAGAGTGCTGGGCTCTGGTTTCTCCCACTGCGCTCCACAGGGAATAGAGAGAGAGATGAGAGAGGGATGACAGAGACAGATAAGATGCTGAAAGACTGTAGCTTACGAAATGAATCCTGAGCTCTTTGAGAGATCAGATACACAGTCAGACAGACCACCTCAGGAAGGGGAGGCTTAGCTCAGCTTCATTCACTGACAGGCCAAATAATTACCGGCTGAACACAGACACACACTATATCAAACATCTATATCCCCAGAGAGATGATGTGAAAACAAAATATCCTGTTTATTGGTTGGGGGGAGGGGGCATGTTTTAAATATCCATGGTTTACTTTTTTAATAACAAAGGTAAATCTCTCATTGTTTTTCCTTTTACGTTGAGCTAAATTGAACTTAAATCTCCCTAGAACAACTAATTGGTCAATTACGGAGTCGACTAGTCAAATATTTTGGTAAAATGAAAACTAAAACATATAGAAATTCATTCAAAATATATGGGGTAGGTATAGATTATTTCATTCTTTTAAAAGAAAGTCTGCAATATCATGATGATACATTATATATATATATATATATATATATATATATATATATATATAATATATATATATAATATATATATATATATTGGTGCATTTAAACAAAATAACTTTTTTAAACAGTTACAATATGAGTTTGGTCACTTAACATCTTTAGGAATACAAAAGAGCAATATATTTAATTCAAATAAGATGTTGCAGCAACAACAAAATGTATTATTTTTATGGTTTTCTTAAATTTTCTTTGTATTGAAATATTATTTAATATTTTCCCTAACATGTTCAATTTGGTATTACTAATTTTTTGCAATGTGATCATAAGTCATTTTGTTAGACTAGTCCGGTTTTGGTTTTGGTACTGACTAATTGTAACGAAGCGGATGTGGACACGGACATGCTGATCCACATGCAGTTTATAAAGGAAAGGTCATACAGGCAATGGTAAAAACACAGGAGCAAATCAGGGAGCATAAAGGTAATCCAAAACACGCAGGCAAAAAACACTGGCAAAGGGTCAGGCTAGGCAGCAAAAAATCAAAACAAAAACAAGACAAGGATCAAAACATGCTAAATCAAACAAGGAAAAAACGCTTGGGAAAAACAAGACTCAGCAATGTGAACGTGAAAGTGAGGGTGTATATATAGTCCATGTAATCAGTGAGATGAGCTACAGCTGTCTCTGGGTGCAAAGAGTTCTGGGAGTTGTAGTTCTTTTGGAATACCGGAAGTAATCTCCAGCAGAGAAAACGCCGCTGGCAATATTAATCTAACGTTTCATACACAAATATCTTCTTGTATAGAATCCTAAAGAAAGTAATAATTTTTTAAAACAGATCTCTAAGAGGTGTCCTCATTTACCACTGGTCACTAAGAAATAATTAAAATATAAGCAATATTGTGAAATAGCACTAAAATTGTTTTAAAAATTATTTTATTCACTCATAATACTTCAGCTATTTATTTATAATATAATTAATTTAATCAATGATTGCTGAATCTTCACAATAGTCTAATTTTCTACTCTATTATGATCGACTATTATTGCACTGTAAAAAAATATGACAAAAAATCATGTTACTTTAACTTATTTCAATAAGTTAATCAGGTTTCAACTAGATTTTTTAAATCATACAAAGTTTAACTTAATATGTTTAGTTTGATTGATGTAAAAAATTTAAATGACTAGAAAAGTTTATTGTTT